>CM066031.1:364408752-364905136 GCA_033557465.1 Ichthyophis bannanicus | reverse complement strand
CCATAGAACCTGCATGAGCAATGCTATCTGATATAAGGCAGCATCATGGGAGTTAGTAACTTCCTTTCCACAAACAGAAGGCAGTTGTGGAATTGGCATGTTTTGACAGATGAGCACAATCCTATGATCATTATAACAATGATGGCATCCCTGGCCCTAATGTCTTTCTGTAGTTCTCTGTGATTGCATCCCATTATACAGGTGTGAGATAGTCCAGTTGGGCTGGCTACCTAGCTATTTCATCATGGGTTAAATCAAGTGCATTGTTATCTACTCCTGCCAATCACTGAATCGCTCAGGTATAGTTTCTTAATGTATCTTCCCAGGATTCATATTCTGACTAGTGGACGATGGACAGATCTCCAAACTTCATTTTGGCATCCCATTACATGAGTCCACTGGCAGTGATTTTCTATGTGGTGGGCAGCTCTCCACAACTACAAACAATATGTACCTGCTGATCTTGACCCTCAGACAGCACAATGACCATAGTGTGTTAGTACTATTATCAAAAAACAAATTGCTCAAAATCACAGGATACTAAGATTAATTAAGGAAAAGGGTCTCAGAATGAATGCGGACGGGTCTAATCAGGCTGCACTGTACTGTAAAGCATGAGGATCCACCATCCCCTTCGTTACATCAAGGACCCATATATTCCTTGTACTGAGGTAAGTAAAACTTGTAGATGCAGGCTCGATTTCACTCTGCAATGACACTTTTCAATACGCCAACAGCGCTATTGTAGGATAAGGCGGTATTAAAAACTCCAATTAAATAAATAAAATAAATAAATAAATAAATTAAGCTGAGGTAAGGAGAATCCTTTTTTTTGACTCTTTCGCCACATAAAAGAAGCCAAATAACTTATCTGAAAAAACGGTTAAAGTCAGGATGTGCCTCCACCAAGCTTTTTTCCCCCCCCCCCCAAACCGCAAATCCTAAGCCTAATGCGTTTCACCGCCGATGCTGCTTCTTCGGGGGAGTTCAGCGTGCGGCATGCAGAAATGGTCTGCTAACACGCATGCTAAAAACCAAAGTACAAAAATCAGTATCGTGCTTGATCACATTCAAATTTCAGACATTAGGTATAATGAAGAGCCCACACCAAGTATCTAACACAGGGCCATACCGTAGAGATCTTCTTTCTAAGCCCAACTGAAGCAAAAAAAACCACCACGCATGCGTGGTTAACAGAGTGGGATTCCTTCTTTAAGGCTCGCAAACATGACTCAGGCTGTGATCACTGTACCAATCAGCAGTTTGTCAAAAATACTGGCACTTGAGGAAAAATGTCTAGACTCTAGAGACTATAATAATTATTGCCAGGAGCATTTACAAAACTGTCTTGCACGAACGATACGGGCATATACTGTTGTCCCCATCAGATCTTCAGACGCAAACCGCCATTTCTATTTGCGAATTAAGACCCCCTGGGGGAATAGACTGCAGGCGATATCATCCAGCGTTGGTCACAGATTAACAAACTTTGGTACCGTGTCTTGTGACTGCAAAAACCTGCCAATACTTGATCAATACAGAAGCATCGAATTTTGGTCAAAGTGATGATGGAAAAGATAGGCATTGTATGAGCCACAAGAGGTGCTTCCAACTTCTTGCAGTGCAAATGACTGCATGTGCTCGTGATGATTCTGGTTAGTAGGGGATCGAATAGTTTTACATATGTAAAGACAGTTGACTAGGGGGCATTGAATGGCAGATAAGAACGTATGAGGATACGAACAGTCAGGTTTTGCTTCTTTAGGGTGTTATGTCATCCCCTGGTAAGAAAATTCGGTGCGTTCCAAAGTCATGTTGGATATTATTTGCAGTCACAACACTTTGTGTGGCCACACGGGGCATCTATACCTACAGTGGGCAAATAGGTCTCTGAGCTCTGTGCGGGCTCAAAAGCTCCTTTAGATGTGTGTTTCTCTGCCCTACACATCAAATAGATTTATTTTCCAATCCGGAGATATGATGAAGCACATTACTGTGACGGTTCAGAATTTTATTGACGAGGATGGCCGAAGCGGTGAGAACCTTGTGATAAAATTCACGCTGAGTATCATCAAAAATGATTCTTATGCCTCTCATCAACAACAAGTCACGATTGTTAAACAACGCTGAGGTGTACGCCTGCGTGACAACTGGAATGGGGTAACCACTGTTTTGAAAAATTCTTTTGTAGCTGTTTTGACTGAAGCTTGAAATCATGTTAATTCGGAACAGCTTCAGCCGAAATCGGAGGATAATGTGAAAAAAAGGAAGACTGTTTGTTTAACTGAATCGGATGGGCGCTTACGGGAATGATAACAGAGCATTCTTAGCAACTTCCTTTTTATACACCCGTAAGTCACCCAGCTTGCTCGTTCCTTGATCCGGGACCTCAGTAGTCTAAAATAGGTGATCCTCTGTAAATCATAAGGACCAGGTAAAATGAATGTGTGAATCCTGTTGAATTTAGCCATTGGCAAAAGATATTGAAAAGGACTTTTCGGGTGCTGTCCAGAGCATGAAGGATATCATCAATGTCTAGACGGCCCCCAGGAAAGGGATGTACTGCCAAAAACGGGGATGGATATAACCACTTCCGCTCAAATTCCCCCATGTAGAGGTTAGCAGTGGAGGGGGCACAGGTGTGGCCCCCAGCGCAACACCAGCTATCGGCTGATAGAGGACTTTCTCAAAAATAAAAACAAGTCATGAACAAAGCACCGAGCTCAGTGAGTTTAGCCAAAAAGGTTAAGATCCCCTCTGTTCCGTAATGATGTGAGTACACAAGGAAAATGCTTCTGTTTGAGGAATACTCATGTACAATGAAAACCACATCCAGTGTAACTAAAAGGACTGTATGGTCAGTAGCCAAACCCGGGCATTGCTGTGGATAAAACAGTTGCCAGAAAATGCGTCGTATCTCATTATGTAAGAAGGAATGGTGATCAGTAAAAGGTCTCAACAAAGAATCAAGAAAAGTGGACAAAGGCTACAAAGAAGAGTGCCTCTCGTTGAGATCTATGGGGTGGCCAGGAGGGTTGTCCAACCGCTTGTGAACCTTGGGGCACCTCGCAGTAAAATTTTGCAAATGATGGATCTGGGAAAATTTAGATAACGACAGTCCTTCTTAGATAAAAACCTTTTGTGGTAGAGCTTGTGTTGTTAAAGCTTAACATCTTCTTGTAACAGTGAGGTGGGATCCCTCTCCATAATTCACAGAGGTGTGAGTATCAGAAAGTTGACGCTGAGCTTCAGATATATATTGATTCACGATCTTGTATCACAATGGCCCCTCCTTTGCCAGCTTCTCCGCAATTACCAATTCAGACCTAGAGGAGTAAGTGAATGCCAAAGCCAACATCTCAGCCTTCGAGAGAGTTATCCCGAACCAGTGCGGGGAATTCTGTTCCCAGTTGGATGCACATCTTTAAGGACCCAAATCTCTATAGAGAAGCAAGGATGAATGAGGCGGACCAGGGGGATTCCAAGATGAAATTAGAGGCAGAGGTCCCCGGCCCGGCACTGAAATACTTGCTGTCTGTCGTGTGGAGCTCTTGAAGCATCGAAGTAGGTCAACGTGATGATGAAAAGAATAGGCAGTGAGCCTCAAGAGGTGCTTCCAACTTCTTGCAGTGCAAACGACTGCGGTGCTTCATTAATTCTGGATTCATAGGGGTCGACATAGTTTTACCTATGTTAAAAACAGTATGAAGCGGCATTGAATGGCATATCACGACGTAAGCCGGTACGAACAGTCAGTTTTGATTCCTTAGGGTGTAGGTCATCCCTGGTTAAGAAAAGTCTGTGCCGTTCCAAAGTCATGTTGCATATGTGTTAGTAAGGACACATCCTCAGTCCAATGCACTGACAGCTATTACTCCACGCAGAGCTGGATTTCAGAGAGGGACATATAAAACAAAAGCTATTATAGACGGACATGCCATAAAACCAGCTAGCATATCCACAGTCTTTTTAACCTATGTGTGATTTTCAATATGTTGCCCTTCCGAAATGACCTTAGGTGTTAAGATTGTGCCATATTTGTTTAAACATCCTACTGATGTCACAGGGGGACAGCCCCAAGGAGGGGGAGTGCAGGGCCCACCCCCACTTCGTGTTGCGGAGGACTCATTTGCAGGGACCTTATTTCGCAATAAATATTTTGCATAATGTTAACATGCACTAACTTCTTGTTAGTAAACATTGTGCCTCTTAATGATGTATCGATAAAGAAAAGACTACCAGATTTCTACTTACTATACTCTCAAAATGCACAACTGCCAGGCCCCATTAGGGAGTACTACCAAAAACACTGCACCCATTTAGAACCACACAAGGCCAAACACCACCATATCATAATAGTAAAGTAATAGGGACTCAGAAACGCACCAAACTCTCACCTATCAAAAGGCAAACATTGCAAAATCTTAAACCAATAACATCTTAGAGAATGACCCAACTACATCTCCTAATGGGTGCGGGGAGGAAAGAGAACAGGTGGCACTGTCAAAATAGAAAAACGACAGTAAACAGAAATACCTCAGACTCAGGTTACACATTGCAGAACCATAGACCCATCATCAAACAACAGAACAAGGGATCACAGTTTAGAAATAGGAAAGAGAAAAATGAATTAAACTTGGAACCCCAAAGCCAAACTTGGAATGTACAACAAACGACACCATGCCAGAAATATAAAATTATAAATTCATTTCCTCTTGTACCTAAACAAAAATGCAGACGTTAAAGACACACAATTTCCCAGAGCTGGACATATTTTTTTTTCCCCCAAGTAATTGTTTTTTTAACATTCATAAATAAAAAAGTATTTTTCTTACGCTTTTGTTGCTTTTGTGCCATTTTATTTTTCAGTTGCAATTGCTCCAGTTACTTTCTTATGTTTGTGTTATCTGTCTTCTGCTATCTCTACATTTTCTGCAGTCCATTTGTCCTTTCTTCTCTCTTCTAGTTTTTTTCCATTCTCTCTCTACATCTGCTTTAAACATAATAATATTTCTCCTTTTGCTCTTTCCTCCATTTCTTTCTTTATTCCGTTGTACATCTACTCAAATTTTACACATCCGTCCTCAATCCCAACTTACTCTCAAATACCCAGCCAATTGTATATTTTTCTTCCCTCCCACACAAAATATTTTTCCCCTCTCCATTTCATTCCCCATCCCCATCCCATTCTAGTCATCCCCCAACATCAGCTCCCTTTAGTTCCAGCCCCCCAGCATCTTCTCCCTTCTAGTCCCCGCATCAGCCCATTTCCAGTCCTAGCTCCCCCCACTCAGCCCATTTCCAGTCCAAGTGCGCCGCCCCAGCAGCTAGGTCCAGTTCACGCCCCCCTCCATCAGCCAAATTCTAGTCCTAGCTCCCCCCCAGTCAGCTCATTTCCAATCCAAGCCCCCCTATGAGTCCTTTTCCAGTCCTAGCACCTCCATGAAGTCCATTTCAATCCAAGCCCCCACTTAGCCCATTTCCAGTCCAAGTGCCCCCTCCATGAGTCCATTTCGATCCAAGCCCCACTCAGCCCATTTCCAGTCCAAGTGCCCTCCCCATAAGCTATTTCCAGTTCAAGCCCCCCTCCATCAGCCAATTTCTAGTCCTAGCTCCCCCAGTCAGCCCAATTCCAATCCAAGCCCTCTATGAGTACATGTCCAGTCCTAGCACCTCCATGAGTCCATTTCAATCCAAGCCCCCCCCCCAACAGCCTATTTCAGCCCCCCCAACAGCCCATGTCCAGTCCTATCCTAGCCCCTCCATCAGCCATTTCCAGTCCTAGCTCCTCCTCCCACTCAGCCTATTTCCAGTCCAAGCCCCCCTCCCCATCAGCTATTTCCAGTTCAAGCCCATCTCCACTCAGCCCATTTCCAATCCTAGCCCATCAGCTCATTTCCAATCCTATCCTAGTCCCATCATCAGCCCATTTCCAGTCCTAGCTCCCCCATCCATTTCCAGTCCTATCCTAGCCCTCCATCAGCTCATTTCCAATCCTTGTCCCATCATCCCATTTACAGCCCTTTCTAGCTCCACTATCAGCCCATTTCCGGTCCTAGTTCCCTTCCACTAAGCCAATTTCCAGCCAAGCCCCCCATTTCAGCCCATTTACAGTCCTTAGCCCCCCCACTCAGCGCATTTCCAATCCAAGCCCCCTATGAGCCTATTTCTAGTCCTAGCCCCTCTATTAGACCATTTCATCCAAGCCCCCCAACAGCCCATTTCTAATCCCAGCCCCCCAACAAACAATGTCCAGTCATATCCTAGCCCTTCATCAGCCCATTTCCAGTCCTTTCCTAGCCCAACCATCAGCCCATTTCCAGTCCTAGCTCCCCCACACACTCAGCCCATTTCCAGTTCAAGCACCCCTTCCCATCAGCTATTTCCAATTCACGCCCCCCATCCACTCAGCCCATTTCCAGTCCTAACTCACCCCACAGCCCATTTCCAGTCCAAGCCCTCCCCTACCCTCCTCTCCCGAAGATCCCTGCAGCTATCTAAAATGTTTTAGAGAGAGCGGGAGAGGCCCCGGCTCACCTCTAGCATCTGCCGAAGTGAAGTGTGTCTTTTTCCTTCACTTTGGCAGCTGTACTGAAGTTTAGAACGCTGCTGTGCTGAGGTCAAAGGGGACTTCCTGTTTCCTGGTGCTCCCTGACACAAGCCATAATAGAAAACATCAGAATGTACTCAAGCAAACCAATACATAGTCTTATATTGGCCATCTTCAAACTGCTGGAATAGGGCAGAGTGTTGGAGGATATAGGAGTCATGGGTGGATCCTGAAAACCTGGGAACCACATTGGCATCAAACATCACCTGCACATTCAGGGAATGGAAGTGCTTGCAGTTGAGATACACCACTTCTCCGTCTCTTGGTGGGACAAGTGCCACATGTGTGCAATCAATTGCTCCCTTCATGTGTGGTATCCCATGCTATTCCATCAAACTGCTGGTGAGGGTCACCCATTGTTGCCTGGAATTGGGAAATACATTGTAATTCCTTACGGGCTGACCATGGCTTGCAGTACCTAGTGGAGAGGCATCGTGAAAAGGTAGAGCACCCCATTCCTCACACTGCAGCCACAGATGTTTTGGAAGCAGCTGAAGGCAAAAAAATGTTAGAGCACTCAGGAGCCTGAGTAACTCTGGTATGGTGTGTGACCGGGCAGTCAGAAGCTTGAGGTCAGATCTTAAATCCTTATTGCCTTCTGAGCTCAGCTGGTCATGGAGATGATCTGGTCCTCAGGAAGACCCAGGATGGTGGCTCTGGGCCTGAAAATATGTGGCCTTCTGGGGCACACCTCCCTTCTACGATGACACTGGGTCCTCTCATCTCCAGGCTGCTGCAGCTGCACATTGGCACATTGGCAGACTATAGTGGTGGCAGGCCAGGGGGCCAGGCCTGGCATGCTGACCTTGGAATAGAATTTTCCTCATCAAGAAGGATGACACTCATATCTGACGTGACAACTTGGTGAATCATGGTGTAGTAAAGGGAGAGTAGCAATGCTGCAGATATATAGATTCTAAGAGGTGGGAGTGGGGGGTGGGAGGCACACATCAAATTCATGACTATTGTCCTCCAGTGAATGGCCTCATAGGTGGTCTTCAAGCGTTATCCCTTTAACGAGTCTTGTTAATGCATACTACAATAGCGCACACTATTCACGTGCTCTAACAGGGAACCAGTGTGGGAGTAGTTCCTCTGAGTTATTGACAGCTCAGGATGGGCAAAATGCGATGTGGAGTCTTAACCCTTCATTAGTTGAGGTTGGAAGGTGGGATGAATCTAACCCAGCTGTGCATTTCATTGTTCTGTTGCTGTCTAGTGATGAGACATTCATCTTTCTGTCGCTCAAAGAATGGCCACCTATCAGAAGCCACAGATCTGCCACATGAGTCATTGGGAGGATGACTGAGGGTTTAAATTTGGGGTATGTAGCTGTCAGAATCACAGACTGCTGGATCTGTGTCACACCAGTCTTGCAAATTAACTTTGATTGGTGTGGTGGTGGGACATATTGCCAACATCCCAATATACAAAACCATAGCAAGCCATCCCATGCTGGTGGCATTCATATTTTACATGTGAGATGTGAACAGCCATAGGGAGAGGACAGCCACCATAAGGTGCCTTTACAGTGCATGGGTGACTTAAATGAGTGAAAACCCATAACATATTCAGTTGTGGTCTTTAGCCCATTTCCTAGAATCACTTCATAGCTGGCAGTCCATAGTCTATGCTTTACGCTCGCATTTTGCTCACATGACTGTGCCATAACTCATCGTGCAGGCAGATCGTGATGTCACTGTTTGACCTCCAGGAACAAGCCTTGAGATGGGAAAAAGGTGGGCAGTGTGCAGATTCCATGACACATATTTATGAGTATTCTTACAACTATAATGCCATATATTGGTCCCCACATACAATATGCATGTGGGCAGACCCAAAATAAAAGATCAGGCTAATGGCAGCTATATAATAAATAATACCTCCAAGGTATTCTGGTCAGTATCTTCATGTAGGTTTCTAAAAGTCACATAGAATACAACCCAAGTCCTTTGTCTTGTTAATGCTCTGCTGTAACCATGAGAGCACCTCACTTTGTTGCACTGTCTGGACCCAAACTGACATCAGGTCCCTGCTTGAAATGGGTTCAGCCCAGTACAGGACACAACCTAGCTGCCATATACAGAGGCAGTCAGAGACCACACCTAGGGACTGCCTGCAGTAGTACACCTGCTGTACGGACTGCACTGGACACTCAGTACTGCATCGGCATTACTGTCACCGATTTTGCAGTATACATCTCTTCTCCCACGGACAAACCACAAATGAGATCATACTGTCCAACTCACCAGTGTACCTCTGAAGCCACAGAACCGTTATACATACTGGTGTGCTGGGCTGCATTGTGGCACCATCCCCTGAGGCAGGACATGTGCAGGCCATGCATTCTCATTGTGAGTTGCTGTACACTTGCAGATCTATACTTTTGCCCATACCACAAATTCAAACCTCATGCATGACCCATGAGTTCCTTTGGGGACCATCCTGTTCTGTCCAGGGGGCCAAACACATTTCCCCTACCATCATACATGACATGCAGGTAGTGGCTACAGCTCCAGTCATTATAGTCACCACTGTGGTTGTTGTAGAGTTCATGTACATCTGTATTGCTTAGTTCCCTCATGTTCCATGATGCACCTCACATTCAGATCAGCTAGATTTACATTTTGCCATTGCTGTTCCACTCCAGCTTGAATATAGTGAAAATGGTGTGAACCATCACATCAGCTCTCTCATATGGAGGAACATTGTGTGCTTCATGCACATGACAGGCAGCCCATAACCAATTGTTCTTTTGCAAAAGCCACATGAAATGTGAGGAGGTTCACATATCAATTGGCCCATAGAGCACACAGTAAAATAGATGCTCTCTTCAGGTTCTGGAGAGGATCTATTTCAGTGCTAGGCTGCTGCACCTAATGAAAGGGCCAGCTCTAGATGCCTACTTTTTGCCAAACGTTTGAATACAGAGGAGAATATACAGAGTGCCGTTGCGGTACTATCCAGGGAAGTCCCAGAGAGTCCAAGAGGTTTCAAGGAAGGAGAGTGCCTCTAGGCCATGGGCGGCTCAAGGCAATCTGCTGCCTGAGGCGAAGAATGATATGGCACCCCCCCACACACACATTAGAGGGGGGGGGGCTTTTTCAGAAATCCAATCAGAGACTGAACCAAACCATAAAGCCCATTAGATTATATGGAGGAAACGCAAGATGTTTGCACACAGGGCCGTATCGAGCTGCAATCGCGCCCTGTTCGACTTGCAGCTTGGGTGCACACATCCCTTCTCCCCCCATACCTCCATCCAGCGCTGCCTGCTCTTTCCCTGCTGCTGCCACCCTCTGTTTTTTTCACGGCGGTGCCAGCAGTAGGGAAAGAGCAGGCAGCGCTGGATGGAGGTATGGGGAGGAGGAGGGGGGCATGCGCCTGATCTGAAAGGCAGATCTGTCCCTCCCTGCTCTGACTTCATGTCGGAGGAGAGAGGGACCAGGCCTGCTTAAAGTGCTGTGAAAAGGCTTGGGGTGCATTTTGGCTGCCTGCTATTGTCCTGCCAGCGGCGGCAGTACAACAACAGACAGCCAAAATGCATCCCTGAAGCCTTTGCGCCCTGTGTAGCTGCACTGCTTGCACAGGGCTAGGTATGGTCCTGTTTGCACACCAAGGAACTAAAAGATTGCAAGAACCAACAGCACAGTTTATAAAACTAAATTATAACTCATTTTTATTTTGTTATAAACTGTGTTATGGTTCTCGCTTTTTCTTTTTCAACATATATTTCGCATCCACAGTAGGTGCAGAGCAGAACCAGGACATTCACCCACAGAACTCAATATTTAAAAAAAAAAATCTGATTCTGATCATCTCACTAACAACAACAACAGCCACTATTCTCCAGTACCAGGCATATTGTGAACTAATACAAAACCCTACAACAAAGAGCAAACCTACCATACTATACCATATCAGCACAAACTTCCAAAACTCACATAAGGAGCCCATCCAAAAAAAGCGTCACTGTAAATACTACAGCGGACCCTGGAACATCCATACACCTATTTGAAAAGCTGAACAAGTCAAATTACTACAGTATAGTATAGATTTTATATACAAACGCCATGTTAACAAAACACCTGACCTCAGTCACACACGCACAACATCGACCCTCACCAAGAACAGAATAAGTAACTACAACCTAAAGTAAAAATAAAAATATGTAGACAAAATTTAAACTGAAACCCCAAGAAGCCAGAGTCCACATGCAGTGCAACATCAGATAAATAAGAGATGCAGTTCCCCAATACTGTGTAAAATATTAAAATAGCACAAAGTCCAATCACTAAAACTAAAAAAAATTACATTTTCTACCTTTGTTATCTGACCATTTTATTCTCTGATCATGCTGGTCCCGATCTGAGGCTTCTGCTTTCCTGTCTTCTCTTAGTATTCTTTCTGTGGTCTATGGTCCATGGCCCATCTGCCATTTCTTATCTCTTATTTTTTCTTCTCTTCCTTCCACAGCCCATTTCCAGTTCCAGTAACCCTCCCCAGTATCAGCCCCCTTTCCAGTCCTCACCTCCCAGTACCTTCCAATGTCAACCGCCTTGCATTCCCACGACTGCCACTGGTGTCCATTCCCTTCCAGTCCCCCTCCTTCCCTATTGTCCAGCCCTTCTAGTCCAAATACCATCCCAGGTATCAGCTCAGGTCCACACTCAGTGTCACCCCCCAGTCAGCTCCCTTTCAGCCACCCTACCCTCTGTCCATCTCCCTTCCAGTGCCATTCGCATGTCAGCTCCCTTCCAGCCTCCAGCCCATTACCCAGCCACCTACCACTCCCATCCCCAAGTGTCAGCTCCCTTCAGCACATCCCAGCTGTCAGCTCCTTTCCAGCCCCTCCGTCCCCCGTGTCAGCTCCCGTCCTGCCCCCTCCTTCCCCTGACAGACCCTCTCAGTATACGCTCCCTTCGAGTCCTTTTCTACCATCCCCCCGCATCAACCCATTTATAGCCCTAGCCTCTAGTTTTCTTCCAGGGCCAGCAGCACTCTCCTCCCCTCCCCTATTAGCCCATTTCCAGTCCCAGCCCATTTCCAGTCCGATCTCCTTTATCAGGCCACTCCAGTCCGAGCCCCCAATCAGCCCTTTACCAGTCCCTAACTAATTTCCAGTGCTAGCTCCCCATCTGCCCATTACCAGTTGTAACCCTCCAATAAGTCCATTTTCAGTCCTAGCACCCCAATCAGCCCATTTCCTGTCCTAGCCTTCCCCTGATAACCCATTACCAGGCCTAGCCCCCTCCCGATCAGCCAATTTCCAGTCCTAACCCCCCATCAGCCAATTTCCAGTTCTAATCCCCACCCCCGATAGCACATTACCAGTCCTAGCCCCCCTCCTGATCAGCCCATTTCCAGTTCTAAACCCCCATCAGTCCATTTCCAGTCCTAACCTCCCCATCAGCCCATTTCTAGTTCTAATCCCACCATCAGCCCATTTCCAGTTTTATCCCCCACCACCCCCATAGTCCATTTCAATTCCTAAGCACCCCATCAGCCCATTTCCGGTTATAACCCCCCCCCCTCCATCAGCCAAGTTCCAGTCCTAGATACCCCCCCACCCCCCAAACCCAGGGAAATTGAAAAAATAATAAAAATCTCCCGGCGTAAGAAGCAGCTGCTGCTGCCGTTCCAGCAGCAGAATAAGGAGCCCCACGGCTGCCCGCCCCTCCGCCCCAAGAGACTGCCGGTTTCCCCTCCATCCCAGCTCAGTTTTGCAGAGCCACGGTGAAGGGAGAGTGTTTCCCTTTCACGTGGCTCTGTTAAAGCTGAGCCCGTGGCATTGATGGGAAACAGGATTTCCTGTTTCCTATTAGCACCGCGGGCTCAGCTTTAACAGAGCCACGGTTAAGTGAAAGTCTCCCTTTGCTGTGGCTCTGCAAAACTGAGCCAGGATGGAGGGGAAACTGGCAGGCTCTCCAGAGGGGCAGGCGGCAGCTTCTTCTTACGGAGTGAGGCGGTCTTTTTGGTGGCAATTTTGCTGCCCCCAAAAAGTTGCTGCCTGAGGCTACTGCCTCACTCCAGAGCTGCCCCTGCTTTAGGCACATCCAAGACCACAAGGAGCATCTGTGGGACTAGAAACCCCAGTCCTTCTGGCCCAAGGTTGCTGTCCTCTAGTGGGGTTTGAACCCCTGATCTTCTGGCCTGAAGTACCTTGCCCCAACCACTAGGCTACTCCTCCCTCCTCCCATAGTAGTGTCCAGGACAGTCTTTGAACATAAAACCCTGAATCCTATGCTTAAAGGTCCTGAAGCCTTGCTTCCTCCTGTTGTAATGAACTAGTGAAGTTACACTAGGGTGCACTGGATCCCAGCAAATCCTCAGTAAACTTCTCTCCATAATGAGGACATGAAACAGAAATGCCTTCACTGGGAGATTATTCCACACATTTACCACTCGTATTTTCTGCATATTACTCTTGCGTCTATCCCCTTTCACCCTCATCCAATGTCCCCTAATAGCTGAGCTTGCTTTCAAAAGAAAGAGACTCTCTGTGCATTTATGCCACAAAGATATTTAAACATCTCTATTATATCTCCTCTATCCCGCCTTTGCTTTAAAGTATACATATTAAGATTATTTTTAATTTATATTGTACAACAACATATACGATTTTGTTACGTCATCATATTTGCACAATTTGCCTCTACTTTTCCAATAAACTATAACATTTTATACATCTACTATTATTGTGTTGTATAAACTACAATTAACTTTAGGATTTGTACATCTTTCATTATTATGCTGCTTTATTTTCTTTATCAGTTTACTCTCATCCACCCTCCCTTACCTCCCCTCCATCCCTAGTGTGTGCAAATACCTTATCTGTGTTATTGGACAAGCTGATATTTCTACCCTCTTGCCTGATGTAAACACCATCCATTCAGGCTTAGTACTAGGACTCTCTACTAAGGCTTTATACCTGGAGTGTTTCCCTCCACATTCTTGTTCAGTCTAGTCTATTGTTTTTTTATCCCTGTTTTACTGATTCAGGGTTTCCACTTCCTCCTCCTGTGTTTCCACCTTCGATATGCTCCCCAGACTTGGGTGTGTCTATCCATTTTTTGGTGTTTGTAAGCTGTTAAAGCATTCATTCGCTCAATATAGTCAAGCTTTTGTATTATCTCTTCCCCATGTAGAACTCAGACATCCTTCCACATTTCTACCAATTTCACTCATACTGCTAACCATAACTGTCTTCCCCATTTGTGCAATGTTAATATCCAGGTTGTTGGGGGACAGGTTCAGGAGCATATATTGCGGTGAGAGCACCAACCTCACTCTATTCGCAGCCTTAAATAGGTTTCCTGCCCACATTTACACCTTTCGGACTTTCTCACATGTCCACCACATATGGAAGCAAGTCCATTCCATCCCATACTCTTTCCAGCACTTCCTGTCTCCCCCCTCCCATCCGATTCAGGCGGAAAGGCATGAAGTATGTTTCATACAATACTTTATACACATTTTCCTGTAGGCAAAATCCTTTTTGTCTGTTCATATATCTGTTCTCATTGTGAATCTGTAAGGGGACCTCCCAGATCACTGTCCCATGCTTCCTGAAAATTCGAGTGGGATCCTATCCTCTCCATCTAAGCTTATATAATCAAAACAGTATTCCTTTACTAGTTCCACATTTCCGTTATTATCTTTCAAAGTCCATTTCCAGATGCCTCAAGCCCTCCTGCAGGGGCTTACTTCAACCAAATGAGCTCATCTGCATATATAGGTAGTGATCCACTTCCCAAAGCCTTTCCACTTTCTTTCAATTCCTCCAATGACTTCATACTACCATCCTCCCCTCCAGATCCCCCCTCTTTCCCATTTTTGTCTTCTAGGATTCTGAACCCCTCCGGGAGAAATTATCATTTTCCCAAAGAGGAGTTAGCCTTCCCTCTTCTCTCCCCCCCCCCCCCTGTATCTACCTTCGAAGGTTGGTCCAATTCTTTAAGGTTAGTGCTATAAATGGGTTTACACTTTTCTTCTCGTCTCTCTTCCTTGCACCTATCCATGGCGCATCTAGCAGGCTGCCCCCTTCCCATGCACCTTGTTCAATTGCCAACCAGTTTTCCCCTCCTTCTCCGCTCTTCCAGTATATGATACTCCAAACCAGCGTTGCTTCATAGTATGCTTGTAAGCATAGCGCCCCCAAACCGCCCCTTGTGTTTTTCCCCCACAACATTTGCCTAGTTACTCTTGGAGGACGTTTCATCCAAATGAAAGAGAATATTTTCCGCTGGAATTTTCATAGCTGACCTCTAGGGATGTCTACTGGTAATGCTGTAAAGTTAAACAGGAGGCATGACAGTACATTCATTTTAATTATAGCCACCCTGCCAAGCCAAGAATACCATCCATTCCCCCATTTCTCTAGGTCATCACTTACAATTTTAAACAGGGGCTCGTAGTTTAGCTGATATAACTCCTGACATTTTTCCCCACCTGAACTCCCAGAACTCAACGAGGTTGTCCTCCACTTAAATGGGAAAGACCCCCTTAGAATCCTTTCTATGTCCAGTTTGACCTGTACTCCCAAGACCTCAGTTTTTGACATACTGACCTTATACCCTGACACTCTGCCATAGCTTTCTATTTCATTAAGACATGATTTCTAAACAGGTAGAAAAGGTGACGGTGAAAACTAGAAGGATGCTTGGAAGCATAGGGAGAGGAATGGCCAGCAGAAGAAAGGAGATGGTAGTGCCTCTGTATAAGTCTTTGGTGTGACCTCACTTGGAGTATTGTGTGCAATTTTGAAGACTGCATCTTCAAAAGGATATGAACAAATTGGAGTCGGTGCAGAGGGTGGCTACTAAAATGGTTAGTGGTCTTCGGTATAATTCATATGAGGACAGACTTAAGGACCTTAATATGTATATTTTAGAGGAAAGGCGGGATAGAGGTAATTTGATTGAGATGTTTAAATACCTCTATGGCATAAATGCATAGGAGGAGAGTCTCTTTAGATTGAAAACAAGCTCTATTACGAGGGGACATAAGATGAGGGTGAAAGGGGACAGACTCAGGAGTAATATGCGAAAATATTTCTTTACAGAAAGAGTGGTAGATGTGTAGAATAGTCTCCCAGTGGAAGTGGCAGAGATGAGGACAGTATCTAAATTCAAAAAAGCATGGGACAAACACAGAGGCTCTCTAAAAGAAAAAAGGGACTCTTGTAGTGGTTGATATGGAAGGAAAGACTAGAAGACTGGTCTTTTTCTGCCATTATGTTTCTATGCTTCTTTATATTGGTCAGGACAGCTGAGGATCTTGCAGTGAATTCATAATATCATCTGCAAACAATGATATGCAGTGACTTTGCTCCCCTACTTTCACTCCCTATATATCAGGGTTGTCCCTAATCCATGATGCTAGTACCTCAATAACCATAACAAAGAGAAGCAGGGATAGTGGACAGCCTTGTTGGGTACCTCCTCCTAAACTAAACTCCTCTGAATAGTCCCCATTGACCTGAATTAGAACTTTAGGGTTTGTGTACAGAGCACCCACCCACTGGCGAAAAAAGGGGCCTAGCCCCATTTTTTCCAACACTTGGAACTTAAATTGCCACTCTACATGGTCAAACGCTTTTTTAACATTGACTGCTAGTAGGATGGCTTCTACTTTCTTTTGTTGCACCCACCAAATAAGATTGAGTACACTCCATATGCTATCTTTAGCTTGCCTTCCCGAGACAAATCCTGTTTGATCTTGATGTATAAGACGTGGGAGATATATTTGTAGTTGGGTTGCCAAAGTTTTTGCAAAAATCTTTGTGTCTACATTGATAAGAGATATAGTTCTATATGAACTGTACTCAATGACATTTTTCCCTAGTTTAGGGAGTACTGTGATACCTGTTACTGCCATTGGACTGGGAAGCTTACCACTTCTACCTGCCTCATTAAAATGTACCACCAATATCTCTCCCACTTCCTCTCGATAGGTTTTATAGAAACGGGTGGTTAGTCCATCTAAGCCTGGGACTTTCCTGTATTTCAATTGCTTTATTGCTAACTGTACCTCGGTCAAAGTAATATCTCTGTCTAGCCACTCAGCCTCTTCCTCCTGAAGTTTTGATAGTTTACTTTCTTTCAAGTATTCTTCTCCAGCACTATCTACCTTAGTCATTTCAGACGTATATAGGGTTGTGTAAAACCTCTTAAAAGCTTTTTGAATTTCATGAGTCTTAAATTTCACTTCTCCTCCTTCTCTAATTTTGGTAATATGCTGTTGGTTTTGCCTGGCCTTCAGCCTACATGCGAGAGCTCATCCAGCCTTATTATTCCATTCAAAAAATTGTTGTTTTAAGCATTCTAAGTGATGGGATATCCCATCTAACTGCAGTTGGAACAATTCTTGGCACACCCTTTCTAATGCTTTCCGTTTATTTTTGGTTGGAGAGTGAAAATGTTCACTCTGCAATTCCTTTATATGCCTCAATAAACTATTCTCCCACTTTACCCGTTGCCTTTTCTGATGGGCTGATATGCCAATGAACTGTCCCCTCACTACTGCCTTAAGGCCATCCCAACGTACTTGTGTGGATTTTCCCTCACTTGTATTGATCTCCAGGTATTCTTCCAGTGTTTTCCTCATACATTCCTGGTCCTCCTTTTGTGCTAAATTCTCTTGTTTAATCTCCAAAATTTCAACCTACCCTTTTCTTGATTTGCCTCAAGCTTCAAGATCACTGGTGCATGGTCCGACCATACTTTCTCATCTATCTCAGCTGATTTTACTTGGAGTATAATTTTTGCATCTACCCACAGCATATCTATGCGGTCATAGGTGCTATGAGGGTTAGAGTAGAAGGCATATTGCCTGCAATCCCCCTGTTTCTGCCTCCACGTGTCTACTAATCCTAGACTCTTCAGGGTGTCCAGCATGCACTTCCGCTCCCTACCCAGTCCTCCTCTATCATTGTTTGAGTTGTCTATCTGGGGGTAGGCCATGAGACTGAAGTCCCCTCCCAGTATCAAGTATCCCTCTCCTAGGTTCTCCAAGATCCCTTTTAAAATTTCCCTTGCTTTTGGTTAGGGGCATATATATTGGCAAAGTTATAGTTGGTCCCTCCCCCATAGTAACTTGCACCACCACATATCTCCCTTGCATGTCCCGATTGATTGTATTGACTACTGATGCTATTCGGCTGGAGAATAATGTGCCAACCCCTCCCTTTTTCTGGCATGTAGCATTAGATGACAGGAAAACCTGGGGGAACGTTTTACTCCAGGAGCATTTAAAGTGGGTCTCTTGAATCATATATACATCAGCATGCAGACGGTCGATCTCCCTGGACATCAGCGATTGTTTCTGCCAGGAATTTAGCCCATGCACATTTAACATCACCACAACAATCTCTCCATCAGGTTTCACAGATACTCTCAGTCTGCCTCTTATCCCATTCATTCATGGTTTTTACACACATTCACCCCTGATATCCCCCCTTTCCCTTCCCCCTCCTTCCCACCACCTCTCCCAACCATCTGGCTCTCCTGCTTAGCCAGTATTTTGCTGGAGTAGTGACCCCGTAATCACATGTTCAACCCCCCCCCCCATCTTCCCCACCTTCCATTTTTCCCTACCTCCCCCCTCTGCATTAAACCCCATCTTTGATCTGCTTCCTCATCCCTATCCCTCTCATCTTCCCATCCCCTCACATAATCCCCCTTCCCCCAGTTATCTTCATTTATTAATTATATCTCCTATACATATTTATCCCCAGCCACTTTGCCCCTTTTAACAAGCCCCTAAATGTAATGTCAGCATTCACATTAAACACATAAATCTTCTCTAAATACTTATGTCCTGTTTTGACTTACATAGTCAAGTCAGGGCCTCCTCTCTTCCCATTTTCTTCTTCCTGCATTTCTCGCCTCTTTCTGCCACTGTCCATGTCTTAGTTTTGTTCCTTTTTATTGGTCTCCTGGGCATGGTATTCCTCACTTCCGAGAGCCCCGAAGCATCCAATGCCTCGATGGCTTCCTCCGCTGTTGTGGCTTGTCGCGGTTGTCTCTCTTTTGAAGGATATGCCTATTGGGTAGATACATTTGCATTTAATTTGCTCTTTATGGAGCCTTTCCGTGATGGGTCCAAAGTTTTTCTGATGCAGTAGAATTCCTGTAGATAAGTCCACCAACATTGCAACAGGGTGGCCTTGCCACTGAAATTTCCCTGCTTGCTGCATCTTTGCTGCCACTCTTTCTTTAATATTACAGTTGTGAAAGCAGGTTACTATGTCCCTGGGGGCTCACTTCATTGGGGTCAAAGTGCTCTGTGTGCTCTATCCTTATTTTAACTCCAACTCCACCAATTCCCATTCTCCTTCTTCTAGTAGTGCTTGGAAGACAGAAACTGCTACCGCCATACAATCCTGATATTCAGGCCCTTTCGGTACTCCTTTGATTCGCAGGTAATGTCTGCTGCGGTCTTCCAAGTCCTCAAGTTTTAGCTGCACTTGCTGTGCCGCCTCTTCCATCTTACAGAGGCTTTTTTGTATGTGCTCCCGCTCTGCTTGGCATTCTTCTATTCTTTCCACCTCCTCCACCCATTTGCAAGGTCATGTATATCTGATCTTGTGTCCTCTACCTTGCAACCAAGCTCAGTTTGTACGGCTCTGATTTCCTGTTTTAATTCACTGAACCACTGCTGCAGTTCATATTTGCCGACATGCACCATTGTGTCCTCTGAATTCTCTTTTGCCGTGCTCCTCTCCTCTTGCATGGCCTCTTTTCCCACTGCAGGCGCCATTTTGTATATGGAGTCTTCGCGGCACTGATATGAAAATTCTTTTAGGTCGGCTGCTTTTCGCCGGGTCTGGGTATTCTCCCTTTCCACCTACATGGGTAGCAGCTTCGATGAGAGGCAGGGATGCATTTCTTTATCCCGTTAGGGAGGGTGGGTTAGCGGAGCACTTGACTCAGCTGTCCATATGGTGACACGATGTCGTTTCCTCCCATATTCAGATTTTTTAAATCTGTCCTTATATGCTTTATAACGAATACCACTAAGGGCAAGCCACTTAACCCTCTGTTGCCTCGGTATGCATGTAGATTGTGAGCTCTTTGGGTATGAGGGAAAATATACAGCACCTGATTGTAAACTGCCTAGATTGTGTTGTTTTGCAGATGGGTGGTATATAAATGCTTAAAAACAACAACAGCAAATCCATTTTAGTAGCCACCCTCTGCATGTACTCCAACCTGTTTATATCCTTTTGAAGGCATGGTCTCCAGAATTGCACTCAATACTCCAAATGAGGTTGCATCAGAGGCACTATCACCTCTTTTTTTTTCTACTGGTCATTCCTCTCCCTATGCATCCAAGCATCCTTCTGGCTTTCGCCATTGCCTTTTCTACCTGTTTAGCTACTTGAAGATTGTCAGACACAATCACACCTAGGTCCCACTCTTCTTTTGTGGACAAAAGTACTTCATCTCCTACACCGTACTGCTCCCTTGGATTTTTACAGCCCAAATGCACGACCCTGCATTTTTTAGCATTAAATCTCAGTTGCCAAATTCTAGTCCATTCTTCAAGCTTAGCTAGATCCCTCCTCATGTTATTTACTCCTTCACAGGGCTCTACTCTATTGCAGATTTTAGTATCATCCGCAAACAGGCAAACCTTACCCGATAGCCCTTCTGCAATATCACTAACAAAGATGCTAAAAAGAATCAGATTAAGGACAGATCCTTGTGGCACATCACTGGTAACTTCCTTCTCCTCAGAGTGAGCTCCATTTACTTGTACCCTTTGTCGCCTCTCACTCAATCAATTTCTAACCCAATCAGTAACTTTAGGGTCCATCCCTAGGGTGCTCAGTTTGTTTATAAGTTGTCTGTGCGGAATGGTGTCAAACGATTTACTGAAATCTAAATACACCACATCTAGGGCTCTCCCTCAGTTCAACTCCTTAGTTACCCAGTCAAAGAAATCAATCTGATTTGTCTGACAAGATCTGCCTCTGGTAAACCCATGCTGCCTCGGATCTTGCAATCCCTTGGACTCCAGAAACCTCACTGTTCTCTCTTTTAGCAGTGTTTCCAATAATTTATTTACCACAGAGGTTAGACTAACGGGCCTGTAGTTTTCAATTTCCCTTCATTGCATGGGATTTATATGTACATCACTAAAAACCAGATCTAGCTACTTTTATACATCTCAAATTATTTTAGTATCCTTGTGTCACATACACAACCTAAGTCTGTTAAGAACATAAATAACTTGTATGTCCTATGTTAGCATGTTTTTAGTTTCTTGTTTCATGTAAAACCGTTACTGTTTCAGGTAAACCACCTTGACCTGGATAAAAGCTGTATAGTAAAGTAGTCAAATAAATAAACCACATTTTGAGGGTAATTTTATAAACCATTTGCCCATGTTTACCTGCTGTATTTTGCTGCTGTCTCTGTTACTCGTACTGTCTTGTTTATGTCTCCATAGGCTTCCCTCAGCCTCAGTTCCATTGCTGCCCTCACAGGAAGTGACGCGTCCGCGATCCCGCGGCCGCGTTCTGCAAGGCTTCCCTCAGCCTCAGTTCCATTGCTGCCCTCACAGGAAGTGATGCGTTCGCAATCCCGCGGCCGCGCTCTGCAAGGCTTCCCTCAGCCTCAGTTCCATTGCTGCCCTCACAGGAAGTGACGCGTCCGCGATCCCGCAGCCGCGTTCTGCAAGGCTTCCCTCGGCCTCAGTTCCATTGCTGCCCTCACAGGAAGTGACGCGTCCACGATCCCGCGGCCGCGTTCTGCAAGGCTTCCCTCAGCCTCAGTTCCATTGCTGCCCTCACAGGAAGTGACGCGTCCGCGATCCCGCGGCCGCGTTCTGCAAGGCTTCCCTCAGCCTCAGTTCCATTGCTGCCCTCACAGGAAGTGACGCGGCCGCGATCCCGCGGCCGCGTTCTGCAAAGTATACAGCCCAGCTATAAAAGGCGGATGCCGTCGGCGTCGAGTACACCCTTTGCCCATGTTTACCTGCTGCATTTTGCTGCTGTCGCTGTTACTCGTACTGTCTTGTTTATGTCTCCATAGGCTTCCCTCAGCCTCAGTTCCATTGCTGCCCTCACAGGAAGTGACGCGTCCGCGATCCGTGCTCCTTGGGTGCGCTCCTTGGGGTGCCTCCGCAGGGGACTTCACCTCCTTTAGTTTAGAAATGGTCTCTCTGCCTCGCAGACATAAGGTATGGTTAATACTTCTTTTTAGTTTGTGCATTCGAGCTACTTCTCTCTCCTCTCAGGTAGAGCTTTTCCGTGACCATTCTTCTTCTGTGCTCCTCCCACTACCATTCTCCACAGCCACCTCTGCTTCCATGTCTCCTATCCCGGTTACTTGGGGTAACCGTTCTCTTTCTACAGCCTCTCGCTCTCTACTTCCGCGATCTTTCTACCGCTGTCCTGCAAATCTCATTCGGTGTGCGTCTCCTTACCTTTCCCTCTCATCTAAATTGCAGGTTGCTACCAACACCCCCCCTCTAAAATTTGGCCTCCTTAACTGCCGCTCCTTGCGTACCAAAACCCTTCTGGTCTCGGACCTCATTACCCGCGAATCCCTGGACCTTCTTCTCCTTACAGAAACTTGGCTAAAGGAAGGGGAAGATTCTCTCTTGGCTCGTTGTCTTCCCCCTGACTTCTCTGCTATCTCTACTCCCTGCATAGGTTGCACAGGCTCTCATTTATCGCACCTCTATTTCTCTCTCACAGATCTCCTCTTCTGCCCTCCACTATCCTGAGGCCCTGCTCATTCATCTCCAGACTCCATCTCCTCTTCACATACTCCTTGTTTACTCCCCTCCCAGCCTCCGTTCGGATCTCTGGGACTCTCTTCTCTTATCCATCTCTGACTTATCATTGCTTTTCCCCCACCTACTCATTACAGGAGATTTTAATCTCCATTTAGACTCTCCAGCTTCTTCTAGGGCCCTCTCCTTTGTCTCACTCATGAACGATCTGTCTCTTCATCAGCACGTCTCTTTCCCCACCCACACAGCAGGTCATACCCTCGACCTTGTTCTTTCTTCACTTTCTCTCTCCTCACACATACAGTCTGTGCAGGCTATCCCCTTACCCTGGACCGATCACTTTTGACTGACTTTCAATTGCTCCTTGCCCTCACCCACTGCACCTTCCCAGGCTCCTCTCTCATCCCCTCCTCCCACACAGCGCTTGTCTCGCCGTATTACCCCCCTCACCCTTCAGAGCTTTCCAACCGCTTTAGATCTCCTACCCTCAGACTTCCCATCCCTCTCTCCAACCTCACAGGCTTCCACTTGGTTCTCTTGCCTCTCTACTGCTCTCGATCGCCTAGCTCCTCTTCAGCCACATCCCCCATCCCATCGCCCCTCTCAACCATGGTTCCATGTTGGTCTCCGTCTCCTCCGAACTCACCTTCGTCACTCAGAGCGCCTTTGGCGGAAAACACCCTCCCCTCCTACCTTGCTTAATTTCAAAACCCACTATGCCCACTACCGTGCACAAGTCCATGCAGCCAAACAATCCTATTTCTCCACTGCTATTTCCTCCGCACCTAATCAGACTCGTCATTTATACACCGTCCTTCGGTCTCTCACGTCCTTGCAATCCCGCTCTGTCCCCACTTTACCCCCGCCACTTCCTCCTCCTTCTCAACTTGCATCCTTCTTTAGTAATAAAGTCCTGGACTTACGAAAATCTTTGCCTCATTGTCCCCCGCCCATTTCTTCTCCTCCTCCTATTTCCCCCCCCCTCAACATCCCAACTCTCTCATACCTGGACATCTTTTCATCCCATCTCTACATCCGAACTTCTAGGACTAATATCCTCCTCCAACAAAACATTCTGCTCCCTTGATCCAATTCCTTCCACCTGGCTTCTTGCTCCTTCCCTCGCCCTTGTCCCTTCCATTCTCACCATGGTCAACACTAGTCTTTCCACGGGTGTCTTTCCCCAACCCTGGAAACACGCTCTTATCCGTCCTATCCTAAAAAAGCCCTCTCTTGATCCTCAGACTCCCGCTCACTATCGCCCCGTTTCCAACCTTCCCTTCCTTTCCAAGATATTAGAGAAAACAGTTTTCACGCAACTCTCACAACACCTTGACTCAATCCACTTCCTTCATCCCCGCCAATCCAGTTTCAGACAGGGTCACAGTGTAGAGACTGTCCTTTTGGGTTTCCTTAACGAACTCCACGTAGCTCACGATCGTGGTGACCTCTCGGTGGCGGTGTCCCTAGACCTCTTGGCAGCCTTTGATTTAGTGGATCACTCCCTCCTTCTGTCTCGTTTACGCGAAGCTGGTCTCCATGGTACGGTCTACCACTGGTTTCACTCCTTCCTTTCCTCCCGTTCATGCACAGTAGTCTCATCTGCCCCACCCACTCCTTCTGACTCTTTCCCTCTGCCCTGTGGTGTCCCTCAAGGATCTGTTTTAGCACCTCTTCTTTTCAACTTATTCCTAGCCCCATTGGCACTTCTAGTTCAGCAGTTTACGATCTCAGCATTCTATTATGCTGATGATCTGCTCCTTCTACATCACACCTCTCCCCTTCACCCGGATCTTAGCCCACTGAACTCCTGTCTATCAGCTATTGCTAACTGGCTCACTCTAAACTGCTTGCACCTCAATCTTGCGAAAACAGTAGCTATCTGGTTCACTCATGGCAGCCCTTCTCCTCTGATTACTCCCTCTTTTTCAGGTTCACCAATCCCCCTTGTTACAAGCTTCCGTTACCTAAGTGTAATTTTTGATTCCAATCTTTCCTTCTGTGCCCACATTTCCCACATTACAAAGACTTCCTTCTTCTTTCTCCGACAGATACGATCTATTCGCCCTTTTCTCACCCCTGAAGCCCTCTCCACCCTTCTTCTCTCTCTAGTAATGTCACGTATTGATTTTTGCAACTCCGTTCTAGCCGGGCTTCCTCTCTCCCACCTTCACCGCCTTCAACGTATTCAGAATACCGCCGCACGCCTTGTTTTTCACGCCTCCCTCCGCGATCATGTCACTCCTCTTTTCCTTCACCTACATTGGCTCCCCTTGCAATTTCGCATCCGTTATAAAATCCTCACACTGGTCCATCAAGTCTTACATAACCACACTCCTTTATATTTGGCAAACCTGCTTCAATTCCACACCCCCACTCGCTCACTTCACTCTGTTCACATTAACTGGCTCCACCTTCCATCTCCATCACGTGCCCATCTACAGTCCACACGCTCCTCTGCCTTTTTCTTTATTGGCCCTGCTTATTGGAACTCCCTTCCCCTCTCCCTCAGACTTGAGCAACACTATTCCACCTTCAAGAAAGACCTTAAGACACATCTCTTCTCCACCGCCTTCGACCTCCCCTCCCCCTTTGTGTGACTCCTCTCCCCTTCCTTCCCTTGTCTCTCTCTCTCTTTGTCCATGTCTAGTTTGATGTCTTGAGTGCTCTCCTATCATCCATTGTAATTTCTTTTCTTTTCCAGGCCGGTTGGCCTCTCTGTGTATTATTTGATTTTTCTTTTGTAAACCGCAGTGCTCTATTTGGAACTGCGGTATATCAAGCCTAATAAACATAAACATAAACATAAACCATCTTCTTACATAAAACATTGTTTTATGTATGTGAAGGGCTCTTTATAAAATTAGGTCACACCCAAAAGTAGTCACAGTGCAAGCCTGTAAGAGTTCACAGAAGCAGAGCATGGGCAAGGTTCAGAACTACGTACATATGTTATAAAATAAGCATGTATGCACATAAAGTACATGCTAGCATTTACAGCTGCTCTTCAGCAAGCAGAATGTCCGGGCCTTATATGTAGGCATGATTGCTGCTGGATTTGCACTTGTAATTTAAAAATTCAAAGAGGCATTTATGTGTCTTTATAAAATAGCCTTACTGCTCACTTAACCTAGGCACCCTGTTATAAAATTCCCCCTCTTTATGTTTGGAATTTTTAAGGAAGGAATATCATATCAGTAAGTCCTGCTATGTTTTCAAACTTACACCATTTCATTCTAGGCCTCATTTCTACCTTTTTTTGGCAGAAGATCATAACAAATTTTTGACAAGATCATTACCAGCTGAACCAAAATATAAGATGCCTTGAATATGAGACTGGGATTTGTGCCAAACTACTTCTCAGCTTATTAGCTCATGCTACTTGTAAACCAAACACAATGTATCCCTATTTCCAAATATCTGCCTCTATTATTAAATAACTTGGATGAGTTTTAAATTAGATGGAACACAGATCACAGAGCCCCTTTTGCCTATTTTCATTAATGAGGTATGTTTGTTCATGTGAAAGGACATCAAACTTGCTGGCATTCACCATCAACCTGATGCATATTACAATATTTAATGTACAGTATAAGAATAGGCATTTTTGGGGATATCAAACCATAACCCACTGCAGCAGAGGATAGAGACTTACTGGTGATGCCACAGGAGCTCCACAGGTAAGGTAGAGGCCAGTGCATAGTTATCCTCTGGGCTGCTGAATGCAAGACAAGCCCCTGAATGAGTCCATTGGACTGAAATTTAGGGCCACTTTTACTAAACCCTGCTAACCAGTTAATGCGTGATTTAGTGTGCGGTAGCTGGTTGTGGTGAACCTTAATGGCTGGCATGCCAGCTACTGTCTGCCAAAATACATGTTAACTAGCAGGCACACACTACTGTGCAGAGTGGGGGGCTTAGGGGTGGAGTATGAGCATGGAGAGCACAGCAGTGCACGACTGCAGTTAATGTAGCACATAGCGCAAATTCACCTAATGACCCCTCTATGAATTTGTTAGGTGAACTTGCATCGAGATGCACTGGATGCCTGGAAATGTGGATCACACCCTGATAGCTAATGCTGAGACTTTGCACTTAACATGTACTGACAATGCGTTTTAAGTGCAAAATATTAGTGGAGTTTAGTAAATGGGGCCCTAAGTCCCTAATCAAGGAAACACCCCATGCTGGTCCATACGCGGGTGTTATTTTTCCTGTCCAGGAGCATGGTTCTCTTACCTTATTGATGTATAAGCTGTCTACTCAGTCCATTCCAAGGACCACAAGCCTGAGGTGCTTCTGGTTTTTATGGAGAATGGCGTTACAGTCATGATGTCTATTACCAAGGTGGAGCTCACTGGCACGTAAATCTAGTCTGCGCGATATCGTCTGTCTTCCAATGATCCCAATGTGTGCTCCTCTGGTGCTGGTAAGTCAGGCCGACCATGGTGCACCAGATCAGGTCACATGTGAGATGCAGGCTTGGGCTGAAGAGTGGTTGTTGGATTAAGCTGGAGGTGCAGCTGCAGAATCAGGGTGTGTCTGCTTGATTGGGCTGTAGGTGCAGCCGTGGGATCACCATACTACATGTAGATGTTTCCCAGAACCACAGTTTGTGCAAAATGCAAGCAAAGTTGCAATGTATGTGGATTTTCATAAAACACGTGAGTAGAGGCAAACATTTATATTCAGGCTGAATATGACTAAATCAGATGCATTAGATGTAAATGGGGGATTACAAAATAAGGGGGGTGATGAGTTTCCCTTATGTTGGGCAAAAAACTAATTTAAGTATTTAGGAATTTGGCTTCCTAATAATCCACGTCATTTGTATAGGCAGAATGTTAGGCCGTTGATTCGGGAAATACAGAATAAATTGCAAGATTGGACACCTTTGCCTCT
The DNA here is from genome assembly GCA_033557465.1 of Ichthyophis bannanicus. Classification (NCBI taxonomy): domain Eukaryota; kingdom Metazoa; phylum Chordata; class Amphibia; order Gymnophiona; family Ichthyophiidae; genus Ichthyophis; species Ichthyophis bannanicus. The sequence continues at coordinate 364,877,877 of CM066031.1, read as the reverse complement.
ATCGTTAGGTGGTAGGATAGCTGCCTATAAAATGATGGTTTTTCCTAAAATTTTGTATGTTTTACAGCTAATTCCATTGCGGTTATTAAGGCAAGATATACAAAAAATTGAGAGATTATTACAGAGGTTCTTTTGGAGAGGGAGAAAGCCTAGGTTAAGAATTGATCGTTTATATGGGTCATGGCAACAGGGTGGTATGGGGTTGCCTTGTTTAGAACAATATAATATGGGATGTTTACTTTGTCATGTTCGGGATTGGATAGGTGGTACATCGGTATATACTCCTTATGATTTTGAGTCTGCATTAGTTGCTCCATACTCACTTAGGTCAGTGTTACATGTGACGAGAGTGAAGTTGCCAAAAGAATTTGGAAATAACATTTTATTGCAGGGGGTTCGCTGGAGCTGGCAGATGCTGTGTGAAAAATTGGGTGTTCCAAGTGAGGTGTCAGGATATTTGCCACTACAAGGTAACTTAGGGGCATGTTTACTAAACATTCCTAACGTGCGGGGCCGCGGTAGTGTGCGTGTGCCATATAAGGAGTGGGCGGTTCAGGCAGAAAGAAGAAAAAAACCCGACCGTACGTGTGCGCGTCGCGCTAATTTGCGGGGCCCACATTAGCGCGTGGGAAGGCTAAGTGGGGCGCTGCTGAGCACATATCAGAACAGAGCTGTAGCACAACGGTAAACACACTAACCAATGGTGCAGGGGCCACAGGTTCAAGCCCCCATTGTGCGCAACAAAAAGGCCAGCTGAGGCGACACCTTGAATGTGTAAAAGTGGTTCAGGAGGCAAAGTACTTTTGGACGGCATAAGGCGGCACACTGTTCGTTTTGTACGGCATAAGGCGGTGCACTGTACTATCTGGGCGGCACAAGGCGGCGCACTGTTTATTTTGGGCGGCACAAGGCGGCACACTAATTGTGAGCAGCAGGAGGTGGCGCGCTGATGGGCATAAGGCGGCGCGCTGATGCCAAAGCAAAGGAACACAGCCACAGCACAATGGTTAAGACACTGACCAATGGTGCAGGGACCAGGGGTTCAATCCCTTATAATGCCCAGTGAAAAAGGCTAGCTGAGGCAGTATGTTATATGCTGTGGAGTGCTGTAGGAGGCTTTTTAATTTTATTTTGTGATAACTACTAGCAAACGCACTCTCACAGCATATTAATATAAGGCGGCCCATAAGGCACATGTGACAGTGCACCGTCCGCCAAGGCACCCTAGAATGTCCCCTATAGGGCAGCATGTATGTTGCGACACAGGATAATGTATAGTGCACCCTATATGGCTGGCAACCGTAACGTGCCCTATAGGGCGCCCCATAAAGCACCCTCAGAGGCACCTTATGGGTACAGTACGCTGAGGGTGGTATTGCTGGCAGCAACATATGTACAGTAAATTAAAATAAATCTGTGGACACCCCTATCACATAACCCCACTGTGGGTTTGAACCCATGACATCTGGCTGCACAGGCAGTGAGGTAACTATTGGGCTACAGCTCTATAGCTGTAAGCAGCCCCTGGCTGGCTGCAGATAGCCTATACGTCACCTCACTGACAGTCTGCTGTTGTGAACCACCCGTACCCATGATGCACTGCACATGCAAATCAGCTGTACACGATTGAACACAGGATGGGAAATGCACCCCTAAAGCTCCCCGGCCTGGTAGGGGGAAGTGTCCGTGTGCACCCACACAGCACCTCGGCCTGGTAGGGTGTCCTGAGTGGGTGGACAAACGGCAAAGAGTAGCTAAACACCATCACATTGTGCGGTTACTGTGCTCACCCTGAGTGTGAGATGTTGCGCCCAGGACCAGGTCCACAACACCAGACATGGCTGAATGTGGCCATGTCAGAGCTCCAAAGCAGCAATAACCTGTGGAATAGGTAGGTGCTGCATAAACATTCTGGAGATCTCTGTCTGGCTCAGCTAGTGGGGACCTCCCCCCCGGAGGATAAAACAGGGCTTCCCTTCAACAGATTCCCCCACCCCAATGGCAGTAGAGTGGATCATCAACCCCAGTCCTGCTAGGGAACAGACACCCTACAGGGCAGGCCAAGCAGCTCCACACACATCCATAACACAATATCAGACAGACATTAGGCCTGGATATTCAAAGATGCACCCCACCACTATCTGATATTCACCTGCAGCAAGCCATCAGCCACTGCACCCTGCAAGGCACTCCATCACAACACATATCAGCTATGAACAGTCTGCTGGCTGGTCCTGATGGACATGCATGCACCCACAACTGGGGTGGCAGCACACACAAATAGATAAGTCCATGAAGAGGCCCCCACAGGACACCCATACATATCACATGGGAGAATCACAATATAGCACTATGGGGGTGCCTAGCCATGCTGCCATCACTGCACACTCAGGGTGAGAGTGATCCCCCAGCAGCACATACAGAGGTCACCCTGTCTGTGTAGGTGGTGGCCGAGCACTACCATGCCCCTGCCAGTGCCCTATGCCCTGTGCAGCTGCATCCTGGTCAGTCCACTCTGTCTGAGATATACCCATGGTCCCTTGCTACTCATTATGCACATTGGCAGGCCAATACTGGCAACAGTGTTGGCAGTGTGGGCTGTGGAAGGGGCATGCAGCCAACACCCACTGTATAGACAGACACACAATTCCACACCTATGCCATCATGGTGCTACTATTGAGGAGGTAATTAGCCTTGCCCACCAAACCGGTGCTGGGCACGGCAAGGCATGGATATGCTACGCAGTACTGCTGGGGGTCACTCCCCAGGGTGGTAAACACCGTCAGAGGCAAGGGCTGGAGCACGCACTGCAAACACCATACAGATTGTTCGGATGGGGTCAACTAGCAGTATGTGCGTAACGTATGGATATCTATCTGCCAGTACTCCTAGCAAGCGTCTCAGAGCTGTGTACCGTATATCTCAGGTGTAGGGTTACATTGCTAGGGTATGCAGGTGCTAGTATTGGGAGATGCACGCAGGGTCCAATGTTCTGCCTCTCCAGGAGACATTGGCCAATGGGGCCTGTGGGTGTGGGTGTGGGTGTGTCTGCCCCTGTTGGCTGCTGCTTTACGGCAGAGATTCCCAACTCCAGTCCAGGTTTGCATCACACTGATCGGGTTTACCTGCTGTTCCTCATGAATATGCATGAGCTACATCTACATGCCATGGAGGTGGTGCATAGATATACAGCACAGGCATTTGTATGAGTGGCAGCATGGACCCTGACTGGTGTGTGGCCCACCAGGACTGCATTTGGGAGATTCTGCTCTAGGTACTGCCCCTGTACATGGTGTCTGTGCTCAGTGGGGTAAAAGATAGACGTAGTACCATTGCATATGTCCTCGCCACAAAAGGTTTGTCCTTACTATCACTGTGTAGCTGTGGGAAAAATATGTGGGAAAGATTGGCAGTAGCCCCAGCTGGGCTTTGAACCTGTGACCTTCTGTTCTTGTATGCACTGTCTGTGTGCACTGCACCACCTTGTAGCCACAGATTGGCTGGATTCCCTGGATCCGGCAGGGCCTGTGTGTTGCAGTGGACTGTGCCAGCCTGCACATGGCTTGGCCTCTGTCCTCTGTGGCTAGCTGCCACTGCCCCCTGCACCACATGTACTCGTGCGCCAACATGCTGGCATGAGCTTCTCTCAGAAAAAGCAGATGACCTGATTGCAATGTGGCAGTACGGGACTGCATTTGGGGGACTTGGCTGTAGGTATGCCCATTGTTGTGGTGTGTGTGCGGTGTTGGGTAAAATATGGGTGTTTCCCCCATGCTTATGTTCCCTGCAATACAGGGGTGTCTGCTCTATCTTTGTTTAGTGGTGGGTAAAATATGTGGACTGGGCTGGCAAGTGCCCCAGCTGGGATTTGAACCTCTGGCTTTCTAGTCCTAGAGGTCATGGCTATGTCCTCTGCACCACACTATGGCCACAGAGACAGTGCAGCCCCTGGAGGTAGTAAACCTGGCAGGATGGAGTCACAAACCCTGCTGTATGCATTTTTACTGTGGGCTCCTTCACCCTGTGTGGTGACAAACATGCAAATAAAACCCGGGAATGACCACGGAACAAAGGGGGAAAACATATACCCAAGCTGGGCAACAGTGATATTAATGGGCAACCCTAGATGACATTCCCAGGACAGCTCCAGAAAAAGGGAAATGTTTTTTGGACGAGTCTCCGCTCCGTACACCTTTCCATAAATCATTTCTTTTTTTTGGAGCTTTCCTGGGTGTGTTATCTAGTTTTGCCCATCACTATAACTGTTCCCCAACTGAATTACTATTGTTCATATTTTTGTGGTGGTCATTTTCTATTTATAATTGCACTTTTGTGCTGTGCACATGTATCACACTGCTCACGTTTTTCAGGTTTCCCCGGTTTTGCTGTACATTGCTGACGGAAATGGTTTCTCTTCCCTTTAAATGCATTCTAACGCGAGTGATTCACTCGCGCTATTTTTTTTTGGAAATTCAGCCACGATAATGTGCGGGGTGCCTCTCCCCTCCCCTTCCCCGCCCATTAACCCCTTCTCTCCACCCCTCCGGGGCCTTCCTCCGCCCTCCGTTAGCCTTTCCACGCCTCTATCGGACATTTGCGGGCACGTACTTGTGCGGCACCCGTTACTGTGACGCGCAAGTGTGCGGGGCTTCATCGCACGTTTGCGGGGCGTTTAAGCGCTCTTAAATACCACTTTTAGTGCGCTATTTTGCGGCACGCTAATTAGCGGTTTTTAGTAAACATGCCCCTTAGCCTTTCAGCAAAGTATAGTGCCTTTTTTATTCAGGGGATGGGAGAAAAAAGGTCTTCAACTGATGTGGCAGGTAATTGATGAAGTGGGTGCATTAAAACCATTTTCAGAATTTAAAAAATGTTATGGTTTGTCTCAGGGGCATTTTTATGCATATCTACATTTAAAGTTTTATTTGATTTCCATGAAAGATGGGAGACGTGGTTTGAAGAAAAAAATTTTTAAGAAGTTAGAGGAGTGGTTTGCATTAAAGGATAAAGAAAGAATAACTGTTGCGGAACATAATAAGGCCTTAATTAATTTAGCTCAAGTTAAGAGCTATGATCATTTGAATTTTCAATGGGAAAGGGAATTAGAAGTTAATCTTGAAGAGTTTGCAAGGGAAAAGGCCACAGGGCGAATCCTTCGACTAATTATGGGGGCAAAATTACGTGACATGCAATTTAAAATATTAGAACGTGCTTATATCTCCCCATATAGAGCGTGGAAGGTGGACTTTGCACAAAATAGTGAAGGTCCATGGTGTGGAATGGAAAGGGCACATTTGGAGCATATGTTCTGGTTTTGTATACGAGTAAGGAAATTCTGGAATGAAATTCAAAACTTTTTACAAGGTATAGTGGGGCAAATTTTGATTCTAACTTCGGGGTTTGTTATTCTGGACGTTCTTGATTCTTTGGGACTTTCCTTATCAGGGAATAGACTTTTGGTGAGGAAATGTTGTCTGCTTGCAAAACATTGTATACTTTGGAATTGGAGAGATTCTAAGGGGCTTGTTTACAAAGCCGCGGTAGCGGTTCGCGGTCGTTATCGGAGCCGCGGCCCCATTGAAATCAATGGGGCCGCGGCTCCGATAGCGATCGCGAACCGCTAGCGCGACTTTGTAAACAAGCCCCTAAGGGTCCAGAATATTGGGAGTGGAGAAATGTTTTACACCAACTGGTATTATGGGAGGGAGAATTTTCCAGAAGACATGTTCGTAAAAGAGCCTATTTTTTAAAGATTTGGTCTCCTTATCTTGAACGGGTATCGGCAAGGCAAGGAATGATATTTTAACAATTTAAGTTGGCTTAATTTGGAAAAAAATATGGAAGATAAGGGGGGGGGGTGGTAGGGTTTGAATGAGGGATTGATGGGGAGGGAGGGGTTTGGTGAAGGTTGATGGTGAAGGAAAGAGGTGGGGGGGAAATTAAATTGTAATAATTATACCATGTAAGGAATACTGCTGTATACAATGTTTCTTTAAGTATATTGTGATGATTACAATTTGTTGCAGTTTTTAATAATAAAAATATTTAAATATAACCATATATGTACTGGCATTTGTGTGTTACAGGGGTTTATTTTGTGGATGCCTACCTATTTTATAAAAGCAATGGGCACCTATGTTGCCTTTATAAAATAATCATCAAGCGAGTTCAAAACATTTCCATGAGCTCTGCATCAGGCTTTTCCAACATCAGGGCTGCATTCAACATTCAATGAATTACACCAGAGAAATCCAAATTGCTGCATGGAAATGTTTTGAGCTCGAAACACGGTTCTGTGTTTCTATTATAAAAAAGTGGGATTGTTTCTTTAATCAAAGGGACTAGATTTACACCCTGTTTTTCAAAAATCTTTGAAGCATGGGTTTTTGCATCTAAAGCAAAGTTGTAGTTTCGTTATACTTTGTATTTCAAGATGAAATAAATGATTGCTTCTTGGAGCAGCTGGTTTGAACCAACAAGAGGGGAAGCTATTTTGGACCTTGTCCTTAGTGGCACACAGGATCTAGTGCAAAAGATAAGGGTGTTGGGGCAACTTGGCAATTGTCATCATAGGACTGGGGTTTCTAGTCCCACAGGTGCTCCTTGTGGTCTTGGGCAAGCCACTTAACCCTCCATAGCCCATGTTCCCTGTAAAATAGTTATCTCCAAGTTATAATGCCCTGTTCAATGTAATTTCAGTTTGTTCAATGTAAACCGCACTGATGCAGAATAGCGCGGTATATAAGAGAATGTAAATAAATGTAAATAGAATGATTGCATTTGATTTAATAAATGAAAGAAGGATGGCAAGGAAATACACAGTACTACCATTTAACTTTTAAAAGGGAGACTATGATAAAATGAGGAGTCTTAATAATTAAGAAAATGAGGAGTCTTAATAGTTAAGAAAAGACTAAAAGGAACAGTTGCAAAGGTTTAAGATTTAAATAAAGCATGAGTATTGTTTAAAAGTACTATCTTGGAAGCCCAGAACAGATGTAATCCACATTTTAGGAAAAGTGGAAGGAAGGCCAAAGAATTGCCAGTATGGTTTAAAGGTGAGGCCAGAGAGGCTGTTGCTGCCAAAAAAGGCATTTTTCAGGAAATGAAAAAAGGAGTCAAATGATAAGAACATGAAAACAACATAAGCACTGGCAAGTTAGATGCAAGGTATTGATAAGGCATACAAAGAGAGAATTTGAAAAACAACAACCCCTAGCCATGGAAGAAAAATGCATAATAAAACTTTTTCAAGTACATTCATAGCAAAAAACCTGCAAGTGGGTCAGCTGGACCATTGGCTGATAGAGGGTAAAAGGGGTGGTAAGTGAGGACAAGGTCATAGCAGAGAAACTGAATGAATTCTTTGCTTTGGTCTTTACTGAAGAAGATGTAGAGAATATACCCCTGCCTGAAATGGTATATAAAGGTGATGTATCAGAAGAATTTAACGAATTATCAATAAACCAGGAAGATGTTTCACTACTGTTTGATAAGCTGAAGAGTAGCAATTCACCTGGATCAGATGGTATACATCCAAGGGTAATGAAAGAACTGAAATATGAGATTGCAGACCTACTATTAGTAATCTGTGAACTATCATTAAAATCATCTGTAATACCTGAAGAGTGGAGAATGGCTGATGTAATGCCAATTTTTAAAAAGGGTTCTGGGGTGATCCAAGAAACTATAGACCGGTGAGTCTGACGTCAGTACCAGGCAAAATGGTAGAAACCATTATAAAGAATAACATTACTGATCATCTATACAGTCATAGTTTAATGGGAGAAAGCCAACATGGATATAGCCAAGGAAAGTCTTGTCTGTTATATTTTTTTGAAGGTATGAATAAACAGGTAAACAAAAGTGAACCAGTTGCTATAGTGTATCTTGATTTTCAGAAAGCCTTTAACAAGGTTCCTCATGAGAGACTCTTGGTGAAATTAAAAGTCATGGGAATGGAGGCAGTGTAGTATTCTGGAACAGGAATTGGTTAAAAGAAAGAAAGCAGAGAGTATGGCTAAATGGACACTTTTCTCAATGGAGAAAAGTAAATAGTGGAGTACCGCAGAGCTCTGTGCTGGGCCTGCTGCTTTTTAGCATATCATAAATAACCTGGAAATGGGAATGAGTGATGTGATCAAATTTTCAGATGAAACAAAGTTATTCAAAGTTGTTAAAATCCAAAAGCATAATGAAAAATTGCAAGAGGATCTTGCTAAATTGGAAGGCTGGATGTTCAAATGGCAGATGAAATTTAATGTGGACAAGTGCACCTAGGAAAGAACAACCTAAACTTTAGTTTCACAACGCAAGGTACCACCCAGGAAAAAGATTTAGGTATCCTCATGGATAATACGTTGAAACCCTTTGTCCAGTGTACTGTGGCAGTCAAGAAAGCAAATAAAATGCTATGAATTGAAAGGAAATGAATGGAGAATAAAACAAAGGATATTATAATGCCTCTGTATCGTTCCATGGTGTGACCACACCATGAACATTGTGTGCAGTTCTGGTCACCCTATCTTAAAAAGGATATAGCGGAATTAGAAAAGATACAGAGAAAAGTCATCAAAATGATAAAGGGGATAGAAGGAACCCCTTTGAGGAAAAGCTTAAAAGGTTAGGACTCTTCAACTTGGAAAAGAGACGGCTGAGGGGAGATATGATAGAGTTCTATAAATTAACGAATGGAGTGGAAAGGATTAGGGGTATGTTTACTAAACTGCGTTAGTGCAAATTGCGTTAGGAGCCGCGTTAGTGAAAGGAAAGCCAAAAAAGGACATGGGCGGGACATCGTAACGACTAACGCGCGTTCCAAAAACTAACGAGCGTTACAGGGCGCCGTGGCGCGTTAATCATATGAAGGCGTACAGACACAAATCATTGAAACAGAGCTGTAGCACAATGGTTAGTGTACTCACCGCTATTACAGGCAGCATGGGTTCAAGTCCCCAGTGTGCCTAACACAGAATGCTGTCCCAGGCAGCACCCTGTACATTACATAGGGAATGAGGAGGCATGTTTTTCTTTACGTTCAGTAGTTGTTAGTGAAACACACTCTCGCAGTGCGCATAGCCATGTACGTTGGTACGTGCGTGGCTGCATGCGTTGTTACGTGCGTACAATCGTGCGTGGGTACGTGTGTTTTTACCAGCATGGGCACCTTATAGTACAGACACTTTTTTAGGGTGTCTTGCACTTATGCACTATGCTAACAGATGTATGTGTGATGGCCTATGGTTTATCAGAGCCTGAGAGCAGGCGCTGGATCTTCCCAGGGTTGGATTGTGCAAGTCACACCCATGATGCACTGCACATGCAAATCAGCTGTCCACAGATACACATCATGGGGAATGCACCCCCACAGCACCTCAGCCTGGTAGGGGGAAGTGACCATGTGCACCCCCACAGCACCTCGGCCTGGTAGGGGGTACTGACCGTGTGTTGTACTGGCACAGAGTAGCTACACACCGTCACATTGTGCTGGTACTGTGCTTACCCTGAGGGTGCAGTGAGGCGCCCAGCACCAGGTCCACAGCACCGGCCATGGTGCAGGTCCAAAGCAGTGTTAATGTGCGAGATAGGTAGTTTCTGCATAAACACCTTGCAGTCAGGTGTAGCCCCCATGTACCCCCCCCCCCCAAAAAAGTGTGGCAAACAGGGTCTTTTAACAATAGATCCACCTTCTACCTCCCTGCAAAGGTGGCAGTAGAGAGGAATATCAACCCCAGTTCTGGTGAGGAACAGACACCCCACAGGGCAGGCACCGCAGCTCTGTACGCAGACAGACATCAGGCCTGGATATGGTAAGCTGCACCCCACCACTATCTGATATACTCCTGCAGCAAGCCATCAGCCACTGCACCCTGCAAGCCACTCCATCAAGACACATACCAGCTGCAAAAAGTCTGCTAGTTAGTCCATAATGCATGTGCCCAGTGGATATGCATGCACCCAGAACTGGGATGTCAGCATACACAGCAAGCAGATAAATCAGTGACTGGGCCCCAAAAGGAAACCCATATCTATCACATGAGAAAAATACATTATAGCACTATGGGGGTGCCTAGCCATGCTGTGGTCACTGCACAGTCAGGGTGAGAGTGATCTCTCAGCAGGACATACTGAGGTCACCCTGTCTGTGTAGGTGGTGGCCGGGCACTAAAATGTGCCTGTCACTGCCCTATGCCCTGTGCAGATGCACCCTGGCCAGGCCACCCTGTCCGGCCTATACCCATAGTACCTTGCTCCTCATTATGCACATTGGCAGCTCAATACTGGCAACATTGCTGGCAGTGTGGGCTGTGGAAGGTGTTTGCAGCCACCACACACTGGATAGACAGACAGACACCCCACACCTATGCCAGCATTGTGCAACTATAGAGGTGTTCAGCAGCCATACCCACCACACCAGTCCTGGGCACAGTTCAGGCATGGATATTGTATGCAAGACTGTTGGGGGTCACTCCCCATGGTGGTACGCACTGTCAGAGACCAGACCTGCAGCACACACCACAGACAGCAGAATGATTGTTATGGTGGAGCTCACTGAGCAAACTGTGCTTAATGTAGGAATTGATATCTGCCAGTTATCACAGGAAATGTTTGATAGCTGTGTACCATATACCCAGGTGTAGGGTGGCATTGCTAAGGTATGCAACTGCTAGTATTGGGAGATACAGGCAGGGCCCAATGTCCTGCTTCTCCAGGAGGCATTGGCCAATGGGGCCTGTGGGTGTGTCTGGCCCTGTTGGCTGTTGCTTTACGGCAGAGTTCCCCAACTCCAGTCCTGGTGTTCCAAACCTGTTCGGGTTTTCATGCTGTCCCTCATAAATATGCATGAGCTACATCTGCATACCATGGGGGTGGTGCATAGATATGCAGTATAGGCATCTTTATTAGAGGCAGCATGGAACCTGAATGGCGTGGGACCCTCCAGGACTGCAATTGCGAGACTCTGCTCTGGGTAATGCGCCTGTTTCTGATGTCTGTGTTTGGTGTGGTATAATATAGGCGTATTAACCATGCGTATGTTCTCTGCAATAAAGGGGTGTCTTTACTATCACTGTTTAGTGGTGGGTAAAACTATGGGGACTGGGTTGGCAGGAGCCCCAGCTGGGATTTGAACCTGTGACCCTTTGGTCTTACAGGCACTGGCTGTGTCTGTTGCACCACACTGTGGCCACAGAGATGGTACAGTCCCTGGAGTTAGTTAAAGCGGCCTGACGAGTCAGAAACCCTGCTCTGCACAGGTTTACTGTGGGCTCATTTACCTTGTATGGAGACAAAGGTGCACATAAACCTCAAAACAGACCTCAAAAAAAGGGGCAAACACCCATAACCAAGCTGGGCAACAATGATATCATTGGGTAACATTACACACCACTCCCAGGAAAGCTCCATCACAATGAAATGATCTTTGAAAGGGTCTACGGAGCGTAGACCCTTCCAAACATCATTTCTTTCTTTGGTGCTTTCCAGGGAGTGTTGTTCATTGTTGCCCATTGCTATCACTGTTGCCCAGCTGAATTGTGCTTTTTACAATGTTTCTTGTGGTCATTCTTAAAGTTTTATGTGAACTTTTGGTCTTTGCACATGTATCACACTGCTCACGTTTTGTAGGTTTCCCCGGTTTTCCTGTACATTGCTGACGGAAATGGTTTCTCTTCCCTTTAATATGCCTTTAACGACAGGTTTTCATTCGCGTTGGAATTGAGCTCAGAAATTCAGTGCGTTAGTATGAGGGGAGCCTCTCCCCGCCCACTCTCCGCCCATTGACCCCTTCTCTCCGCCCACTCTCCACCTTCTGCGCTGTTTTAATGCGCCGCAGAGGTTTACGATCGTTAACTGCGGTTAACACACGTAAAGTACGTTTAACGATCGTTAGCACGTCAGAACGCGCGTTCGGACGTGCTAGCAATCGTTAAATGTACTTTACGCACGTTAATCACGATTACCGCACTTTAGTAAACATCCCCCTAAATGTGATCAGTTGTTTACGTCATCCAAAAGTAGAAAGACTAGAGAATACGCAATGAAGCTACAGGGTAACCCATTTAAGACTAATAACATAAAACTGTGAAATTTGTTACTGGAGGATGTTGTAAAAGCTGTTAGTGTAGTTGGGAAAGGTCCATAAACTATTATTAAAGAGGACCCAGGAAATCCACTGCTTACCCCAGGACAAGCATTGTGGAACCTATGTGCCTTTTTTAGAAACCTGCTAGGAACTTGTGACCTGGATTGGCCACTGTTGGAAACAGGATACTGGGCTTCATGGACCTTGGTCTGAGCCAGTATGGCATTTCTTATGTTTTTATTGTTTCTTTCAAAAACAGGCAAGTATTAGTTAACCAGGTTAAAGCTTTAGATTTCTTTACTCCTTAGTAGAAGAAAAGTTCAGTTCTATCTGTAACTTTGCAAGTGAATGAGTATTATCATTCAGGTAAAGACACCTTTTGTTTTAAACAAGTCAACTACTAGTGCACCAGTGTTTTGCACGACAAAAAATAGTCACTGTGGTGTGTCAGTCACTTATCTCAAATCTTCTTTCCAGGTTTTACTGCTTTCTTGACATTGGGAGCCTTAGAATCCCCTCTCCTCCAGCGATGTCCAGCTGCAGTTAGGATACCTACTAGAACATAAGATATGCCATACTTTGTCAGACCAAGGTCCATCAAGCCCAGTATCCTGTTTCCAACAGTGGCCAATCTAGGTCATACGTACCTAGCAGTTCCCCAAAAGACAAAGGTTCCACAATGCTTGTACTGGGTCAAGCACTGATATCCTGGGTCCCTTCTTAATAATGGTTTATGGATCTTTCCTCCAGGAACTTGTCCAAACCTTTTTTAAACCCAGCTACACTAACAGCCTTTACTACATACTCCGGTAACAAATTCCAGAGTTTGATTACACACTGAGTGAAAAAATATTTTCTTTTATTAGTCTTAAATAGTTTACCCTGTAGCTTCATTGTATGTCCCCTAGACTTTCTATATTCTGATAACGTAAACAATTGATCTACGTTTACCCGTTCCACTCCGTTCATTAATTTATAGACTTCTATCATATCTCCCCTCAGCCGTCTCTTTTCCAGGTTAAAGAGCCCAAACCTTTTTAGCCTTTTTAGCCTTTGTATCCTTCCATCCCCTTTACCATTTTGGCGGTTCTTTTCTGAACCTTTTCTAATAACGCTATATCCTTTTTAAGATACAGCGACCAGACTTGCACACAATATTCAAGATGTGGTCTCACCATGGAACAATATAGAGGCTCCGGCCCAATCGGGGCTGTGAGAGGGGAGAAGCGGCGCCATCATATTGCAGCCGCCGACGGCGGGAAGAACACCTCTGCTGGGCTCCCGAGAGGCGCGTGCCCAACTGCCTGCCTGCCTCCGGCCCAATCGGGGCTGTGAGAGGGGAGAAGCGGCGCCATCATATTGCAGCCGCCGACAGGCGGGCCCGCGCCTGTCGGGCCCGCGCCTGAGGGCCTCGCCAGAGGGCCCTTTGTCGTGGCCCTTAGGCGCGGGCCCGTGGCAAAAATTGAAGAACATCAAATGCGTATAAGATCTAATTTGAGTATTTATTCTCAGTATAATTTTATCTGTCTGTCTCTCCCTTTAGACGCTCTTCCGTGTAGAAGTATGTCTGTATTACATGTTAACCTGATGTAGTCTTCCTTTGTTACCTATAGATCCATTGCTTATCACTTTGATATTTTGATAAGGTGATATAAAATTGGATGCATTGTTTTGTCTTTGTAGTCTGATGTTTTTATGTCTGTATTTCATGTTAACCTGATGTAGTCTTGTAACCGCTTTGATTGTAAGAAAGGCGGTATAAAAAACCTGTTAAATAAATAAATAAATAAATAAATTATAATATCTTTTGTTTTATTTTCCATTTCTTTCCTTATGATACCTAGCATTCTATTTGCTCTCTTGGCCGCCACTGCACACTGGGCCGATGGTTTTAACATGTTATCCACAATGACACCTAAATCTTTTTCCTGGGTGGTGGTTCCTAATGTGGAACCTTGCATCGTGTAACCAAAGTTTGGGTTGTTCTTCCCTAGGTGCATAACTTTGCACTTGTCCACATTAAATTTCATCTGTCATTTTGATGCCCAGTCTTCCAATTTATCAAGATCCTCTTGTAATTTTCCACAATCCTCTTGGGTTTTAACAACTTTAAATAGTTTTGTGTCATCTACAAATTTGATAATCTCACTCATTATTCCCCTTTCCAGGTCATTTATGAATATGTCAAAAAGCAGTGGACCCAGCACAGATCTCTGGGGTACACCACTATTCACCTTTCCCCATTGGGAAAATTGGCCATTTAGCCCTACCCTCTGCTTTCTATCTTTTAACCAGTTCCTGATCCAGAATAGTACACTGCCTCCTATCCCATGACTCTTTAGTTTTGACAAAAGTCTCTGATGAGGGACCTTGTCAAAAGCTTTCTGAAAGTCCAGATACACTATTTCAACCGACTCACCTTTGTCCACCTGTTTATTCACACCTTCAAAAAAACAACAGATTAGTAAGACAAGATCTTCCTTGTCTAAAGACATGTTGACTGTCTCCCATTAGGCCATGATTATCTACATGCAGAGTAATTTTGTTCTTTATGATGGTTTCTACCATTTTTCCCGGTACTGAAGTAAGGCTCACTGGTCTGTAGTTTCCCGGATCACCCCTGGAACCCTTTTTAAAAATTGGCGTTACATCGGCGATCCTCCAATCTTCAGGTATTACAGATGATTTTAATGAAAATTAACAGTTTACTAATAGCAGGTCTGCAATCTCATATTTCAGTTCTTTCAACACCCTTGGATGTATACCATCCGGCCCAGGAGATTTGCTTGTCTTCAGTTTATCTAATAGTTGTAATACATCTTCCCGATGTATCGATATTTTCTTCAATTCTTCAACACCTTTAAATGCCACTTCAGTCATGGGTAAAATCCCTACATCTTCCTCAGTAGAGACCGAAGCATTCATTCAGTCTCTCCGCTATTGCCTTGTCACCTCTTAGTGCCCCTTTAAATCCTCTGTCATCTAATGGACCAACTGACTCTCTCACAGTTTTTTTGCTACGAATGTACTTGAAAAAGTCTTTATTTTGCGTTTTTGCTTCCGCAGCAAGCTTCTTTGCCTGCCTTATCAATTCTCCCTTTGCCTGCCTTATCAATGCCTTGCATTTGACTTGCCAGTGCTTGTGTTATTTCCAGGTTTCGTCGTTTGGCTCTTTTTTGCATTTCCTGAAAGATGCTTTTTTGGCAACAACAGCCTCTCTGACCTCCCCTTTAAACTATGCTGGTAATTTTTTGGACTTCCTTCCACTTTTCTTAAAGCGTGGAATACAGCTGGTCAGTAAAAGAAACTACCTCCCTAGCTGTGTGTGCAGTAACTAGAAAGCATTCCTATTTTTTTCTTCTTTTTCTCTTTCTTTTACTTGTGAGATGTCCTTTTCCCAAAATCTGATTCCCTGTCTTTCCCTCCCACAGAACTCTGTGCAAAAATCCATTTTTATTTAGTAATATGCCATAGTCAATCCTTACAACTGCCAGTCAGTAAAAGAAAACTATACCAATTGCCAATAAATTTAATTCTTTAAATAACAGTTATGGTCAACATTATTGCCACCCTTGCAGTTCAACCCCTTAATGTCCAATATCTCCTAAAAAAAAGTGGCCAGTGAAATGGCTTGGGACTATATATACACACATATTTGACACATAAAAGAATCAAATAAAACAAGACCAATTAAAAAGGACATAACAGGAAGTAGTATAAAAACGCTAATGTTTAAAGTAGCCATGTCCCTATTCCATTTTCACAATGATGAAGACAAGAGAACTGCCCAAGGCCATCAGAAAAGCCATTATCACCAAACATCAAACTTCAAAGGGGTACAAAGTCATTTACAAAGACCTTGGGATTCCTGTATTTACAGTTCACAATGTTGTTAAGACATTTTTGGATCATGGAAATGTCAAGAACCTCTCAGGACATGATGAGAAGAGGAAAATTAATCCAAGAAGTATTCAAAGGATAGTACAACATCCATTTTCACCAAATATCAAATTTCAAAGGGGTACAAAGTTAGTACAACATCCATTATCACCAAATATCAAACTTCAAAGGAGTACAAAAGCCATCTCCAAAGACCAAAAAGTTTAAGGCTGACCTGGAACAATCTGGAGTGGTAGTTTCAACCTGTACCATACACCGTGCAAAAAAGAAGGACTTCATGGGAGAAGGCCAAGGAGGACCCCACTGCTCAAAGACAGACATTAAAAGGCACACATGATGTTTGCCCAAAGCCACCTTGAGAAACCACAATCCTTCTGGAAAAATGTTCTCTGGACAGATGAAACCAAACTTGAGCTCTTTGGCAATGCAGACCAGTGATATATTTACAGGCAAAGAAATGAAGCTATAAGAAAAAGCACCCTTCCTACAGTTAAATATGGAGGTTCTATAATGTTGTGGGGCTGTTTTCCTGCTTCAGGAACTGGATAGTCCTGGAATGTATTAAAGGAATCATTAAGTCAGAAGACTACCAGGGTAGTTTGGAGTGAAATGTGCTACCTAGTGTCAGAAAGATAGGTCTGGGTTGAAGCTCATGGGTCCCCCAGCAGGACAATAACCTAAAACATACATCCAAAAGTACAAAAAAATGTTTAAAAAGGAAAAAATGGACTGTTTTAAACTGGCCAGCAATGAGTCCCGATCTCAATCTAAGCGAGAACGTTTGGAAAAAGCTGAAATCTGCCATTGATAAAAGAAATCCTGGAAACATTAATGAGTTGTAACAAATCACACTTGAAGAGTGGAAGAAACTACCAGCAGACAGAAGTACAAAACTTATAGATGGCTACCAGAAATGCTTGGAGGCTATCATCACTGCCAAGGATTGTACAACCAAATATCAGTGAAGGGTGCCATTAATCCTGTCCAGATTTTGTTTTTTTTTCTCAGAAATTACTATGTCTAGGTTGCATGGACATCTTTTTTTTTGTTGTATACTTTTGAACATACTATTAAAATATTATGGCGTGGAGCCCAGTTCCCCAAGGGGCATGTCAGGGCCGTCCAGATGACCCCGAGCAAGACGGGCACGTTTGGACACGATTTTGAACTGTGTGAGCAAAACATTCCAGTGGCAGTCAGAATCAGGCCCAAGGATGGCGCAGAGTGCCCCTTCCATTGCAGTGGGGGCATATTCCCCGTGGCAGCACATGTACTGCGCACCCTGTGACCCTGATTCCATGCCACCCTGGCCTGACGGGGGCAGCCAATGCCCCGATCGGGCAGCAGGGACCAACATGCTCCATGATCTGACTCCGTGGGGGAGCTGGTGGGCAGGATTGGGAGCGGGCAGCCTGTTCTTATTCCACCTTTGAAGTGGAATAAAAAGGCCATCTTCCTGGTGACTCCCGGACGTACAGGGCCAACATGTCCAGGAGTTAATCCCACCCATGCACTGCCCATGCTGTGCCCCCATCACGCCCACATCCTCTACTGCATGCATAGCAGCTCTGTGCTTGAAGCAGAGAGGCAGGCAGAATCAGGACCCTAGAGTTGGAATATTTCCAATTATTTATCAAGATATTGTACACAACATACCTAAAATGCAAGGGTGCCAATAATGTTGACCACAACTGTAAGGCAAGGGCTTTTTCTTTCTTCAAAAACACATTCAATCCTTCACTCTTTCAAACTTACACTTTCTTCCTCACTGAAACAGTTCAATATGTTTCAGGATTCAATAAATCCTGTTTTAAACCAGCTCTCTTTTAAGGTTTTTCTTTTCACTGCACTGGGAGTTTCTTCCACTGCTTGAAAGACTCCAGTGTTATAGAAAGCAAGTCACACACTGTTAAGCTTTTAACCAAAACAATGCTCAAAATTAAACTCTCTCTAATAAATCAAATCAAAGCCTCATTCATCTTGGTTTTAAAAGTGCTTGAATGAGCTTCAGGGCTCCCTCGGCTTGCTTGCAGTCACTAAAATAAAAAAAATGTTCTCACATTTACTTTGAAGTTTTCTCTCCAGCTTTCATGCAAGCTCCTTGCATACTCCTCCTGTAAATATTTCTCAGTTACTTACAGTTCTGATATCAAACAAATCCTTTTACAGCTCTCCCACACAGAGACATTGTGGCACACTTTTCTCTATCAGAACTCTTCTTCCTAAAAAACCTCCTGCTAAAGTTTTATCCTCTCTGTAAAAGTGTTCTTACACCTAGTTCTGTTTGGAAATGATCCCTTACCACCTTCATTTCAACTCACACAACACACTTTCAGTTCTCTAAAGCTCCTAATAGACCTTTGCATACATAAAAGTAATTTTACTGGTCATTTTCTTTAAAGTTTGCTTAGCATCTGTTTTATTTACTTAACTGGATCATGCTTTTTGATCTCCTTATCTCCTGTGAGCCCTCCTTATCTCTTGTGAACCTCCCCTGCTTACCCTAGGCTCAGCTGCTTCCTGCTCCAGTCCTGCTTTGTGCATTAACTCCTTCAACATGGTATTGAAGCTGCAGTCTGATTCCCCATACATACATTCATTCATACATATGTTCACATATATTCCTTCAGAATCAGTAAAGATTTATTTATTTGGCATGTTTTCTTATTTGACACTTCATTTGAACTAGCTAGCCTTTCATTTTAAAAGCTTATTTCCTTATTTGATATTTTACTGACCCTTTTCATTTATTTTTAATATGGCTGTCAGTGAATATTTTTAACTTATTTCTCTCTGAGAGGACCTAGAATATGTCAGGTGTTGGTCCCACTGGGTTTGCCTTGCAAAGGGATGAAACTTCTTTTCCTAAAAGCAAAACGTCTTCTCCATTAAGTGGTGCTCATTCATTTAGAGCAGAGGTCCCCAACCCAGTCCTATGGGGCCCACCGGCCAGTCAGGTTTTTGGGATATCCCTAATGAGCATGCATGAGATATATATGCATTAGAGATATCCTGCCAACCTGACTGGTTTGTGGCCCTCCAGGGCTGGATTTGGAGACCCCTGTCTTACACCTCTGTCATTTAAGATTGTGAGTGGGCCAGGTACAGATGTCCTAGACATCGAAAGGGTATATAGAATGTGTCATATTTCTCCTCGATTCTCACCACCACCAAAAAGTTGTCTAATAGACAATTTTTTGGTGGTGGTGAGAAGTGAGTAGGACTGTGACAAATTCTATCTACCCTTTTTGATGTCTTGGACATCTGCACCTTGTCCACTCACAATCTTAAATGACAGAGGTGTAAGGCAGGGGTCTCCAAATCCAGCCCTGGAGGGCCACAAACCAGTCAGGTTGGCAGGATATCTCTAATGCATATATATCTCATGCATGCTCATTAGGGATATCCCGAAAACCTGACTGGTCTGCGGCCCTCCAGGACCAGGTTTGCCCACCCCTGATCTAGACAGTAGTTGTTATGGGCACTAGATAACAACTAGCAGACCGAATGACAAACTTATAATTAGACCACAGTGAAAACAATGGAAAAGTGCAAAAATAGACAGTCAAATGACTCAAAATTAATCGGAGAGGAGGAGGGAACTTGGCTTATACTATAGCAGGAAGAGTGCTAGATCCTTCTTCTACTTTGTGGGATTAATGTATATATTATGGTGAGGATTTCAGATACCACCGATATAAAAGAAAATCAATATTTCATAAATAGGTCTAAGGAGATTTTAGCTAAGGCAGTAGAGTCAGTGGAAAAATGGATTCCTACTTGGACTATATTTCCCATGATCTCTTGGGAAAATGGAAATGCTATAGGAAGTAGGGTTACTCAGGAAAAAGCTAAATAGTGGAGATAGCCAGGTGTACTTACTGAAAACAATGACTAGAAAAGAGGTAGCACAGGAACCTGAAAGGACGAAAATAGGAATGCCTGAAGCTCCAGTTCAAAAGGCAGAAGATGGAGTCTATTGAAGGCCAATGAATAAATAACCTGGAAAATTGTTTTTTTAGTTCCACTGCTTCCCTGTGGGTGGTTGGTAACAGAAGTAGTTGTATTTATTACCGAGGGAAATGGGATTTAAAAACAGCTGAATTTCCTTGAACTGTTTGCCTTTATACTGCTATGCTGAACTTAGATTTTAAAACAGCAGGGTTTACTTTTGAGCACACCACTACAGTGTGAAACTGGACTGAAATATATACATATTCCCTGCAGAGTTTCCTTCAATTGTTGACATTTGTTCTACTGTGCTGAAACTGATATTAAAACAATAGAGCTTATATTGGAGTAAAATGGCTGCTGTTGGTAGTTGTATAAATTGTTGTTAAAATATCAATAATCTGAAATGAAAAAAAAATATTGTTAAGCTTGCCCTTAACCAGAAGAAGGTGTGCTGGGGGGTTATACAGTTGGAAAACAAAAAAAATATCGTGGAATTCCTGTCCCAGAAAGATGATTTAGAGGGACTGGTTTGTGACAGTATATGCTGCACTATATAACGCTAATGAGAAGAAATCCATGCTGAGAAGATAGAACCATGAAATATCTTCTTTCTCAAATGATCTAGGAGCATGGAGTTCCTTCTAGGTGGCATGTTAGAGTAGTTTCTGCAATTTTTAGCTTTTTTCACAGCTAATTCAACTACAGCTATGGGAAAGTTGAATTTTGTTGAATCTATATATTGGTTGCACCTTATATTTCAGGTTTAATTTTTTTATACAAGCTGTAAAGAAACCAGAATCTACGAAATGTAGGTTACTGTTCCAGAAGGAATCTGTGGACCGAGACTACAACCCACTCCTTGGGAGCTCTGATAAATTTCAACAAACTGAAGACATTTGATCTCAGATCAGCTCTTATTGGACTGGAAAAGGCATTTACTTCGCCATCATTTGCATATTCTAGCTTATTATATACAGGGATGGCTTATTTTGTAGGAACGGAAGAGGAATCCAAAGGAATTCTCATGGCTAGGAAGGAGTCATGAGTTTGAACTTGGATTTGTGTAAATTTCTAGAACAGTTTGGGAGTTGACCTAGAGAGAAAATGGAGGCAAGGAATGGTCCTCTTACGATTCAGAATCTGATAAAGATAAGAGTTGGACTACAGGATGCTGAGAAGATGATTCTCATCTTTACATTAGAGCAGCGATCCTCTATCTTAT
Source organism: Ichthyophis bannanicus (assembly GCA_033557465.1). Taxonomy (NCBI): domain Eukaryota; kingdom Metazoa; phylum Chordata; class Amphibia; order Gymnophiona; family Ichthyophiidae; genus Ichthyophis; species Ichthyophis bannanicus. Next base: position 364,856,718 of record CM066031.1, on the reverse strand, counting down.
CTTGGAGTACCCCCTAGCCTTTCAGGTTTTCAGGATAACCACAGTGAACATGCATGAGGCAGATATGTTGCCTCCATTGCATGCAAATCTCTCTCATGCATATTGAGTACCCCCCTAACCTGACTGGCTAGGGGAGTACTCAAGGACAGTGCTGAGAACTACTGTGTTAGAGTGATCTGGGTAGACTGAGACACTTGAGGAGCAGCTTGGGATGGATCTTGATAAGTGACCCCTAGAATATCTCTGCAGAAGTCTTTTCCAAGCTTATTGAACATTCTTTGTAGAAAAGAATTAAGCTGGTCTGGTAGGGGCACAGAGGAGAACTCATGTTTCACGGTAACCATAACTGGAGTGGAGGGTAGTGTCTTTTTATTGATGGACTGGACCTCCAGGGTCACCTGCATAGACTCACTACACCTAGAATGTGACAAAAGCATATATTTCTGTTCTGTATAGGTACTGTAAATTACATTTTTTGCCATGCAGGTGGATTAAACCCCTCCTGTGGGCTTCTTAGGCTGTTGTAGATTCTTCCTTTGGAATTTCTCCTTTCTCCACTCTGTGACTGCTACTCTTAAGGGAATCTGAAATGGATAATGAGGGGAGCAGAACGAGTAAACATAAATCATTTGTTTACTCCTTCAAAACGTTTAAAGACTGTATCCTCTTTTCAGATCCCCTAAGGCAGTACTTTTAGGACTAATTGAAGAAAATATTTCTTCACTCAGTTAAGCTCTGAAATTTGTTGCCAGAGGATGAAGTAAAAACTATTATTGTAGCTGGTTTTAGAAAAGGTTTGGACAGATTCTTGGCTAAAAAGCTCATAAACCATTATTGCAGTGGACTGGGGAAATCCACTGCTTTTCCCTGGGATAAGCAGTAAGGAATCTGTCTACCTTTCAGGATCCTGCCAGGTACTTATGACCTGAATTAGCCATTGCTAGAAGAGGATACTGGGCTTGATGGACCATTGGTCTGACCCAGTATGGCAAATCTTTCACTCTCTGGCACTCAGTTCAGAGTGAACTCCTCTCCATCTTCCATATTACTTGAGGCTGTAATGCCTTGACACTAGCCCAGCTCTTTTTCTCCTTTCCTTATATCTCCATCAGCCTCTCTGCATTAGATGCTTTTCTCCTCACACTTGTGATCTATTCAAACTCAGCAGGTTCACGCTCTCAATCCTTTCCTAGATCCAACTCCGGGTTTCCAATTCCCTCACACTTTGAGGCCTCTTGTCAAATCTAATGGAGCCTCAACCTGATTTCAATCCATGGCAGTACCACTTTCACTGGCTACCTCTTCCTGGGTGCTTGGAAGATAAAGTGATCACTCTAATTCTCCTCTTTCCAGTGTTTTTACTGAGGTTAGGCTAGTACTCAGTACCCTTTTCTTTTCCACTGGCAGAGGCCTTGTTAGCATCTCATTCCCACTGGTTCTGGAGCTTGCCTTTATGGCTGTCAGGTAAACAGAAAAGGAAAGCAACAGACAACACTTCTATCTGGGATGACACTCGTTTTCTTTTGCTCTGAGACTGGTTTGGAAATTGAGGGTCCATCCCTCACAAGGCCTGAGACTGTGAGCTGAGGTTCTTTGTTTGCTTCTGGGGAGGGTACAAAAAAACACTGACATAAATAACCTCTGGAACCCACCTAACCTCTCCCTTGGTTTCTCTTTACAGCAAAAAGAGAAATGCAATGTGTGCTGTTGAGTCAATGCTGACTCCTAGCAACCCAGCAGTCCCAGGGTTTTCTTGGCAAGGTGTGACCAGAAGTAAATTGCCAGGCCTTTCTTCCAAGGCAACGGAGAGTAAAGTGACTTGCCCAAGGCCTCAAGGAGTACCAGTGGGAATCGAGCGCTGGTCATCAGGCTACTGTTCTACCCAAGAAGCTACTCCTCCATTCACTCTTTATAGGGAATCCAGCTAGCAAATTCGTAGGCACATATTAATCTATGCTGCCTGAGACCAGGCCTTTTACTATACCTGAATGGTCTGCACAGAAAAAATATCAAACTTTGGCTATGTCAGTTAGTGACACTTGGCTCACACCTGTATAATGTTGCACTGAATTCAGTACAAAAATTGGTTCTTTGCTGGAAAATTTACAGCGGGACTTCTTAGGTGCAGCAGAGATAGCACAGGAGATAGTGAGTTTTTTTGCCGTTCAGAATAGTACAGTACATGATTGAGGTCTTCTGTGCTGATAGACCAGCACTTAGAGACCTCCTTGGAGTTATGCATTTTGGAGAGTTACTGCTGCTTATACTAGTATGTCAGCACTGATGAACCATGTACTTTTGGTTGAGGTTTGGTGTTTCCCTTTATCAATGACAAGATTTTTAGCTCTGCATGAGTCGACAGAGGCAACTTCCAAAAATCTGTTTGACTGCACAGAGATGATTGGCTTCTGGGTCGAAGACTTTATTTGTCATCTTCAAAAGGTGGACCTCAATCTCATACTGTTTGCTAAGTTGAAAGAGACAGTGTTTTCTGGCCCTAGGGGACATTCTCCCCAGAGCATCCCAAGGGTACCTGGAATCCTAGGCAAACCTTCAGCCACATGTTACCTTCCAGGGAGCTGAAGGCCTTACCTTTTCCCTTTTCATAGTCCAGCATTTTCCCTTTCCTTTCTCCCCAGATATCCAGCATCTCCTCTTCCCATTCCCAACCCATAATCCCCCTAATTGGCCACCTCCCCGCACTGATGCCCCCCCAATCAAATATCTCTCCAGCAGCACCCCCTAGCATTCCTCCTTCATCACCCTCGTCCCACCAAAACAGTAACACAGACCCCTTTTGCCAACCCCAACCCTCCAAACTGACTCCCTCAGCAAGCTTCCCAACCCTGATTCTCCCTTCATCACATACCCCACTGGGTCTTACCCAGGGCTCCCTGGTAGGATGGATTACGTGGTAAATCAGGCAGGAGTCATCTCTCTCCACTCCTGCCTAGCTCTTGCAGCTCTCAAAATGGTGTCAGTTATCACTAGCAGTAATATTCTGCTACTACCACTAGTGATCCCTAGTATAGTGCAGTGATACTACTGCCCTGGTTGACCACTTAGAGCACCGGGAGCTTCAGATAAGACTCAGGGAAGTTGGTGTTGAGAGAGGGTCAGGGTTGGGAAGCCTGTTTTAGGGAGGGTCAGGGGGTAGGCACAAGGATCTGTTTTGATGTCCCAGTGATGGAGTACTGACTGTGGGGAGCGATTTAGTAAGGGAGATGGTCTATGGGGGAGGCTGTGGCTTGGTAGAGGGATCAGGTCTTGGGAGGGTTACCATTGTAATAGTACTACACTGACAGTTATTGGCAGTCGTGACAGCTAACATCCAGTATTCCCATCCTCTGCTCTGATCCTGTTATGAAGTGCTAAGAGCAATCAGCCTGGGATTTTTACCATGCTGTCTGCTCTTAGCCACAGTAGCAGTTACCATGGGTCATTAGAACTTTCTAAACCCTACGGTAACCGTTACTGCAATTTAGGGGTATATTTACTAAACTCTGGTAATTTTAACATGTTAAGTTCCCTGGTAGTGTTACGAATGCCCATATAAAGGTGTGGGTGTTGCATCGTTTTGGAAAGCTGTGTCAGGTAACACGCGTTACAAGGTGCCTTAGACTAATGCATGTTACAAGGTGCCTTATAAGGCACCTTACTTATAAGGTACCTTACAAGGCGCCTTGTAAGGTGCCTTATAGGGCGCCTTGTAAGGTGCCCTATAAGGTGCCTTGTTAGGTGCCTTATAAGGTGCCTTGTTAGGTGCCTTATAAGGTGCCTTGTAATCTGCCTTATAAGGTGCCTTGTAATGTGCCTCATAAGGTGCTTTCTAAGGCACCCTATAGGGCTCCTTAGGCTAAGCGCTGTATTAGGCATCCCTGGACAAGGCACTTTAGGAGGCACCCTAGGTTATGGAACCATAGGTTAAGGTGGCCTAACAAGGTTACGGTGCCCTAGGTTAGTGTGCCCTAAGGGCTGCAAGGTTCTTCAGGATAACATGCATGACCTATGAGGCACAGAAACAGATGTAGCCCTAACACTAGATAGAGCACCGAGGAAAGGCAATGAACAGGTGAGTGAAGGAGGGAGAGCTGGGAGCTGCTGGGCCTGCCATATCTGCAGGCATCCCATGTGGCTGCCAGTACTGTTGACAAACATGTTGGGGGCAACTGTACCACAGCACAGGGTGTTGGCAATGTAAAGTACTGGAAAGACAGTGGGTGGCAGATGATGGGAATATGTGTCCCCCAGTGGAGGCGGAGATGGCAGGATAGTTACAATGATGGGTGGACAGAAGAGTGGTGGTGCCATGCAGATCAGGCACAGGAGAGGCAAGCATGAAGAGGCACAATGCAGGAAAGGGTAGCAGTGCAGGACATGGGGTGGCAGCCTGCACAGGCAGACAGGACTCTACACAGCTGACAGACGCAGATAAACGGACCAAAGGAATGTTGGCAACTGTGGCGAGGGTATTATGGGCTGGCAGCACAGATCTGCAAAAATATGACTGTTACAGGCATGCACACTATTTGAGTAGGACAGGCAGGAGAGGAGGGAACAATGAGGAATTGAACCCATAAACACTGCCAAGAACAGCATTGTACTAACCAGTAGGATATACCTCCATGGTGTATCCCACAGCAATGGCTGGGTACAGAAGGACTTCAGATCACCAAACAAACTGTCTGCTCTGAGTGCCAGGATAGGGTAACCCCACCAGTACCCATGATGCAATGCACGTGCTGAATAGCTGTCTACAGCTGATCACCAAATGGGGTCTGCACATCTCCGGTACCTCAGCTTGAAAAGACAAACTGACAGTGTGTGATACTGGCACAGAATAGCTACAGACCATGCCATTGTACAGGTTCTGTGTTCACCCTGAGGGATAGGATGGGCACCCAGCACTAGGTCCGCAGTACATGTGGTGGTAGAGATAGGTTCTGCTGTACATCCCCATCATTACCAGTGTATGATAGATGCTCCTTGCAATGCATCTGAAGGTACTTTGGTGTCCATCTGGGACCAGATACCACCCAGATTAGTGTGTAACCTGTGTTAGTGTCTGGCTGACAGGGGCACCTGTTAGCAGGGTAGAGGGGTTTCTAGACTTGCATGAGGTTTGTGTAGCAGTGCCTCTACAGGTCAAAGTGGTATATGCTATATACACCAAAGGGTCCACAATCACCCTTTTTGTAGGTAAGGGACAGGTGCCTGAGCCCCGGTGAAGCAATCTGGATCCTGCTGGTATAAGACAGCCCTCCAGAGCCATACCTGTGATTAGAGCAGTGGCAGACTAGCAGTAATGTTGGGGTAAGGTCTAAAAAATCTTAACTGCCTCATACCACAATATGCCATTCATCAGCAGATAGCACAGACAGACTGCACCTGCAGCACCCTACAAAGTGTTCCAACCATGCACAAACTAACCGCAGACGATCCACTAGCCAGTCCATAGTGCATGCTCACAAAGAAACGATGTGCACCCAAGCAGATAGCTCAGTGATTGGTACCCAGCACTGGAAACACACAAACATCACTAGAAGCAGAAAGTGTAGCATGCTATGTGGGAACCTAGAGATACCATGGTCACTGCGCAGAGTGAGAGTGTCCTCCCAGCATGACATGCTGTGGCTACCGTGTCCATGCAGGCAGTGGTTGGGCACTACAGTGTCCCAGCCATTGCCCCACACCCTGTGAAAATGCATCCTGGCCAATCCGACCTTTCCGGGCCATACCCACAATACCTTGCTCCTCATCATGCACATATTCAGGCTAACGCTGGTAACAGTGGGACATTGTGGGCCCAGTGAGGTGTGGGCAGCCACAAAACAATGAATAGATATATACACGCACACACTCCTATTGCAGCATGGTGCAAAGATAGGGGTGGTTGGCCACCCTGCCCTCCACACTGGTACTGATCACAATGCCGACATTGATAAACTTTGCAGGAGGTAGTAGTAGTGCTCTGGTGATAACTGCAGCTCCATGCTGGGGCCAACAGCCTGACTCTCCATGCAGTTTTGGATTGTGGAGGATGTCTGGGTGGGTGTTTGTACCCCTGTTCGCCGCTGCTTTGGGCTTTGCACATATTGCTGTTGTATCTGCATTGTTGCGTAAAAAATAGAGACATGCTCTGCAGGATCCACAGCTGGGACTTAGAACCTGTGACCTTCTGATGCTAGACATGGTGACTGTGTGTACTGCACCACACTGTTGCCACAGATGCATAGTAGTCCCTGGAGCTACCTGTACTTTTCCTCAACCAGACCTTTTATGTTGCACTGCTCACCACGTACTGGTACAGGGCATGGCCTAGGTCCACTGCAGACTGGTGCCACTGCCTCCTCCAGCACAGGCACACCCCCCCTACCATGCTGACATGACCATATGCTGTTGGTGCTGGTAGTGCGCAGTCCCAGGCCATCCACTGTGTGGGTAGGCGGTCACCTAGGGAGTGGGGTCTGGGGAGGCATTCATGGGCATCCTCACATCCCCCCCCATCACCGCCTACCAATATTATGTCCCTTTCGCTTGGGGAAGGGTTGGCTGGGAGGTTGTCAGGTCAGTGCCCTGGCAACTGTTAGTTAAGGTGGACCAGGTAGATGTAGGTGGATTGTGTTTGGCCTTTGTCAGCTGCTGTCTTGCTGATTTCTGGTTTCTATGTTCCTCTTCCCCAGCTGCCCCCACTACATGTCCCGCCTGCAGCCCCCTATGCCCCATTTGCACCATAGCCATAGTGGCCTTTCATACTTGGGCACTATGCTGTTGTGCAAATTGAGCACTACTATCACATTTCTTGGGTTCCCTGCCTATGTTGTACATTGCTGACACTAAAATGATTTTACCCTCCTGCAAATGTGCATCTAACAACAGGTCTTCAGTCCCGGTAATATTCAGCCCTTCATTTCCCCGCGTTAGTGTAAAAGGAGCTTCTCCCCGCCCACTCCCCGCTTATTGACCCCTTCTCTCCGTCCTCTCTCCACCCTCTGCGTGACTTATCGCGGCCGGTGACGTTAACGCGCATTACATAGCATTAACGCGTGTTAATGTTACAGCGCCCGTTAACGTTACTTAACGCACGTTAACGTAGCCGCTGCTATGTTACCGCAGTGTAGTAAACATACCCCTTAGTAAAAAGGCACCTGCGAATTCTGTTGAAATTTAAAAGAAAAATACTTACTGGAAGTAGATGTACCAGAAACCTATGAGTTGGTTACCCAGAAAAGAACAAAAAAGATTTTAAGGAAAAGAACAAATCTTAGGGGTACGTTTACTGAACAGTGCTAACGCTGCAGCAGCAACGTTATTGCACGATACGTAACGTTATCACGTGATAAAGTAATATCGTGCGATAACATTACGTTTTGTGCGATAACGTCTCCGGTGGCGTTAAGGCACACAGAGGGTGGAGTAAGTCTTTCCAGAGGGCGGAGAGAAGGGGGTCAATGGGCGGAGACTGGGCGGAGAGTGGGCGGGGAGAGGCTCCAGGCACACTAACGCTGTGAAATGTAGGGCAGAACATTACCGTGATTGAAAACCTCGTGGTAGAGGCACAATTGCAGCAGAGAGAAACCATTTTCATCAGCAATGTACAGCAAAGCAGGGACACCCAGAAAAGTAGTGATACATGTGCAGCAACAGCATAGGGCCCAAGTACAAAATGGCACTATGGTGAGGCTGCAAATGGGGTACAGGGGGCTGCAGGCAGGACATGCAGTGGGGCAGCTGGGGCACAGCGTGGACTAGGCATATGCCTAGGTGCCACATAGGAAGGCAGAAACGGAGAATCAGCAAGACAGCAACTGACCAAGGGCAAACATGTCCACTAGTGTGTGTTCCACAGTGCCCCAATGGACATTATCCAGCAGGTACCCCAAAGGGCACATAACATTGGCAGGCAGTGCCTGGGGGAAGGGTGGATGCATATGCAGGCACCCCTACCTCAGATCCCACACCATAGGCAGCCGCCTACCAGCACACTGGATGGCCTGGGACTGCGCACCACCAGCACCACCGGCATAAGGGCATGTCAGCATGGTGGCAGAGGGGTGCTGATGGTGGAGGGGGCAGTGTGGCATCTGCCCACAGCAGACCAAGGCCAAGCCCTGTTCAGGTGGGTGGCATGCAGTGCAACAGACAAGGTCTGTCTGACGAACAGTCATGGTATTCCCAGGGAATAAACTGCCTCCGTAGCATCAGTTTGGTGCAGTACACACAGCCAGTGTATTCAGGGGCAGAGGGTCACAGGTTCAAGTCCCAGTGGTGGCTCCTGAAGACCATGTCCCTATGTTTTACCCTACAGCGCACATACACCATAAACATGTGCAGTCCCTAGAGCAGAGGTTCCCAACTGCAGTCCTGGAGGTCCAAACACCATTCAGGAGTTCATGCTGTCCCTAATAAATATGCATGAGATGCTTTGCTATGCAGTGCCCCCATTGAATGCAAATGTATCTCATGCATTTTCGTTAGGGAAAGCCTGAAAACCTGAATCGTGTTTGGCACACCAGGACCGGAGTTGGGAACATCTGCCCTAGAGCATCGGCCAACAGGGGCACAAACACCCACACCCACAGGCTCCACAGGCCTCATGGAGAGTGAAGCTGTTGGGCCCTGCGCAGAGCAGCAGCTACCAATACTAGCACCTGCATACCTTAGCAATGCCATCATAAACATGGAAACGTTCCGTATTATCAAAAGGTTGCTATGATTAATGTCAGATAACAAATCCTAAATGAAACACAATTTGTTAACAGAGATACATCATAGCAACCTCTCTGATATATGTGGAGTGTGTTTCACTTTTTGTTTCTGACAGTGTTTACCACCCCGGAGAGTGACCATAACAGTATTGAGTACCTTAGCAATGCCTGCACTGTGCCCAGCACTGGTGTGGCAGCCAGGGCTGCCAACCACCTCTATCTTTGCACAATGCTGAAATAGGTGTTGGAGTGTGTGTATGTCTATCCAGTGTTTTGTGGCTGCCTACACCTTATCTGAGCCCCCAATGCTTGCACTGTTTCCAGTGTTAGCCTGCCAATGTGCATAATGAGGAGCAAGGTATTCTGGGTATCGTCCGGATACGGAGGTCTGGGCAGGATGCATCTGCACCGGGTATAGGGCAATGGCTGGGACATTGTAGTGTGTGACCACCACCTGCATGGACAGGGTGACCGCAGCATGTCATGCTGGGATGTCACTCTCACCTTGACTGTGTAGTGACCATGGCATGGCTAGGTTCCGACATAGTGCTGTACAGTGTTTATCTCAAGTGATATTTATGAGTTTTCCTTTTGGGTGCCCAATCACTGACATGCTTGTTTGGTGTGTGTGCTTACATCCCACTTTTGGGTGCACACAGTTTCTGCAGGAACATGTGCTATGCACTAGCTAGCAGACTGTCTGTAGTTAGCATGTGTATGGCTGGAACACCTTGCAGGGTGCAGTGGATGAAAACTGATTGTGCCCTTTGATGGTGAATGTCAGATGGTGGGGTGGGGTATGGTGGGGCAGCTGAGCTTTTTCAGGCCTGTCTGCCAGTGCCTTATCTGCATTGATTGCTGTGGAGGGTGCCTATTCCCTAACAGGCATGGGGTTGATGGTCCCCTCTACTGCCGCCATTGCAGAGATGTAGAGTGTGGTTCTGTTGTGTGGGAGATCCTGTCCCGTACCCTGACCCAGACAGGGTAGGATGGGTTGGGTGATGCTACATAAGCCGCATGTGGATCCAAACACCACCCTTCTCTTATAACAAGTGACCAGGACAACCACACAAGATATGTACTATTCCGGGTGCATCATAATCCATAAGGACTAGACTTGACTGGGAAACACAGATGGACACAGCTGTATCCTAGGTGTGTCTGCAAGGACTACCTGTCACACACTGGCACTAATGGGGACTTGCAGCACAGTCTATCTCAGCCAAAACAGGTGTTGCAGACTTTATGCTGGGCGCCCCACCTCACCCTCAGTGTGAGCACAGGAACCGCACACTGTCACGGTCTGTAGCTGCTCTGTGCAAGTAGCACACATTGTCTGCTCCCCCTACCAGGCTGAAGTGCTGTAGAGGCGCATACCCCATCTTGTGATCAGATGTAGACTGCTAATCTGTATGTGCAGTGCATCATGGGTACGGGTGGGTTTACCCTATCTTGGTAACCACAGCAGACAGTTTGTGCAGTGACCTGCAGTCTTTCTGTAGCCAGCCAGCACCATGTTAGCAGCTATAGAAGTGTAGCCCACTGGTTACTTCAATGACTGCAGAGGCAGTGGTCATGAATTCAGTGCTACAGTGGTGTTTTTTAATAAGGCTGTCTGAGGCATTTCCTTTTAATTTAAATCTGTGCTGCCAGCAAAAACACCCTCACAGTGCCCTAACCTAAGGTGTCTCATAAGGCACCCTATAAAGCATCATATAGGGCGCCTTAGGTTACAGCACTTTGAGGGATAGGATGGGTGCCCAGCACTAGGTCCGCAGTACATGTGGTACCCTTTGGCGATATCACTTATGAATATATTGAACAGTACCGGTCCCAAGATCGAACCCAGGGGCACACCGCTAATCACCATCCTTTCATCCGAGTGGGTTCCGTTTACCATCACCCTCTGTTGTCTGTCTGTCAATCAATTCCTGATCCAGTTCACCATTTTGGGACCTATCCCCAAGCTATTGAGTTTATTGATAAGCCTCCTATGAGGAACAGTATCAAAGGTTTTGCTGAAATCCAGGTAGATCCATGAACAGATGCGTGCACCCAGGCAATGCCCTTGGCAGACCCACACTAAGATCGCTCAGCCAATGACCTTACCTCTGACTCATAAACATCCTGTGCAAACCGATCTGTTTTAGGCAATACCCAGAATCCTCTGCTCCTCATTAGGTATCCTTTTATGTTGAACTTGAGGACAGCTTATGCAATGTGAGACACAGTGAAAAGTGGGCCAGAGACAGGCTAAAAATGCATGCTGGACCATGGTGGCCTACGTCTGTCACAGACCCAAATACAGTGTCGCCCTACACAGCTTTTGGCAGTGACAAGTGAACATAGTGCCATGCTTGTACTCCCATATAATGCCATGTCCCTAGCTATGGACACTGCAAAACTGGCCAGTGTAGCACATACGCTCTTCCATGTTGGAGATGCATTGGCAACCTGCTTCCAAGAGTGCGTGGAAGCATGCCACATGTGGTTGGATGTTGGAACAGTGGCTGGTGACATAAATTCCACTTTTCCCCTGTTTATGGGGACATTGAACTAACCAATAGGCTATACCTCCATAACTCTCTGCACAGCAATGGCTGGATACAAAAAGGCTGCCTAAAATGTCTGTTGTGTGTGCCGGCATAGGGTAGACCCATCAGTACCCATGATGCAGTGCACATGCAAAACAGCAGTCTACAGCTGATCATCAACTGGAGAATGCACTTATTAATCACCTCAGCTCAGTAAGATGCACTGACAGTGTGTGATATAAGCCCAGAACAACTACAAATCATGCCATTGAGCACGTTCTTCAATCACCCTGACGGTGAAGATGGGCGCCCAGCACCAGGTCCCCCATACCTGCAATGCTGCAGATCCCTATCACTGCCAGCGTGTGGTAGGTATTGTTTGCCATGTGATATGCTAGTTATTATCTGTCCTGTAGAATTGCAGTATGTTGTATGTGCCAATCACATCTATCCCTGTGCTCTGCTCCTGTTGGACAGGGACCCAACTGGAAAAGTGCATGTCAATACCCAGTGTTACAATGCTGATGCCATGGCTGCCAACTACTTTGGGGGAGTGGGAAGCATCTATAGTTGCATGGGGGTATTATTAGGGTCCTGCTGGCCCTACTTAGACCACTGGGAATAGGCCTGGAACACCTCACATCCCTACCACCTGAGTCTAATATTCACCCACAGCAATCACAGTCAGACTGCTCCTGCTGTCCACCACTGGGTTTTCCAGCTATGCACATATGAACTGAGGGTAATACACATTGCATGTGTATCAAGCAACCATGTGCACTCAACAGTTGGTACAGAGAAAGGACCACCAGAACAAAACATTCACCCACCTCACTAGAACCAAACACTATATAGCACTATGTGGATGCATAGCCATGTCATGGTCACTGCTCAGTCAGAGTGAGACCACCCGTTCCATGCAGGTTGCAGTTGGGAGCTACGACGTCCCAGCCATTGACCTTACCCTGATGCAGACATATCCTGGCCAATCTGCCCTGTTTCAGCCCATACCCACAATACTTTGCTCCTCATCATGCACATTTGCAGGGTAATGCTGGAAATAGCTTAGGCACTGCAAGGCTCAGTGAAGTGTAGAAAGCCACAAAACAATGGATAGACATACACACACACATACACACACACACACACACTCATATCAATGCACTGTGCAAAAATGGGGATGGTTGGCATTCCTGCCTACCACTCTGGTCCCAATCTCAGCTCAAGCATTGTTAAAGTGTGCTCATTGTGCAGGAGCTAGTAGTGCACTCTGATGTTAATGCACACTCAGTGTGCTGGCGCTGTCAGCCTGACTCTCCATTCAGCTGAGGATAATGGAGCCTGTCTGTGTGGGTGTTTGTACTCTTGTTGGCCGAATCATTGGGAATTGCGCATATTGGTGTTGTACCTGCACTGTGGGAAAGAATGTAGCTACAGGGACATGCACTGCATGATCTACAGCCGGGATCTGAACCTGCAACCCTCATATACATATTAACCATGTGTAGTGCACCACAGTGATGTCACATGGTTATAATGGTCTTTGGGAATGACATGCTTCCCATCAGACAGACCTTGGCACATGTTGCTCTGTGCACTGTGCATGGTGCATTAGACAGGGCATGGCTTTGGTATGCTGCAAGCGGGTGCCGCTGCCTCCTCCACCAACATCCCTAATTCCATGCTGATATGCCCATGTGCTGTCTGTATTGGTGATGTGCAGTCCCAGGCCAGCCAACATGCAGGTTGGTAGGTGCCTAATGCATAGGGTCCAGAGGGCATGGAAGCATACATGGATGACCACACATCTCCCCCACACCCATCTGCCTCTCCAGGGACCCCATCACCACCTGCCAATGTTATGTCTCTTCAACCTGGGGAAAAGATGGCTGAGGGGTGTTATGTAAACGGTCTATAAAATATTGACTGGAGTGGATTGGGTATACATAGATTGATTGTTTATGCCACCAAAATGTAGTGGGACTAGGGGACACACAATGCAGCTACAGTGTAACCCATTGAGAACTACTGGGAGAGAATGATTTCTCCATCAATGCGTATTCAAATCTCTGGGATTCATTTCTGGAGGATGTCATAAGGACAGTTAGTGTAGCTGGGTTTCAGAAATGTTTAGACAGGTTCCTGGGGAATGATCCATAAACCATTACTAAAGAGGAACCCAGAATATCCCCTGCTTGCCCAATACATGCACTGTGGATCCAGTGTGTCTTTTGGGTAAAATGCTAGGTACTTGTGACTTAGATTGGCCACTGTTGTACACAGGATACTAGACATGATGGATCTTGGTCTGACACAGTCAGGCATATTTTCAGGTCTTATGTTCTAATGTGCCACCTAGGCATCTGCCTTGTCCGCCCTGTGCATCAGCAACCCCCACTGCATGACCCACATGCCACCTCTTTTGCCCCATTTGCACCATCAACATAGTGCCCTTTCATACTTGGGCACTATGCTTTTGCTGCTAATGGAGCACTACTATCACTCTCTTGGGCTCCCCTATCTGTGCATCATATTGCAGATGTTAAAATAGGCTCTGTCTCCTCAAAATACACCCTTTCCATGAGGCTTTGATTTGCATTAGGGTTCCTTCTGTTAAGGTGCCTTGTGTTAAGGGAGCAAGCCTTGTTCATGCCCACTTTCCACCCATTGACCCCCACTCTCCGGCCCGTGGAAGCCTACTCTCTGCCCACAGGGCACTTTACGATGTCGGTACCATTAGCGTGTGCTAAAGTGGCCTTTTGGACGCGCTTAGGGCACAAGTGTGCTGTTAGCGTGCACTAATGGCACACTTGCTCCTTTACCACAGTTTAGTAAACATAATCCTATGACTAACTGCATGTTCAGTAATTTTGTTTTTTAAAATGCTTTCTACCATTTTGCCCAGTACTGATGTAGTTTCCTGGATCACCCCTGGAACCCTTTTTAAAAATTGGCATTACATTTGCCACTCTCCAATCTTTGGATAGTACAGATGATTTTAATGACAGGTAACAGATTATTAAGAGTAGGTTTGCAATCTCATAGTTCAAGTCTTTCAGCACCCATCCAGTCCAGGTGATTTACTGCTCTTTAGAAGGGTTCATGTGGTCCCTTAACACAAATATGGAAGTAAAGATGAAGTAGGAACTACAGGCTCAGGTAGTCTGAGCTCTGTGGCGAGCAAATTAATGGACATTTTGCTAAAACAGAAGATAGTGAGATTTATGGAATCTAATGGATAGCAGGATCCATTAGATTCCATAATTTCTTTGACTGGGTGACCATAGGTTTGGATCAAGGGAGAGCCCTAGATGTAGTGTACTTAGATTTCAGTAAAGCCTCTGAGACTATTCCACACAGGCAACTTATAAATAAACCGAGTACCCTAGGAATAGACTCTAAAGTGACTGACTATGTTGGAAACTGGTTGAGTAGAAAGCAACAAAGGGTGCATGTAAATGGAGCTCATTCTATGGAGAAGGATGTTACCAGTGGTGTGCCACAGGGATCTGTTCTTGATCCAATTCTTTTTAGCCTTTTGGAAGTAATATTGTGGAAGGGTTATTGAGTAAGATGTGCCTCTTTGTGGATGATACCAAAATCTGCAATGGATAGATACCCAGGAAGTAGCAGATAATATGAGGAGGGATCTAGTGAAGCTTGAAGAATGGTGAAGAATTTGGCAGCTCAGATTTAATGCTAAAAAATACAGAGTCAGCCCATGAGCTGCAAAAATCCAAGGAAGCGGTACAGTATAGGGAGTGAAGTACTTCTATCCACAAAAGAAGAGCAAAACCTGGAGGTGATTGTTTCTGATGATCTTAAGGTGGCTAAGTAGGTAGAAAAGACAATGGCAAAAGCCAGAAGGATGCTTGGGTGCATAGGGAGAGGAATGGTCAGCAGAAAAAAGGAGGTGATAGTGCCTCTGTATAAGTCTTTGGCGAGACCTCATTTTGAGTATTGTGTGCAATTCTAGATACCACACCTTCAAAAGGATATAAACAGGATGGAGTTGGTGCAGAGGGTGGCTACCATATGGGGACAGACTTAAAGGTCTCAATATGGATACTTTGGAAGAAAGGTAGGAGAAGGAAGATATGACAGAGATGTTTAAACACCTCCATGGCATAAATGCACAAGAGGACAGCCTCTTTCAGTTGATAGAAAGCTCTGCAATGAGGGGGCATAGGATGAAGGTGAAAGGTGATAAGTTGTAGAAATATTTCTTTATGGAAAGAGTAGTAGATGTATGGAATACTCTCCTAATAGAGTTAGTGAACTGCATTTGAATTTAAGAAAACATGGAAGAAACATTGAAGATCTCTAAAGGAAAAAAGGGACTATATTAGTTGGTATGGAAGGGCAAATTGGATAAGCCGTATAGGGCCCGATATTCGAAGGGCATTTAGACTGTTTACAGCCCAGTAAACCATGCAAATGCCCTAAATTGGGATATTCAAGCCACTTACATGGGCAGTGCAGTTGAATATCCCCTCCAGAGCCCACTACATGCCCCGATGCTCTGCGGTTAGCCTCAGGGCATATTGGGGTGTGCCAGGGCACAGCAGAGACGGAGACCACCGCTAAATGGGTAGCGGCGATATTTCACCGCTACTCGGTTAGCAATCGGAACTCAAACTAGGCCAGTTGTGGTGGTTTCCTCTGTGTGCCTAACCCGTCACCATGACATTGAATATCCGGGGTTAGGGGTAAGCGTGGAGGGCTATGCGCCGTAGCAGCGCATAGCCTGCCCAGATAATTATCGGGCCCATAGTCTTCATTTTCCATCATGTTTCTATTTTTCTATGACATCAGAATCAGAAATTATTCTGACTCTGTGTTCTGTGGGAAATGTTATAGTTCTACTCTGCCCTCAAAATTAGTTACAATAATTTTATTTTGGTGTTATAAACTTCCCTGTAGTTCTCGCTTTTTGTTTTTGCTCCTGGGGGTGTGATAACCTTGCATGTCCTTTGCATTTTGCAGAATATATATTGACATTAAATACCACAGTGGTCCAGTGTGCAGTGCCAGGAGTTGATATGTTTTATGTTAGATTTCCAGACTACATAATTAAACTGCTACAATTTTTGCTGCATATAGATTATTGCAAAGTTTAAAAAAATGATATAGGCTGGGAATCTATTGCTTTTTTAACTCTTGGGGCAACCACCTGAATGGTGTTTGGAGTGAGGGGACCCCTGTTCCCTGACTAGAGTTCTGAGGAGGCCCCTCCATTTTAACTGCCCAGAAGGTAGGGGTGCACCAGCTCATCTTTTGGCTCAGGCAGCAGATTGTTTTGAGCTGCCCCTGCTTATGCCCTCCTGTTTTTAGCCCCATTGCAACACACATCTTTAGAAAGATTCTGATTTGCACTCAGTTGGCCTAAAAGATATGCATAAAGTATTTGTCATTATACAGGCTCCAGGTATGTCCACTTAGCAAGCTCCCATGGTGCATAAAATGCCAAAAAAGTCTCCGAGGGAGGTTCCCAAATGCAGAGTAGCTTTTAGGTTCTATCCCTATCAATAAAAGTATACTGTAGCAAAGAGAGTATCATTTTTAAATAAATGTGAAGCACATTAAAAATCAATCTGATGTATAATTAAATTTTAGTGATCACATATGCATCTGCTAGTCTCTTTAGCTCTTAGAAGATGAGGAGGAGGAAGGCTGCTATTGATCAGCAGAGCACTATCATCAATACTAAATGATTCAGCTGAGGGTCTGCTTCACTGCTTCAGTGTACAGCTGGCAAGCGGTACTGTGAGACTTGGGAGACTGAAGGACAAACACTTGACTCCAGTCAAGATGTCCATCATTTCCTAATCATTTAAAAGCAAGGCATAAGGAGCCTTTCCTAGCCCAACAGCCTCCGTCCCTTGTCATACAGCCAATGAAAAGGCTTCGGGCAGGCTCCAGACAGAAGAGTAGCTAGCTAACAAGAAGGCTGATCGTTGCTTTCCAATATTAAACAATCATTCCCTTCTAACCTTTGTTACTTTCGAAGCAATCCTATCCTGCTAGCTTAGCCCCTGGGTCGGCAATTATCTTCACAGAGGTCTGCTGTAATATAAATTGACTGCCTTATCTTCAACAATGGATCCAGCTTTTCTCTATTATATATTAGTGGAGAAGAATTTTATTGATTCAGAAACAAAATTAAATAGAATTAAACTACAATTTACAGATTACTTGGAGAGCAATTTCGGAAGCCCCTCTACCCTGTTAATTTGGCTTGGCTGAATATTGCCCTCTTCTGCTCAGCTAAAAGTACTCCCCAACTTCCATGTTACATATACCTTGAACTCGAATGAAAGGAGGCATTCTTGGGGTCCTGGAAATGGAGAACTAGGAAAGCATTGCATATAGTTCTCAAAGGGAAACTGGGGGGTATGTTTATTAAAGGGCGCTAAGATAACCGGCATTAACAGCAGCGATAAGGGGTGTTACATGCATGAAGGGTGCTGGGCAGGTAGGAGGCATTCCGGCGTAAAGGGCTCTATGGGCCATCTAATGTGTGTTAACAGGATATTGGGTATTAAGGTGTCAAGCATGCACCTTAACGTCCAAAAACGACTGTAACCCTAATGCTGGATAAAGGAGCACCAAGGAAAGTCAATGTAAAGGTGGTGGATGGAAGGACAGGTGGGAGCCGATGGACCTGCCAGATCCATGGACACCCTATGTGGCAGTCAGTAAATTGGATGAGCATGTGGGAGGCAGCTGTACCAATGCACAGGATGGTGCCAATGTAAAATGGCGCAATGTCAGTGTGTAGCATAGGATGGGGAAGAAGTGTCTCCCAGCGGAGTCAGCAGTGGCAGGATGTGTACAGTGACAGGAAAACAGAGTAGGAGTGGTGAGGTACAGATCAGGCACAAGAGAGGTGTGCATGAAGAGCCAAAATGCAAAAGAGTACCATTGTAGGCCATGGTATACAAAACTGTCTAAATAAATAAATAAATAAATGGTGTAGCAACCTGCACAAGAAGACATAACTACAAAGCCGACAGAGGTGGATGGGCTGATGGAAGGATGGTGGCAGAGGAGAGGGTGGTATGGACTGGCAGTACTGATGTACCATATGTGCCATCCCCAACATATTTGAACTGTGTGTGAAAATGTGCACCATTGCCATGTGGAAGGCCTGATACCAGACATGTGGTCTCACACCAGTGCAGGCCACAGAACCACCATACAACACCCCAGACAAATGTGCAGGTAACAACTGGATAGGTGTCATCCAAACCAGGCAAATGAAGCACATACGGACATGAAGTGATACCTGCAGGTGGCTAACTGAGGGGTAGGATGTATGTGTATGTACTGCACAGATGTGCTGGAGCCAAAGCTACACAGTCACAGTCATTATGGCATACATGACTCATGGTGCACAAGCAGGTTACAGCTGTATGCATGTAACTGCCTGTTAGTATACCGCCGCGTCAGTGCAGTCACATTGGGATACCTTGTACTGAAAAAGTTGTAATGTCTGATAAAAAAACAGGGACTATAAGAACCTGCAGTCAGTTGAGGCAATGGAGGGTTAGGTGAGCTGCCCAAGGTCAAAAGGAGGTGTGGGCAATCCATGAAGGGTGTTGTATACATTAAACTGCACAGTAAAACCTTCCAAAGTGTCACAAAAAAAAAAGTGCTGGTGGGCCTTGAACCCTGGTTCCTAAGTCTGTGCCATGACCATTATGCTACACTTCCAAACAAGTGCCAGACATCTGCAGGGTGAACATGTATGACCCCCCTCCCCCCTGCAATGTGCTGTAGCACAGCCAATAAAGCCATGCTCTCAGAAGGGCAGGATGGTGAATAGCCTGTTTGCTGGCCCAAATTGTGGGCTAGAACGCATAACAATCTATAAGGCTGGGTGCCTGCCAGTCACAGCAGAGCCCTGACTGTTACAGGCATGAAAATGATATGAGTAGCACACAGTCACAAAAAGAACAAGTATTTTATTTATTTAGAAGTATTTATATCCTGCCTTCTCCTTTAATCAAGGCGGCGTTGAATCCCTAACCACTACTTATGGAGACATTGCACTACTTATGGAGACATTGCACTAACTAGTATGCTACTCCTCCACACCACTCTGCACTGCAATGGCTGGATACAAAGAGACTGCAGGTCACTGCCTAAAATGTCTGCTGTGTGTGTTGGTATAGGTTAGCTCCAGTACCCATGATGCAGTGCAAATGCAGAACAGCAGTCTGCAGCTGATCACCAAATGGAGAATGCACTGATCCATCACCTCAGGTCAGTAAGATGTACTAACAGTATGTGATAGAAGCACAAAGCAGCTATAAACTGTGCTACTGAGCAGTTTCTGCGGTCACCCTGAGGATAAGGATGGGTGCCCATCTCCTGGACCCCAGAGCTCGCAGTGCTAGAGATGGTCTCTGCTGAATGCTATAGATTTTCATTACTGCTAGTGTGTGACAGCTATTGTTTGTAATGTATTATGCTAGTCACCTTGTTTACTGCAGAAAAGTAGTATGCTGTTGGTGGCTGTAATTTTGGTGATCTGTATCCTGCTCCTGTTGGACAGGGACTCTCCTAGAACAGCGCATGTAGGTACCCAATGTTGTAGCAGCAGGTGCTAATTATGGCAACTGCAATAGCAGCTGAGTAGGTCTGCATGGTCCTGCCATGACCACAGTATATACGGCAGTAATGGTTCCTGTTCCAACCATCTGGAAGTACCAATCCATGAGAACAAGCAGTTAGACTACCACAGGGCTGTCTCAGCTATGCACATATCAAATGGGGTCAGTCTGCTGGTCAGCAGATACTGCATTCACACAGGGCAAGCATGTACATCCTGGTTTGGGAAAAACAGCATTAACATCCAGCATGTGGCACAGTATCTGACCTCCCAGGACAGGGCATGCACTCACATCACTAGAGTAGCACACTATATAAATGTTATGTGGATACATAGCTGTGCCATGTTCACAGCTCGGACAGAGTGAGAGTGTTCTCACAGCATGAACTGCTGTGGTCACCCAGGCTATGCACCTGGCAGACAGGCACTACGAATGAAGTCTCAGCCATTGACCCTACCTCTAATGCAGACACATCTTGGGCAAACCACTCTGTTTATGGCCA
The DNA here is from genome assembly GCA_033557465.1 of Ichthyophis bannanicus. Classification (NCBI taxonomy): domain Eukaryota; kingdom Metazoa; phylum Chordata; class Amphibia; order Gymnophiona; family Ichthyophiidae; genus Ichthyophis; species Ichthyophis bannanicus. Next base: position 364,836,356 of record CM066031.1, on the reverse strand, counting down.
TACCCATAATCCTCTGCTCCTCATCATGTACTTTTGCAGACTAACGCTGGGATCAGCCTAGGCAATGTGAGTCACAGTGCAGTGCAGAAGGCCAGAGAACTCAGGAGAGACATACATACCCACACACCACTGCACTGTGCAAAAGTGGGGATGGTTGGCATGCTATCCTGCCACTTTGGTCTCCATATCAGCTCAAGCATTGTTAACATGTGCTCATTGTGCAGGTGCTAGTAGCACCCTCTGACATTAACACCCATTCAGTGTGCTGGTGCTATTAGGCTGACTTTCCATGCAGCTGTGGATAGTGGAGTCTGTCTATGTGGTTGAAGGGTATCTGTACTCTTGCTGGCCAATTCATTTGGGATTGCACAGGCTGGTGCTATACCTGCACTGTAGGCTAACATTTATCCACAGGGACATGCAACACATGATCCACAGCAGGGCCTTGAACTTTGATCCTCTGTACTTATGCACAATGGCTTTGTGCATTGAGCCACAGACCTGCCATATGGATACACCAGTCCCTGGGGCTGACATGTTACCCATTAGGCAGATCTGGGTACATGTTGTGATGCGATCTGCATGCAGGACCATGACATGAGTCTTGTCTCCTGCAGGCGGGTGCATCTGCACCTGCCGCTGACATCCCCACACCATGCTGCCATGCCAGCATACTGTTGGTGGGGGTGGTGTGCATTACCAACCAGTCCACCATGCGGCTTTGGCAGATGCCTGGGTGCCAGGTCCAGATGGGTGGGGCAGAGACTCACATTGACAGACATGCCGTACCCCCAAACAACTACCACTGTCAGATCTCCATCACCATCTGCTTCTGATACATTTTGGGGGAAGGTAGGCAGCCACAGCTGTGGTATTTCCCTGGGCACCTGCATTTTGCAAGTCCCTGCAGTGCTACAAATGCTGGCGCTTTCCTCCTCTTCCTCCAGAGCTGGCTTCAGCAGCAGGGGGGGGGGGGGCTGGCTAGAGTCCCTGCCTTGGGTGCCAGGAAACCTCGGCCCGCCCCATGTGGCGCATCACCTTTCCAAAGCAGCAGCATGTCTGTGTGTCGCCAATGTTGATGTGGGATCATAATGGACACAAAAAGAAGGGCACCATGTTGATGTGCCACCTGGGCAGCTGCCTGGTCTGCCTTGCATCCCTGAAACCCCCATTGCATGATCGACATGCCATTTCCTTTGCACCATTTGCACCATCAACATGGTGCCCTTTGATACTTAGGCACTATGCTTTTGCTGCTAATGAAGCACTATTATTATTATCTTGGGCTCCCCTGTCTGTGCATCACATTGCAGATGTTTAAATAGGCTCTTTCCCCTCAAAATACACTCTTTCCATTAGGTTTTACTTGGCATTAAGGTTCCCAGCGTTAAAGGGCTTTAACACACATTAGTGCAACAGGTGTGTTAAGGTAATACCCATTGTTAACGCCCACTCTCTGCCCTGTTAACACCCACTCTCTGCCTAGTGTGCCCTTAATGCTGCAGGAGCCTTTAACACCCATTAAAGCAGCTTTTTTGCAGCATTAAGGGTGCAAGTGTGCCGATAACTGGCATTAACAGCACACTTGCTCCCTTAATGCCCTTTAGTAAACATACCCGTATGTGAGGGCTTTACATCTATGATAATTATTGAACATTGCTCTCTTATTACCTTTATGAGAGAAATTTAGTGTTTTCTTTCCCTTAAGCTATTTTTCTGTCTGCTGCCTACAGACCGCTATTCTGGTTCTAAAATACTATTTTAATTTAGAAAATTATTTTGAGAATACATCACTACACTGCAGTCCTCCAAACCATAAAAACATAAGAATTGCCCCTCAAACACATTTTTGTGTTTCCAGCAGTGGCAAATCCAGGTCACAAATACCTGGCAGGATCTCAAAAAGTAGCAAGATTGCATGCGTCCTAATCCCCAGAGATAAGAAATGGTTTTCTCCATTTCCACCTTAGTAACAGTTAGTGGAACTTTCCTCCAGGAGCTTATCCAAAGCTTTCTTTAAACCCAGTTATGCTAACTGCATTTACTAAATCCTCCGGCAATGACTTCTAGAACTTAATTATACATTGTTTAAAAGTAACTTCATGGTCTATCCTCTTGCCTTTGTACTTTTGGAAATAGAAAACAATTGATTAACCTTTACCTGTTCCTCTCCAATCAGCATTTTATAGATATCAGATCTTCCATGAGTTATCATTTCTCCATGCTGAAGAGCCCTAAGCTCTTTCACCTTTCCTCACAGGGAATTCGGTCCATCCCCATTATCATTTTTGGTCACCCTTCTCTTTACCTTTTTTAATCCTGTTATATCTTTTCGGAGATCTGAAGATCAGAATTGCACACAGTGCTCAAGGTGCAGTTGCAATATCGCGCGATACAGAGGCATTATGATAGTCATTCCTTTCCTAAAAATTTCTAACATTTTTTTGTTTTTGGCGGTCATCATACACGGAACAGAAAATTTCAACATATTGTCCATGAAGTATTTACTTCTGGAAATTCTAAATCTTGGGGAAAAGGGAATTCTTTGGGTTAAGGGAATTCTTTGGCTTAAAACTGATAAATCTGTGTATTTTAGAATCCATTGTATTTGTTAACTCAATCAGAGCCTAGTATCAGCAGATAGAGTGCAATACCTGTATGCAAATGCTAGAAGTCTAAAAAATAAGATGGGAGAGCTAGAATATATAGCACTAATGAAAGGTTAGATATAATTGGCATGTCAGAGACCTGGTGGAAGGAGGAGCACCAAAGGGACACTGTGATACCTGGGTACAAACTATCGCAATGATAGAGTCGATCAAATTGGTGGAGAAGTTGCACTCTATGTTAGAGAGGCATTGAGTCACACAGGATTAAAGTTTTGCAGGAAACAAAATACACTGTAGAATCTCAAAGAAACCAGGGAAGCTAACAAGCAGGCTCCTTGTGTGCACTCCTTGGGGCGTCTCTTGGGGTGTCTCCGGAGGGCTGCTGGTTACCATCATTAACTATTCTCTTATGTCTGCCTCACCTGTTTCCCCAGACAACACATCATTACGGCACCCCCACCTCACTCGGGTAAGACTTGCTGCCTCACCCTTTTGGCCTTCTTCACCGCTTGCCTTTATTTATCCTCTGTCTCTTCTCTTACTATGTCGGTAATTCTTGTGCACTGCTGCTGGCTTCCTCAGGTTGCAACCCCCTACATACCTGGTTCCACTGTGAGGGTTCCTAGTAACTATATGATTTGTCCCCTCTCTGCTTCTGCTGCCCCATCCCTGTGTGCCCTTCCTATTTTCCTGACCCTTTCCATGGCCCTCCTTAATTGTAGGTCTCTACGCTCAAAAACAGTTCTCATTCAGGAATCCTTTATCCACCATGGTGTTGACCTCCTCTTTCTCACCGAGACCTGGTTAGGTGAGGGTGATGGCCCCCTCCTGTCCCGCTGTCTTCCACCCAGTTTCTCCACCCTATCGACATCTCGTTCTGGCCAGTGTGGCTGGGGAAGGGGGTTGCGGTTCTTTATTGTGCTACCTTACCTCTCTGAGAACTCCACTCTCCACTCTTGCATTATCCTGAATCCTTACTTCTTCACTTGGATTCCAATCCCCCTACTCATATCCTTCTGTTGTATGCCCCTTCTTCACCTCGTCCTGAGCTCTAGGATGCATTACTGGATACCCTCTCTGATGTCACTCTCCCCATTTTTTAATTCTGGGTGATTTCAATATTCACCCAAATTCTCCCAATTATCTTAGGGTTAAAACCCTCCTGCCCTCTTCTCTGATCTCTCATTGCATCAACATGTTCACTGTCCCACACTCACAGCAGGACACACTCTAAATCTTATGCTCACACCCGCTGCTTCTCCCTTTATTTCATCTCTGATTTCTGTCACTCTACTTCACTGGTCTGATCACTTTCTTATCCATTTTTCGTTCTCTCCTCCACTCTCCTTTTCCTCCATGACATCAGTGCTGCCTTACCTCCCTCAAGATGTCATATTATGCCCCATACCCTTCAACAGTTCCCCTCAGGATACCTTATTCCCTCCAGATTTTCTCTCTCTCCCAGTGGAGGCCCAGGTTCAGTTCTGGCACTCAGCAATGTCTTCCTCTTTAGATCACCTTGCACCCCCTTGCCCCACACCTGCCAAACACTGAGTCAACAGCCACCCATGATTTAACTCAGCCCTTCTTTTACACCACACTTACCTTAGGCAGGCTGAGCGCTGCTGGCATAAATGTCCCTCTCCTAGTTCCTGCTCTCATTTCCTTGATTGCCACCACCACTATAGATCCCTCATCCAGGGCACAAAAAAAGACCTATTATTCCAATCCAATCTCCTCTGCTGCTAATTCCACCCAGCAATTATACCACATTCTCCAATCCCTTTCAGCAACGCATGACACCGCAATGGTGGTCCATCAGTTCACCATCCCTGATGCTTCTCTCCTAGCCTCCTTTTTCTCTGACAAGGTCTCCATCTTGCATACCCAGATTCCTATCTGTCTCCCACCGTTGTCTCCCTTCTCATCCCACTCTGTGTCCATTCCCTCCATTCCCCCATCTCCCATCTCCTCCTTTAGCCATGCATGGTCTTTTTTTGCACCCATCTCTTTCTCGGAATTGTCCAAGGCCCTACAGTCTTCTCATTAGACCATCTGTTCTCTCGATCCCATCCCTTCCCACTGACTTCTTGACAGCAGTAACGCGTTTAACAAAAATATGTTTTTTGTTTCGTTACAATGAGAAAGCGATTTCTTCCCTCTCCCCCTTTTTTGATACAAAGTAGGTCTAGTGCAGTCTTTTAATAGTATTGATTGATCATTCCTGTTTTCACGATGCCGGTACAGTGCCGTAGGCTGGTTCAGGTCCTCTCCTGTTTTTTTGTTTGTTCAAACTCCAAAGTTAAAAAGTATAATACTACAATTGGTATAGCATAAACATTTTATTAACAGTTCATATAAGGGTATAATATGGTCTTATTGAGGTTAAGCATATAGCGTTTCTAGGGGTGCCATGAAAGTAAATGGCAAACTGCGGCTGCGGGGCGTTCTTTACATAATTTATATTGTATCCTAGCAGGTATGGTTCCATGCTAGGTAAGGGAAACATTGATAATTTGACCCACTTAAATATTACTGGTCCTTTTTCATGCAGCATATAGTTCTGTTCTATATATTTATGTATTTATTTTTTCTATTGTTTTAATAATATTTTAACATATTTAAAAGTTTGCAATATGTTTTTTAATATGATTTTAATATGATTTTGGTTTATATTTATCTTTTGTACAGGCCAATCCCCTGATGAAAGCAATGCCGAAACATGGCCATGTGGGGTGGCCTCTTGCAGTCTCCCTAGGAGTGAATGAATTAAGAAAAATTATTTTAGTTCACACTTCGCTTTAGCCTGATAGTTGTGTTTCTCCTGCGAGTGTGCAGTGCTGTTCTTGGATGGATACTTAGCCGACGTAAGACAGTCAGCCCTTTGTTTGAATATTCTCTTGGATTATTATTTACTGGTATTTATCATTAATGTTAATGTTTTGTACTCTAATAGTTCCCTGCAAAGCTATACTGTTTGAGTTTCTTATATGTAGTTAAATGTTCTTTATAATGTTAACACATTCCATGTAATGTTAACATTATAAAGAACATTCCATGTAATGTTCTGTTCTGTAATATGTAAGCAGTATTGAGCATTGGAAATGCGGTATATAAATTCTGAAATAAATAAATAAAATAGTATGTCAAGGCTTCATTTTTTATCTTCATTATTTATCAGTTTACACTTACTCATATTGTTTGGACTTCTGCTACTGGGAAAGCATATCCTTTCCCATCTATAGCCCTATGTAGGCTTTCAGATAGCTTTTATTCTAGTGGAGCTTTCTGATGTAACATCCTCTACCATTAGTCTCCATAGTTCACATTACTCAGCATAGTTCACACTACATATACTATACCTGCATATGCTATACCTGCATCAATGTGAGCTATCTCAGATCAGTCAACCTTTAGAAAAGCCATAAAGACTCACTTGTTCCAGCTAGTCTATGACCACAAACCATAGCCAGCACTTGCACAATGCCTGTCACCCCTTAGTTTAACCTCCCTTATGCAACTGTTAGGTCTTACTGACCAGCTTGTAATTTAGCTTTCCCAGTTCTACCCTAATTCCCCCTGCCCTACCCAAGCTCATGTTCCTGTTCAATGTTAACCACCTGTTTCTGTTTAGTACCCTTTCTATGTAAAACGGTTCTACTGTTCACATTCTATGTAAACCACGCTGATTTTGAAATAGTGCAGTATATAAAAGCAAATAAATAAATATAGTGCTGATACACATTTTATGTTTGCTTCTTTCACCTATAGCCTTTTGCCGGTTCCCATACTCAGACAACTTTCACCCTAGCGGAGTTTAACGACGTAATACTATCTATGGATAGCGTCCATAGTTCATAATACTTTGCATATATTCTTTTCATTGTTCTCACTAAGATCTATAGTTCGTATTATATATATTGCAGATATACTATTTTTTTTACCAAACATAGTTATTTTGAGTTTCTTTGAGCTGCTGAAATTTGACCCTTTTTTGGCGTGAACCCGGCTGTTTTTTAAGTAAGGGGAACAGGGCATTTGCGTTCCCCTTTCCTATCAGATTGGTGTTTTAATGTGCAGCAGTCCATTGTGAAGGAAAGTGCTTGTTTTTCTCAAATTAGTACTTAGTCCGTTTTGGACATATATTTATGGCTTCTGATTTGGGGGCATGTTTACTAAATGGCGATAACGCAGCAGCGGCGCAATTATCACGTAATACGTAACGTTATCGTGCGATACATGACATTATCATACGATAAATCAACCTCTTCGCGCGATGATGTGCCGTTTCACCCGACAACGTCCCTGGAGGAGCTAAGGCACAGAAAAGGTGGAGTAAGGCTCCCCAGAGGGCGGGGAGAAGGGGTAAATAGGCGTGGGGTGGGCGGGGAGAGGCTCCAGGCACACTAGCGCTGTGAAATGAAAGTCTGAAAAATAGCACGAGTGAAAACCTGGCGTTAGAGGCAAAAGTGAAGGAGAGAGAAACCATTTCAGTCAGCAATGTACAGCAAAGGCAGGGAGACAAAGAACAGTGATAGTAGTGATACATGTGCTGCACCACCAGATAGTGCCCAAGTACAAAAGGGCACTATGGTGTAGCTGCACATGGGGTACAGGGGACTGCAGGCGTGACATGCAGTGGGGCAGCTGGGGCATAGGGCAGGCTAGGCAGATGCCTAGGTGACACATAAAAAAACAGAAATGCAATATCAGCAACTGATCAAGGTCAAACATGTCCACGAGTGTCTGTGTCCCACAGTGTCCCAGGGGGCAGTACCTAGCAAATACCCCAAAGGGCATAGAACATTAGCAGGCGGTGCTGGGGGGAAGCATGGATGTCCATGCAGGCACCCCTACCCCAGATCACACACCATAGGCAGCCGCCTACTGGCACACTGGATGGCCTGGGACTGTGCACCACCAGCACCACCGGCATAAGGGCATGTCAGCATGGTGGCAGAGGGTTGCCAGTGGTGGTGGAGGCAGTGGCATCTGCCCACAGCAGACCAAGGCCAAGCCCTGTCTAGGTGGGTGCCGTGCACTGCAAAAGACAAGGTCTGTTTGATGAACAGTAATGGTATATCCAGGGAACGACCTGCCTCTGTGGCAACAGTTTGGTGCAGTACACACAGCCAGTGCGCTCAGGGGCAGAAGGTCACAGCTGTGGCTCCTGCAGGCCAGGTTCCTATATATTACCCAGTACTAAACCATGGTAATAAAGAAGGAATCTTTTTGCAGATAAAATAAACACGCCATAAACGCCTATATCCTACCCTACAGAGCACATTCACCATAGACATGTGCAGTCCCTAGAGAAGAGGGTCCCAACTGCAGTCCCGGAGGGCCAAACACCATTCAGGTTTCATGCTGTCCCTAAGAAATATGCCTGAGATGCATTTGTATGTCCCGCCCCCATTGTATGCAAATGTATCCCCTGCATATATATTAGGGGCAGCATGAAAACCTGAAACGTGTTGGGCCCACCAGGACTGGAGTTGGGAACCTCTGCCCCAGAACATCGGCCAGCTCCACTATCCAAAGCCTCATGGAGGGTCAGGCTGTTGGGTCCTGCGTGGAGCAGCATCTACCAATACTAGAACCCGCATACCTTAGCAATGCCGTCATAAACCTTGAAACACGTTCCACATATATCAAGCGGTTGCTATGATTAATGTCAGATAACAAGTCCAAAATGAAACACAATTTGTTAACGAAGATTCATCAGAGCAACCTGTCTGATATCTGTGGAGTGTGTCTCGGTTTATGTCTCTGACAGTGTTTACCACCCCAGAGAGTGACCCCAATAGTATTGAGTACCATAGCAATGCCTGCGCTGTGCCCAGGACTGGTGTGGCGGCCAGGGCTGCCAACCACCTCTATATTTGCACAATGCTGAAGTAGGTGTGGAAGTGTGTGTATGTCTATCCAGTGTTTTGTGGCTGGCCACACCTTGAGGAGCCCACAATGCTTGCAATGCTGAGGACGGTGAGCCAGACGCCAAAAGGTTAAAAGATAAATTAACAAAATACTACGCTAAAGGTAGGAACATAGACTCTAATATCAACAGTGGTGCATATTTGTTCCAGGAAAAGGTGAATATTGTGTATTACAAGATCGCTATATATATATTTTTTTCCTATTCATAGTGCTGAAGAGTTAAAATATCCCCCTGAAGAAGAGCTGAAACGCAAAGATGGTACCCGACAGGTAGCATTGGGGTGAATTGTTGAAGAGTTTAAGATAAGCACAATTTTTGCACAATATTGGAGTGAATTACTGATATTTCATCAAAGCAGAAGTTCTTTAAAGTTAATTATTAACAGGAAAGTTATGGACATGTTTGGTCGTTGATGTGAAAGGGCACATCGCTCATGAAAGAAATATTGTGAGCGGTGCCATGTTAAGTCTGAGACCAAAGTTCCAACTAACTATTCCTAACTATTCTTTAACAACAAAGTAAAGCTTGCATAAGTATGTTAACCTGCTGAGCATTCAATGAATTTGCTACATTTATGGAATTGGAGGGATGTGATTGTTGATAGTGGTTTCCAATGTTAGCCTGCCTAGGTGCATAATGAGGAGCAAGGTACTGTGGGTATGGGCCGGGCAGCCTGGGCAGGATGCATCTGCACAGGGCATAGGGCAATGGCTGGGACATTGTAGTGGCCGACCACCACCTGCAGGGACAGGGTGACCACAGCATGTCATGCTGGGGGTCACTCTCACCCTGACTGAGCAGTGACCATGGCATGGCTAGGTCCCCACATAGTGCCATACAGCATTTTTCTCAAGTGATATCTAGGAGTTTCCTTGGTTGGGGCCTAATCACTGACATACCACTTCTGGATGCACACAACTTCACCAGGAACATGCACTACGTACTAGCTAGCAGATTGTCTGCAGCTAGCATGTGTATGGCTGGAGCATCTTGCAGGGTAAAAACTGACAGTGCTCTCTGCTGGTGAATGTCAGATAGGGGTGAGGGGCATCTGAGCATTTACAGGCCTACTGCCTGTCTGCCAGTGCCCTGTGTGATACAAACAGATCTGCATTGACTGCCTTGGAGGACGCCCCTTCCTCTGCAGGACTGGGGTAGCTGGTCCCACAGCTGCCATTGCAAAGATGTAGAGTGTGGGTCTGTTGGTGGTAGATCCTGGCCTCGAGGGGGTGGGTTGGTAGGTGTTGCCTCCATAATTCGCATGTGGGTCCAGGCACCCCTCCTGCCCTATAGGGTGCAGTAGGTGATGGCATTTCTGCTGGCAGCACAGATTGTAGAGATGTGTCAGACTGTTACATGCAGCAAAAGAGATTGCCTCAGACAGCCATATCAGATGAGACCCCTGAGGGATTGAACCCATGACCTCTGGCTTGTTGGTCATTGTATTAACCAGTGGGCTACAGCTCTCTACACCTTCTTACAGCGCTGCCACAAAGTTAAGGTTACCGCGGGTAAACAGCCAACATGCCTCCTATTGGGCGATACACAGTGCATGCTACGTGGACGCCGGCACGCCCACCTCCCTATATGGCATTGCTCACACTATCGTTGGGAGTTTCGCCGGTAACATTAGGACAGTGTAGTACACAGACCCCATAGCAAATAGTGTGTCCACCAAAAATAAACCATCACCTCAGCTGGAAAACCTAAGGTACCCTGTAAAGTGCCTTAGCTGTTGGTATACCCGATCCCGGTAAGCACAGCTGACATTTACTGGGTTGACCTGCAGTTGCTGTGTAGTCAGCCCATGCTATGAGAAAAGGCATAGCATACTGGTTAATATGATGCCCTCAGAGTCACTGCTTATGGCTTTGAATCCCCACTGCACCAACAGCAAGATGAGTGTTAGTAACAGTCAGACACATCTATACAATCAGTGACACAAGCCTAATACACTATAACCTTTGTCCCGTGCCTCTAAGAAGAGGTGTGGCATTGCATTGGCGAAAGCGTGTCATAAGGTGCCTAAAGCTAAGGCACACCAGATGCGGTCCAGGCCAAACGGTGTAAGTCATGCGATGTTGTAAACTAAAGCCAGCCACCATGTCCGTCAATCTCCATATCCGACGTGTATTCATGTGGCCCCAGAGATAGTTTTCCGTGTGGTGTGCATGGCATAGTAGGGTGCGGCACGGCATATGCATGATGCAGCGCATGTGCGGCGTATGTGCGTGCATCATCAGCACATGGGCATCCCCCGAAATGGCGACATGATCCCGCAAGCCAGCATTTAGCCGCCACGACCTACGACAGCTGGCAGCCTTAATCTGCACCAGGCAGCCATGCCTCTTCCCAGGCGCCTCAAAACACCAGGATCTGGAACGTGTCAGGAGGGCATGGGTGCGCATAGCAAGGCGCTTCAACCGTGTAGCAGACTACCCACGTGAGGTAAGTGTATGGGGACAGGTCACTAAATGGAAGGTGTGCAACACAATATCCAGCAATAAAAACACATAAGACGTGCACCACATGTGTGAGACACATGTATGTGGGCAACCCCATGATCAAGCTATCTGCGTATGTTGCTGTGTGCACGTATGCCAATTCCCAGGAGCCACAGACATGAAAGCAGAAGTGCAGAGGTTAGCGCGGTGTGATGTAAGCTGCTCCTGTTGCAGTGCACACCTCTGCCCAACCCCCAGGAGTTGCAGCCCCCATGACAGAGCTCTATTAGGCATCCCTGTGCCATGATGACTGCTGCTATGACACATTACCAGCTCTGGCCAATCCCCAGGAGACATCGGACCTGATCACAGAGGTTAAGTAGTCATCATGGTGCACTGGTAGCTGCTGCAGTTGGAGTACCACAGCCCTGCCCCATCCCCAGGAGGCATCATATCTGATGACAGAGGTCCAGCAGTCATCCTGGTGGTGTGGTAGTTGGTGCTGTTTATGTGTGGAACATCACCCTTGGCCCCGAAGGCTCCCAGACCTGCGCACAGAGGTGTATCAAACATCCTGGTGTCAGGGTGGTTGCTCCAGTTGCAGTGTCACAGGTCTGCCTTATCCCCAGGAAGCCCCAGACCAGCTGACACAGGTCTATTCTACATCCTGGTGTCATGGTGGTTATTGTTGTTGCAGGTTTGCAGCTCTGCCCTAACCCCAGGAGGCCCAAGAGCAGACTACACAGGTCTATTCTAAATCCTGGTGTTATGGTGGTAGCTGTTGTTGCAGGTTTGCAGCTCTGCCCCAACCCCAGGAGGCATCAGACCAGACTACACAGGTCTATTCTCCATCCTGGTGTTATGGCAGGTGCTGCTGTGTATGTGTGGAATATCACCCTATCCCCAGGAGGCCCCCAGACCTTATGACAGAGGCACAGTACACATCCTGGGGTCATGGTGGTTGCTGCAGTTGCCGTTTCCCAGCTGTGGCACACCCCCATGGGGCCCCAGCCCACAACACAGAGGCTTATCAGTCACCCTGGTGTTATGGCTGCTGATGCTGTTGCAGGCTCCTAGCTCTGCCACATCCCCAGGAGGCAGCACACCAGATTCCAGTGGTCCACCACGCATCCCGGTGTAATGGTAGCTGATGTTGGTGGAGGTACTCAACTCCCCCATACCCCAAGGTGTCCGAGCCCACACCACAGAGGCTGGAGCAGCGTCCAGGTGTCATGGTGATGGCTCCTGTTGATGTGGGACAGGCTGCCCAACACTGAGGTGTGTGCTGGACTGCACTGAGGGTATGGAGTCACACCCCGTGTAGATCAGAATTGGAACGCCCCACATGCCATGTTGCTGTCATGTCATGCCATGAGATGGCAGGGACATGGCATGGGGTGGTTGTGAGCCGGCGCACAGGGCACGTAGGTGTCACACCACACATGCCCAGCCTCATGCTCACACATGCAGGCGGTGCTGCCAACAGCTAGTATGGGACCCTCTGCCCACAGCAGGAGTGGCCCCCATTGCACACAGACATGTGTGCCATGTGGTTCACCATGGGCAGGGATACAGGGCCCTAATGGTTGCAAACATTGCTTATCCCCCCAGGTAGAGGACCTATGGAAGAAGGGCAGAGAGATGTGGCTACACTGCCCTGGATACCTCCGCCATATGCAGCGGGAGGCAATGGCCAGGGGTGATGGTGAGTGTCCCAGCCTATGCATTGTGCAACACCATGCTCCAGTGGCATGGCAGCCTGTGATGCCACATACAATGTGTCTGTGTCGTAACAAATGCATGACGCCCTGTTCATTTCTGCCTTCTCCACAGAGGCTGCAGATGCTGGTGGCAGCCCTCCCACAACCACTGGTGTTACCGATGTGGAGGACGTACCTGCAGTGGCGGAGGATGCCATGGATGTGGGGGAGGAATACATGGAAGGTGGGGAGGGAAGGGAGGAGGGGTGGCGGAGGGTGCTGGGGAGGTGGAGTGGGAGGGTGAGGAGGGTGAGGGGGAGGGTGGTGGGGAGAGTGAGGGGACCGGCCAGGGCAGGGAGGGTGGGGGGCCATGGAGGGTGGGGAGGGTGGGGAGAGTGGGGAGTCTGTGCCTGAGGGCAGACGCAGGTCACCACAGGGCACTGGGGCCCCTGCCACCTGCCCCATGTGCATGGCCAAGGTGTCAGGCCAGGTGTGGGATCCCCCACACATTTCCACACACTGGGCCCATGCAGATGCCACCACCCAGACCACAGCCACATGGTGTGGATGTGGTAGCAAATGTGTGGGTCTCCTGTGTGTGGCGATGGGCACTGTTATGCAGACCCTGAGCGACCATGGCCATGCCATCAGGCAGCTGACAGCTGCTGTTGAGGGTATGGTTGAGGTGATGCATCGCCAGCATTATCATGGCATGTTCATGGCGCATCCCCAGCCATACCCCCACGGCGGGTCCCCGGGTGTGTGATCAAAATATATAGCTGCGGCCATCTCCCAGTGTCTGCAAGGTAGTTAAGTGGATGCACAGATGGCAAAGGTGGCAACCCCAATAGCCAAATGTATCCCCACTAACGTGTGCGATGGATGTACATGCTAGGCTAATGCCAAATGTGAACCAGTTTTAATGTTAACCCACCTGTGGGAGGGTGTTGTTCTGTTGTACCTTTTAACATTTGTATGGCATCTACCGACACATATTTGTATTAAAACATTGTGTAGGCAGCCAAATCTTGCAATGGTCATGTGTCCTTTGTACATATATGCTGTAGCGGTGAGTGTGACACCTGTGTGCATGTCCCAGTGTGTATTTGTGCCACATACATTGCCCCTGCCCCACAGCAGGCTATGTGGAGCACCATGTGTGCTGCCGGATGTATCCCCTGATGACATTGTGATGTAACCATGTGCTGCATCGTCCAATAGACATGGACACATGCATGTTGTCATGGATAGTTAGTCTGTAGAAGGGATGCAGCACATGATAGGAGGGTGGGAAAGTATGGATGTGGTATCCATGATGCAGCCTAGATGTGATGTATGCAGGGATCCATGTGTCTGACAGGGCATTAGTCGGTGCATCTCACTAAGATGGGGTCTGGTGGGGTGAAGGAGCAGGGGCTCACTACAAGCGCTGGAGGGGGGTAAACAACTTACAGCAGCTAGGTATATCTGTATGTCGTGTCTGTCCACCAAGCATGTGCGGTTAGTATGCCCATGGTGACCCTGCAGTGTGTCTGACAGATGGGTCACCCATGTAGATAGCCTGATGTGGATGATGTGTGGGGACAAAGGGGATATATACCCCACAATGATGGTGAACAAGCAGACATATATAGTAGGTGGCAGGGGGAGGGCGGGTGTAACCCCAGGCATATGTATGGCCGTTAACACATGGCACGGTGCATGGAACACAGGGCATGTGTGGACCGCTCTGTCATGACTGCTGCTGGTGCAGACACCCCACCAGCCTGTGACATGGTAGGGCACACGTGACCATGGTAACCCCAATTGGGACAGCCCATTCAAGGGACCCCCGACACAAAAATGGACACGTGCACATCGGTGACCAAAGATAATGCGTTATTTAACGTGGTGGTCAGTTCAACGCACAGTCACAGACCTATGGCCTGCGTGACTGCCCATGCCCATACCCCACCCCTCCCATGACCCCTCACACCCCTTGCTGCTGCTGCTGCCTCTGGCACCGCTTCAGGCCACAGGATACGTCCCACCATGGCCTCGAGGGCATCTGCCACCCGGCCTATTCCAGCTGCGATATCCATGGCAGTCCCTCGCAGCTGCTGTGTCTCCAGGCTATGTTCCCTAATGTCCCTGTGGAGCCCACACACCGCCCATGTGAGGGCCCACACCACCTGGCATTGGGCACGCTGTACCTGCTGCTGGCCTGGCGAGTGCCTGTGGGAAGGGAACAGGGTGACCTGTGAGACATCTGTTGCCTAGATCCCAATGTGTATGACCTACCCATTCCCCACTGAGCCACACCAAACACCCCAGACATGGCCAAGAGGGCATATGTATGTGTGGCGGCCCACTGTCATCATGCGTGTGTGTGGCCCCACTGCTGTGTCTGGGGGTTGGTGTGCCACACCAGCACATACAACCATCCTGCCAGTTGCCTACCTGCAGCATCCCTGCGTGCCGATGCCGTATGTGCCCGCAGCTCCTGGAGGATGACATGCATTGAGCCCATTGCTGCAGTCGATGGCCCTGGCGGTGGCAATGTAGGGCTGACCTCCACATCCTCAGACCCCTCACCAGCCACTGTTGTGCCTGTGTACCTGCTCCACTGGGGTGACTGTTCCTCCTCTTGGGTGGCCACCTCCTCAGGCAGCACATCAGCCCATGGGGTGTCTAGGGCACCGCTGATGGCTGCCTCTGCATGCAGTGCTTCCTCGACCTCTGCTGGCCCGGGCTTACCACCATTGTCCTCCTCGGCTGCCTCGATGGTCTGGATGTTACCTGGGGGGGGGGGTAGAACAAGGTACACAGTAGATATGGGGTTGTCACAGACACACATGACAGACGGAGAGCATGTGTCTGCACATGTGTGCTGCACAGTTCCACTGACCCCTGTCACCTGTGGGATGGCCGCAGAACCAGGCACCACACATGCGCATGTAGGCTACATATTTGTGTGGGGACGTACGCATGTGCGGCGGCAGCTCACACCATACCGTTCATTATGGCTTGCGCATATCCTGGTGCAGCACATGCGCAGACACGTATTTGTCTTGTGCATGTGCAGCGCACGGTTCCTCATACACACCTTATGCATCACCTCTGCGCATTTGCAATGCGCACACACACACGCAGACATCCAAACATACCATAAATGAACGTGCACACCTGGTACATGCTGAGGGGTTAGTGCAGGTGAGTGAGGTTGAAGGCATGCGTTATTGGTGGTGAAGCGAACAGAGGGTCAGAGGCAGGTTAGGCGTGGAGAGTGGCAGGGTTGGTGAGCATTGAGGGAGGTAGGCGGCTTGGTTGGTGAGTGGTGGGAGCAGCGAGCGGCGGGCTTGGTGCGTGCTGGTGGAGGTGTGTGGCTGGGTTGGTGAGTTGTGGGGGAGGTAGGTGGCAGGGTTGGTGTGTGGTGGGGAGGTGGGGAGGTGGGTTGCATGGTTGGTGTGTGGTGGGTGTAGTGTGTGGCAAGGTTGGTTGGTGGTGGGTGTGGTATGTGGCTGGGTTGGTGAGTGGTGGGGGAGGTGAGTGGCAGGGTTAGCATGAGGTGGGGAGGTGAGGGGGGTTGGGTTAATAGTGTCCGCTATGGCGGCCTTTGTGGTTGCTTCATGTACACTGGGGGATGTGCAGGGCTTGCGGTTGCCTGATGAGGGAGATGGTGTCCATGGGGCTGGGGTGCAGGCAGGGGTGCAGGCCCACTGCAACACCGACCTGAAGCTGTGGGGGCAGGCCAGGCAGGGGCTGTGCCGGCATGGCGCAGGAGGCGTGCCGAGTTGCAGGCTCGCCAGCCTCACCTCTACAGGACCAGGGCCTGGCTCCAGGACATGCATGAGGACCAGGTCATCTCCCTCTACCACCTGAGCACAGGAGCTATTAGGGAGCTCTATGAGGATCTAAAACCTGACCTCGAGCACCTGACTGGTTGGTCACATGCCATACTGGGTTTGGCCAAGCTCCTTGGTGCCCTACATTTCTTTGCCACTGGCTGTTTCCAGTCATCTGTGGCCGCAGTGGGTGGCATGAGCCGCCCCACCTTCTCATGCTGTCTCTACCACGTACTGCATGCCATGATCAGCCGGGTTGGGAATTATATTGCATTTTCCAACACTAGGCAACAGTGGGGGACCCTGACCCAGGCTTTTGAGGCACTTGCCGGGTTACCACATGTGATGGGAGCTATTGATTGCACACATGTTGCCTTGGTCCCACCCAGAGACAGGGAGGCAGTGTTCCGCAACTGCAAATGCTACCGCTCCCTGAATGTTAAGGTTGTATCTGATGCAGATATGCGTATTCTGAATGTGGTCCCGCGGTTTGCAGAATCCACCCATGACTCCTATATCCTGCATCACTTGGCACTGTACAGACAATTTGAGGCCGGTCAATTTGAGGAACTATATACTGCTGGGTGGGTATCTCTGACATGCACATCATATACCCCTGCTAGCCATCTGCACACATGTCTGTCTGTGACGTGTGTCCCGAGTTGTGTGTGTGTGTCATCTGTGTGTGTGAGAGCTGATGCGGGGGGGGGGGGGAGGGGGGTGACTCCAGGTCTTCTGTGCTGTGGTGCTGTGTGTTGGTGGCACACTGACATTTGACATTACACACCATTTGACATTGTGTGTTTAGGTTGGCACGGTACAATACACATGTATGCTTCATGTTTATCAACAGTGTGGTGTTGTCTATGCCATCCTTCCTGCCACGGTGTGGTGCCTGTTCCTGTCGCACCATCTGTGAGTGGACATTAGCATGACCGTGACATGCTTGCACATGTGTGCATCTCTGCCCTTGTCCAGGGTGCATTGCATGTGTGTCTCTGATGTGTTCAGGGCTGGCGCCACTACCTTCCGGCCTCTGGTGTCTGCCCATGTGTCTGCTGTGGTTCAGGATAATGTTGTTTGCACTCCTTCTACCTCTCCCGTGCTCTGTATCTCACACCTCCAGACACTGGCACATAGTTGTTGTGTCCCATCATGTGTTCCCCTATGCTTCTGTCTGACCTGTAGGTGCTGTGTGTTTTCACGTACATTCATGTGTGCATGTGTGTGGACATCAGCTCCTGGTTTAACGTTCAACATTTCTTTCTGCAGGTGACGCAGGATATGGGTGTCGGCCCTGGTTGCTAACCCCTGTGCGTCTACCATGGACACATGCAGGGATGAGATACAATGAGGCCCATGCCTCCAGTCACTCCATCATCGAGCGCACCTTTGGCATTTTGAAAAGTCGCTTCAGGTGTCTGGAGAGGACCAGCGGGGCCTTACAATACCAACCCGTGACAGTGGCAGAGATCATTATTGCCTGTTGCATCCTGCACAACATTGCTCTCAGGCACGATATTGATGTCAAAATTAATGAGGATCTGAAAGACGATCCAACGTGCCCTCCTGTACGTGCCCATGGTGACACACATGAGGGTGCAGCACTCAGGCGGCAGCTGATTGAGGAGCTATTTTCATGTGAGTACTGGATGTTTTGGGAATAGCATTTGGATAGATATATGTACTACTACTACTACTGATCATTGGTATCACACTACCAGTCATACGCAGCACTGCACTGACATTGCTGACATAATGCCTGGCCATCTGAGCTTACAATGTAGTCCAATCGCTAACACAGAAGGTGTGGGCAGGGGACAGCAGCGGGTGGAGGTGATTAATGTAGTCAGGATTATTAGGCTTAGGTGATGTGGTAGGCTGTCACACAGGGTTTTGAGATGGTTGGTGTGGGTGGCTGCCCTGCAGCCACAGGTAGTTAGTTCCAGGTGTTGGGTGCTGCAAGGTGACAGGTGTGTGGTCCTGTGTTAACAGTGGGGGAGCGGCCCATAGATAGGACCAGTTGGCTTGACGTGTGGGGATGACATTTGGGGGATATGAGGGGATTGACTGGATTGTATGCTCTGATGAGCAGGGACTGTGTGTTACATGTTTCGGTATGGCGATGCATACAGGTGTTAGCACTGTTTACATGCTCCGTAGTAGTAGTAGTAGTATTGTTATGCGAGTCAACGTACAGGGCAACCACAGTGTGACTGCATGTATAGATCATCAGGTGCGTCCTGACCTCACCTGGAGCCTGTGATGTGTCGTGACAGGTGGGGTGTTATTGTCATACTGGGGCTGTCGGTAGATTAGCCATGCAGCACAGTGTTGCATACATTGAGGCGGACAGAGATGATTTTGAAGCAAACCAGCAAGGTGTAGGTTACAGTGACCAGGATGGCAGGTGATGAAGAGGGGAATTAGCGTTTTATTTGTGTGTTCTGGGGTGACGGCAGGAATCTTGCTGATGTTATCTAGGGGGACACCGCAGGCCTTAGCTACATGATGGGTATTTATTTATTATTTATTTATTTACAGTCTCTTATATACCGCACTATTCAGCATCAGCGCGGTTTACATGGAACAGAAATGCTCAGTACAGTTAACATGTATGAGTTTACAGATAACAGGGCAAGTAACTTGGATAACAGGGGTAAACTATTTACAGAACTTGCTACATAAACTTGGATACCGGTGGTAAACTATTTACAAATATTGCTACATAAAGTCGTATGATCAAGAATTCCATAGAAACAACTGCACCACTAAGGGTTAGGGAATCTTTCTTGGCATTTTGTTGGGAAAACCACATATTGCTTAGTGGGTTGCATCTCTGTCTCGGTGGGTGAGGTTGGGTTCAATGAGGTACTTATTGAAAAGATGGTATTTGAGGGCTTTCCTAAACTGTGTAAGGCCCTTAATAGCCCGGATATCTGGAGGTAATGCGTTCCAGCATCTTGGTGCGCTGATACTAAACGCCCTATTGGCTGTAGATGCAGTGCAAACTGTTAATGCTCTCGGGACTTTTAGGGTGTTTGTAGCTGTGGATCTCCTTGCTCTATTAGGAGATATGGTATGGATGAGGGCCATTATTGATTCAGGGGAGAGCTTGTATGTGTGGGAAAGGGGAGCGAGGGGTCATAGAGACCTGCTACCTTGATGATCACATCGGCAGAAGGTGTATCCATCCTATACACAGATACTGTAAAGGTTGGAGAGGGTTTAGGGGTGATGCCCAGATGTCCGGTCTTGGCCATGCTCAATTCATGCAGCAGGGGAACCTGCAGCCAGCAATGTCAGGGAGCAAGTTGAAGTCAGGGTGTGGATTGCCAAATATAGTTCATGCGTGGAGAGATATCTTTGGGACACATCAGCGTACAGCTGCTACTGATAGCCAGGGGATGTGCCTGCTGCACCACGGAACTGGGTATGGGGCCAGGGGAATGTAGCAGCCCCTGCATATATCCCCTTCGTACAGCACCTGGGAGCGGGTTAGCAGGGGAGGTGGACCCACAGGAACACACACTGAAGGTGCTATGGGAGACATATGGGGGAAGCAGGATTGTACTGGGACCTTTGGGCCGAGCACGTACAGGGTAGCACGGTGATGTTTGTGGTCAACGGTCTTGAGGGCAGCAGAGAGGTCACAAAGGGGACGGACAGGCTACAGGCCCTTGAACCTGGCCAGGAACACGTCAGTGGCGGGTTTGGGTGGGGACAATTACGTAAAGTGTCATGAGGAACTGCCAGACTGTGACGGATCTAGGGGGTTATGAGAGATGAGGACGTGAAGCTGGTGTGTTTGTTGCACAGCTCGAACATGACATATGTATGTTTTCCTTGTGTTTCTCAATCCACAGGACATGCTTGTTGATGGTCCTGGTGCTGTAGTGCAGCGGCAGCTGTGTGTACCTCATTCAACGTGCAGGACACTAGAGTAGGTAGACATACAGGTAATTTGTCTGTGTGGAGAGTCAGGAGCAGCACATGTCAGAGGTTATCTGTCTAATGCACATATGTTGTGGGTGACCTATTTAGCATGCTCCCTTGTACCCCATATGTTCAAGTTGGCCACACGTATCCACATGTGTTCGTGCCCAGTTTGTCTTCTCCAGCACTGTCTCTGGGACACATCCAACAGGGCTGCATGTGTCTACAGGTCCTAGGTGTTCTGGTGGTGGGCCACACTTACACCCTTCCCTGACATTGTAGCATCGGCCAACAACAGTGTATCATAGCATTTGCAAGACCTTTATCTCCACTATTCTCCAATTGTGCACATACAGGCCGTATGTTACTGGTGGCACGCTCACCTTCTCATATTGTGTGTGTGTGTGTTTGTGGGTGGCTCTGTTTTGATACAGTGTGCATGCCGTTTGCATTAACATGTGGTGGGTGGGGTCTGCACACCTGTGGAGCAGTGGTGAGTGTGCTATCTCTACCTTACTGGTGTTAACCATGTGCACAGTGTGCACGTGTGTTGTGTGTTGTGGGTTGACCTATCTCATGTGTGTTGACAGACCACTACACAACAGCATTTATGTATCCCAGATATCACCATAATTTGGACATGTGGCAACGGCGGCTGGACATGGGGACATGGTTATTCGGCACATTTTGATGACATCTTCTGCCTTTACTGAGATGTGTTGTGGACTTTGCCTGCCTGTGAGGATCCCAAGCAGACATTTGCTGCAGACACACAGTAGTTAGTACCTTAGATCGTTTGGGTGTAACATCAGCCTTTATATGTTTGTGTTTTGCTCTTTGTTTCATGGACCTTTCCTGTTGGGTCTTTGTGCACCAACGCTGATGGACATGGGGTGCAGCTGTGATACGCCTATGTTACTTGGGCATGGACATGACCATATCCATGGGACACGCTGATCTGTGGAGCAGAGTGGAGGAGTGGCCTAGTGGTTGGGGCAAGGTACTTCAGGCCGGAAGGTCAGGGGTTCAAATCCCACTAGAGGACAGCAACCTTGGGCCGGAAGGACTGGGGTTTCTAGTCCCACAGGTGCTCCTTGTGGTCTTGGGCAAGCCACTTAACCCTCCATAGCCCATGTTCCCTGTAAAATAGTTATCTCCAAGTTCAATGCCCTGTTCAATGTAATTTCAGTTTATTCAATGTAAACCGCACTGATGCAGAATAGCGCGGTATATAAGAGAATGTAAATAAAATAAATAAATAAATAAATAAAATAAATTTCCAAATGTCCACAACATGCACAGTGTTCTGTGTTGTGATCATGTTATGTTTGCCTGTCTGACATTTAATTATGTCGGTACTGATGTTTGACTCCCTGCAATGTACCCTGCTGTTGCGTCTAGCATACCAAGACAGTGTTTGTCCTTATTCTGACACAGGGCAGCGGACACACACAGCACATCTACTTACGTGCATCTGCAGGCGACATCACCCATCTGTTGGAGTAGACAACAACACCATTCAACTATCCCTGGGAGATGGTACCATAAGATGTTTGACCTCTACGAGTGGGACACATGCCTATGATGAACATTACTGTTGGACTGCTACCTTCCGTATAACAGGCCTATCCAACACACCGTTGCTACGGTGGTCTGGCTGGGTGTCCTGTTGATTGCGCGAGACACACATGACCATTTGAGTACTGTGGCACATTGAGATATCACGCTTGACTATGCATGCCCAGTGATTCACGGACAGTCTTAATGGGACATGTGGGGTTGCAGACACCCTTTGCACTGTGGACACTGTGTACTGGTCCGTATGTGTGCATCACGGACTGGAATAGTCGCTGTATGTTCTACATCCATCTGACATTTTGTTAGTGTGTGTTGGCCATGTGTGTAACATGCACCGCAAGATATCCTCATCTGTTGAGATCACGGGGGCATACAGCCATGCATGTGGCACAGGGGCAACATTGTATATGTATTCTTGTATATGTCGGCCTACCCTGCACTTGGACATGACACAGTTGTTACCACCACACCAGTTTAATGGCCGCCAACATTTTGGATTGATGTTTGCCCTCACCAAGGGAGTTACAGTAGGGCAAGGGAGTCACGTAGGGCATCACTGTGTCATGGTTCACCGTAGGTGCAGGTGCATGTGACTGAGTATGTTGGTACACTAGAGCATGTGGTAGTGTGGCTTCTGTGTGGGGTACTGGCCCATGTTTGACCTTTCTTTCACACTCCATATACAGGCCATTGTGTTTGGCTACTGTACAGACGTGCTGCTCTACATTGATTTACAAACATAGCATTGCATGTCTGCACAGTCCTCTTTATCCCCTGACGTTCCGCCACTCACCTTCGCCCATGACATTTGCAGTGTGGCAGTGTGATTGTCCGTTTTCATCCTTCATTTGTGCATCCCATGTACCGTGATCCACAACACCCATTGCAGGGGACCTGCTGCATGGTGATATCTCTGCATGTCTGTGAGATTCCTTTTTTGGTCTTCTCTGGGATCATTTGCCTCTTGTACCTGTTACCTTATCCTCATTTTGCATTTGGCCTTTGTTTTGGGTTACATTGGTGACACTTTCATTGCTATATCATGCATTCTGGGGCAGCTGTGACATATATATCTATATCTGTGTGTACACTTGCTTACATGTTGCTACTTATGCTTTTTCAGGCTTTTGCCACCTGTATTGGCAGATGGATATGTTTTTGGGGACAATTCATGACTGATGTGTGTTGGTCCCTCATCATGCACTACCTAGTGTCTACATGCGACTAGGGCATCTGGGACAGGCAGCAACATGTGGGGGGGGGGGGGGATACTGCATAGTGAACACCATGCAGCTATGGCACATTATCTCTCCTGCCCATCATCTGTAGATGTGCCAGTGACTTTGGGGTGACATGTGGGTAGCTGGCATGCTCAATATGTTTTCAGTTTGTTCACTGTAAACCAACCACCTTGATATGATGACAGGCGGTATATACGATATGTCTACTGATTGACCAGAATAAAAGTGTGTGTTTGACCCACATTTCTCTCTACTGCTGCTTGACCACATTGACACATGTCTTTCATTATGTTCTGGTAATGTACATGGCCCACCTGTGCTCACATCCTTGTACGGTGGCAGCTGGCTATGTGACAGTCGTCTGACACATCACAGGGTGCTAAGGGTTTCCAAACTGACATTCCCTTTGAGGGGACATATTTGGGTCATGCTTGCTGTGGTTGTTTGGGATAGTGGTTGCAGACATGTGTTGGTACACCATAAGTTGCAGGTTTGAGTCCCACATGTTCCTTGTTTTGTGCTAACCTGAGCAGGAGCTGCCTGACGATTAGTCACCTCTCCACACACCCTTCCATCTCTTCACTTTACTCGACAGTATGCCCTCGATGCAGCCTATCCGTCGCATATTAGCAGTTACATATGGCTCTTTCTTTGTACTGTTCATGTCGGCTTAGGGGCTTGGCATTGCTGTTGTTGGTCTGATCTGGTCCATATCTGTTTGTAGGTTCATGTCTCACATGCTCCTTTTCCGTTCTGTCCCCCATTTTGCCCTGCTCCACAGAGCATCCCCTGCCGCCCATTGGGTTTAGGTTATTTGCTCTTTTGCATGCTGTGTCCACTGCATAACATTTCATTGTGTGTTTGTGCATGTGTTTATATGTGGTTGTCGTCCCAATTACTGACTGTGATATGAGCTGTACACACCGGTTCTGCATGTGCATTGCATCTTCGTTACTGTTGGGGTTGCCCTATTCTGGCAGCCAGCTGTGTTTTGGTGTGGTGCCCTCCAGTGTTCTTGTATGCATTCTTTGCTGTGACACTCATGTTGGTGTTGTAGCCTACCAGTTTGTGCATTGCCATTTGTGCTACTGGTCATGGGTTTGACTCCTCTCTGTTCTAATTATTTTATGCCTGTCATCCACACGTACTTTGCATTCCTGTTACAGTCCTATCTGTGACGATCTGTGCTGCTGGCACATTATACCCTCATCACTGTTGCCAAACATCCTTCTGTCAGTCTATCTGTGATGCAAGCTCTGTGGCGTCCTGCCCTACTGTGCAGGCTGCTACCCCATGTCCTGCACTGACACCCTTTTCTGCATCATGGCTCTTCATTCTTGCCTCTCCTGTGTCTGCTCTGCATGGCACTGCTACTCCTCTGACCTTCTGTCATTGCACTTCTCCTGCCACCTCTGGCTCCTCTGCTGGACACGTATTCCCATCCTCTGCCACACACTGTGATTGTTGCACTTTACAGTACCATCACCCTGTGCATCGGTACAGCTGCCCCTGATATATTTGTCCATTTTACCAGCTGCCACATGGGCTGCTTGCAGATATGGCAGGTACATCACCTCAGACATCTACTTCCTTACATCACTTCTTCATTGGCATTTGTTACTGCTCTATGCAGTGTTTGGGTTACATCTGTGTTTGACCCATACATTTCATGTTTGTGAGGATGGTGCACCTTACTGTCCTTGGCCAATGTTTCTTTGGTCACCTTAACATCTTTGGGGCATCTTTTGCAACACCTTGGGTTCGGCCAGCTTCTGGGGCGCCTTATATGATGCCTTGAAGGGTACCACCTGTTCGTGCTGCCCTCTGGGCCACATTCTGACCCACCTTGGTTGCCGTGGCACTTAATGATGTGCCTTATGGTGCACCCCAAAAGGTGCTTTAGGTTGGGACACAGGGATGAGTGTTTTTTTGGGGGACACTGCAGATTGTTGAGATGTGTCTGACTGTTACAGGTGGGAAAAGGGATTGGCTCAGACAGCCTAATCACATATCATCACTGTGGCAATGAACTCATGACTGCTGCATCAGCAGTCATTGCATTAACCAGTGTGCTACTCCTCTAGTCCTTTGATCACAGCTCAATGCGCGAACTTAGGGTTACCACGCGATGACGTGCCACTGTGCATCTATTGCGTGATGTTGGCCAGGGCGCCCTCTATCACTCGATACCCCGCCATTGCTTCCTTTATGCCGGAAAGCCCACCACCTTATATGGCATTCCTCATGTTATTGCTGCAACTAGCGCCGGGAACATTATGACTGTTTAGTAAACATACCCCTTAGTCTCCACTCTTCTTTTGCAAAATGCAATGTATGCCTTTGAGTCAGCCCTGACGACCCAGAAGCTCCTGGATTTTCTTGGCAGTGTCACTGGAAGTAGATTGCCAGGCCTTTCTTCTGAGGCAATGGAGGGTTAAGGGACTTGCCCAAGGCTACAAGGAGTGCTAGTGGGAATTGAACCCTGGTTGCTTGGTTACTAAGCCAGTGTTCTAACCACTAGGCTACTCCTCTTTCGGTACATTATATATCCGATCCACCTTTGATTCTTGCCATTGTTAGCAGCGCTACATTAAGTTCATACTGTATGAGTTTCTTTCCTCCTGCCTTACACTGTCACTCTCCTGGTTCCAGTAAATTTATATATATTTTTCTGTGCTACTACTGTTTGAATATTCTCTTTGCTAACAACAGCATATGTCCTCCTTGTCCCTCCATATGTTGTTGTATGTATTGGTCATTGGCATATTTCTTTGTCTTTTGATAGTGTGTCCTTGGCTCTCCTGTTTCATATGCCTTTATTTTTTTAACATGTTCTTATTGCTTTTACAATTCGTTTTTTACATAGGTTTATTCATATTTATGTATTTATTTGTCTTACTGTTTGCATCCATGTACTTGTTATTTTTAATGATTTTCTCTTATGTTTTTATGATTTTATTTGAGACCAGTACACCCTGAAGAAGGCTTTCAGCTGAAACACATTGGGGTTTCCTAATAAAGCTGCTCAAACCCACCACTTTTTGGTGCACCTGTTCTTTGCTGTGCTCTACATTACCTGTGGGTGTGCGTGCTCTGTTTTGAACTGCTGCCTGGTTAGCTACTGCGGCTTCTGGTGTCTGCAGCGATCCCTGGATTATTCAATGCCAGGGCTGCATATGACCCTGGCATTGAATATCTGGGGCTAAGGGTTGGCGGGCAGAGCTATGCACCATAGGGGCACATAGCCTGCCCAACTCAATATCAGGCCCTAGATGTTTAATTCAGATGTTTAGCGGCTGCAGGTTACCTCAAGAATTTCTTAAACCCTATCCCCTTTTGGGATGGATATTTTCAATGGTATAGCAATTTATATGTCCAAAATTATCCATTTGATTGGCCCAAATTTGAATACTGGGCCAAACATCTTTACGTACAAGAACATTTCCACAATGAGGGTTTCTGTTCCAAGCATCCAAATATGAGTCCACTTTGCATTACTTATACCAGGTTCATTCCAGTTTCAGAATTCTCAAGTAATCAGCCCAATATGTAGAGAAACAACTTAGTAACGTAGTAAATGACAGCAGATAAGACTGAAATAATCCATCTAATCTGACAGCAGGGTGATTAGGTTTGTAATTCCTGAGGGCTGATCTGGTTCCTAGGGGAAGGAGTTGCAGGTCTCATTCAGACCTGATGTAAATCCCTTTATGGTTGCTTAGCTAGGATTCATCAGACCCAACTAATGGCTTCTAGGCAAAGCACCAGAATTTTGTCCCCAATAAGCTGCTGGTTCAAGGTTATTTTTTTTTGACCAATACAGATTGCTTTCAAACTCCAGGAGAGGAGGTTAAAAGAAATCACAGTTCTAGAAACACAGAAAATTCACAAGACTGACTGTGTTTGAAGCTATCTGTAGTAGAGGAGTAGCCTAATGGTTAGAGCAGCATGCTAGAACCAGAGTTTGAATCTTATCGCTGCTTCTTGTGATCTTGGGCAAGTCGCTTACATAAGAACATAAGAACATAAGATATGCCATACTGAGTCAGACCAAGGTCCATCAAGCCCAGTATCCTGTTTCCAACAGCGGCCAATCTAGGTCATACGTACCTAGCAGTTTCCCCAAAAGACACAGGTTCCGCAATGCTTGTACTGGGTCAAGCATTGATATCCTGGGTCCCTTCTTAATAATGGTTTATGGACCTTTCCTCCAGGAACTTGTCCAAACCTTTTTTAAACCCAGCTACACTAACAGCCTTTACTACATCCTCCGGTAACAAATTCCAGAGTTTGATTACACGTTGAGTGAAAAAATATTTTCTTTTATTAGTCTTAAATAGTTTACCCTGTAGCTTCATTGCATGTCCCCTAGTCTTTCTATATTCCGATAACGTAAACAATCGATCTACATTTACCCGTTCCACTTTGTTCATTAATTTATAGACTTCTATCATATCTCCCCTCAGCCTTCTCTTTTCCAGGTTAAAGAGCCCTAACCTTTTTAGCCTTTCTTCATAGGAGTATCCTTCCATCCCCTTTACCATTTTGGTGGCTCTTCTCTGAACCTTTTCTAATAACTCTATATCCTTTTTAAGATACGGCGACCAGAATTGCACACAATATTCAAGGTGCGGTCTCACCATGGAACGATATAGAGGCATTATAATATCTTTTGTTTTATTTTCCATTCCTTTCCTTATGATACCTAGCATTCTATTTTCTCTCTTGGCTGCCGCTGTACACTGGGCCAAGGGTTTTAACATGTTATCCACAATGACGTCTAAATCTTTTTCCTGGGTGGTGGTTCCTAATGTGGAACCTTGCATTGTGTAACCATAGTTTGGGTTGTTCTTCCCTAGGTGCATAACTTTGCACTTGTCCACATTAAATTTCATCTGCCTTTTTGATGCCCAGTCTTCTAATTTATCAAGATCCTCTTGCAATTTTCCACAATCCTCTTGGGTTTTAACAACTTTAAATAGTTTTGTGTCATCTGCAAATTTGATAACCTCACTCGTTATTCCACTTTCCAGGTCATTTATGAATATGTCAAAAAGCAGCGGACCCAGCACAGATCCCTGGGGTACACCACTATTCACCTTTCTCCATTGGGAAAATTGGCCATTTAGCCCAACCCTCTGCTTTCTATCTTTTAACCAGTTCTTGATCCACAGTAGTACACTGCCTCCTATCCCATGACCCTTTAGTTTTGCCAAAAGTCTCTGATGAGGGACCTTGTCAAAGGCTTTCTGAAAGTCCAGATACACTATATCAACCGACTCACCTTTGTCCACCTGTTTATTCACACTTTCAAAAAACACAACAGATTAGTAAGACAAGATCTTCCTTGTCTAAAGCCATGTTGGCTGTCTCCCATTAGGCCATGACTATCTACATGCTGAGTAATTTTATTCTTTATGATGGTTTCTACCATTTATTCCCGGTACTGACGTGAGGCTCACTGGTCTGTAGTTTCCCAGATCACCCCTGGAAACCTTTTTAAAAATTGGTGTTATATTAGCGATCCTCCAATCTTCAGGTATTAGAGATGATTTTAATGATAGTTCACAGATTACTAATAGTAGGTCTGCAATCTCATATTTCAGTTCTTTCAACACCCTTGGATGTATACCATCCGGCCCAGATGATTTGCTAGAATACTGAGGAACTTGGGGACGTTCTAGCAACTCCACTGACTGACCTTTTCAATGCCTTGTTGGAATTGGGAGTGGTGCCAAAGGACTGGAGAGGGGCTCATGTGGTGCCTTTACACTAAAGCGTAAGTAAGGATGTGGTTGAAAACTACAGGCCAGTTAGTTTAACTTCGGTGGTAATTAAATTATTGGAAACGCTGCTGAAAGAGAAAATAGTGAGGTTTCTGGAGTCCAGCGGATTACAGGATCCGAGGCAGCATGGATTCACCAGAGGTAGGTCTTGTCAGACAAATCTGATTGATTTCTTTGACTGGGTGACCAGGGAGTTAGACCGAGGGAGAGCGCTAGATGTGGTGTATTTAGATTTCAGTAAAGCCTTTGACACCGTTCCTCACAGGCGACTTATAAACAAACTGAGCACTCTAGGGATGGACCCTAAAGTTACTGCTTGGGTTAGAAATTGGTTGTGTGGGAGGCGACAGAGTACAGGTAAATGGAGCTCATGAGGAGAAGGAAATTACCAGTGGTGTGCCCCAGGGATCTGTCCTTGGTCCGATTCTTTTTAACATCTTTGTTAGTGATATAGCGGAAGGGCTGTCGGGTAAGGTTTGCCTCTTTGCGGATGATACCAAAATCTGCAATAGAGTAGACACCCAGGAAGGTGTAGATAACATGAGAAGGGATCTAGCTAAGCTTGAAGAATGGTCTAGAATTTGGCAGCTGGTATTTAATGTTAAAAAATGTAAGGTCATGCATTTGGGCTGCAGCAATCCAAGGGAGCAATATAGTATAGGGGGTGAAGTACTTTTGTCCACTAAAGAAGAGCGGGACCTAGGCATGGTTGTATCTGATGATCTTAAAGTAGCTAAACAGATAGAAAAAGTGATGGCAAAAGCTAGAAGGATGCTTGGGTGCATATGGAGAGGAATGGCTAGCAGAAAAAAGGAGGTGATAGTGCCTCTGTCTAAGTCTTTGGTGCAACCTCATTTGGAGTATAGTGTGCAATTCTGGAGACCGTACCTTCAAAAGGATATAAATGGGATGGAATCAGTACAGAGGGTGGCCACTAAAATGGTTAGTTGTCTTCATTATAAAGCACATGAGGACAGATGTAAGGATCTTAATATGTACACCTTAGAGGAAAGGTGGGATAGAGGTGATATGATTTGTTTTTTTTGTGCCATTGAGTCAGTGTTGGTAATTTATCACCAGCCTTTTTTCTGAAGCAATGGAGGGTAAAGTGACTTGCTCAAAGTCACAAGGAGTACCAGTGGGAATCAAACCCTTGATCTTCTAGGTACTAAGCAGTTGCTCCAACCACTAGGCTACTCCTCCAATATGATATGATTGAGATGTTTAAATACCCCTGTGGCATGAATGCACAGGGGGAGAACCTCTTTTAATTGAAAGCAAGTTCTGCTACAAGGGGACATGGGATGAGGGTGAAGGGGGATAGATTCAGGAGTGATATGCAGAAATATCTCTTTACGGAAAGAGTGGTGGATCCATGGAATAGTCTCCCAGTGGAGGTGGTAGAGATGAGGACAATATCTGAATTCAAAAAAGCATGGGACAAACACAGAGGATCTCTAAAGGAAAAAAGGGGACTGTTGTAGTTGTTGATATGGAAGTACAGACTAGACAGGACATGTGGTCTTTTTCTGTTGCCATTTTTCTATGGTTCTATGTTTCTATACTGTTTCTGACATGTTTTGTGCAAGTTCACAACTCTTTTTTGTATCATTTAAGAGTCTTTTAATGAGCTTGTTAATTTTCTTTAGCTAGCCAATACTAGTTTTTTTCATGTTTTTATTGCATAGACTTCCATACTAATTATAACTGAAAAATTAGCAACTCATGATTTATGTATCAGCTTTTTTTTTTTTTTTAATAGTTTGTCTCTGGATGTTTGAAAAGTGGATTTGGGCACTGCTCATCTTAGTCCTCCGCACCGCGTATCCTGGTTAGACCAACAGTAGAATACTGCAGCATGCATCATCACGGGCACTGCAATATCTGAACAGATCACCCCCATCCTGCGACAGCTGCACTGGCTCCCAATAATTGCAAGGGCAAAATTCGAATCAATCCTGAACATTTTCAAAATCTTCCACCACCGCTCTGCAGATGCGCTCCAGGATATAATAACCAAGGAAGTCAGTAACAGACCTAGAAGAACCAACAATGACAACAGGATCACCTTACCCACGGGTTATCACAAGACTAAGCAAGTAACATCTTAGAGAGCCCCCTCGCTACTGGCACCTGCATTATGGAACTCCCTCCCCATGGACTTAAGGACCCTAAATGATACCAAGGACCTCCGCAAAGCTCTCAAGACCCATCTCTTACTGAGGCCTATGAGTAATCACGTTAAGTTGCCAAGCACTAGATACCACCCAAGTGGCCCACTAGCTACCCCCTCACCACTTAGTCCCAACTGCCCATCCCCACTTAGACTTATAAGTAGATAGCTTTTTACGTATGCGAATCGTATCTCCTCCTGTTGAATGTATGTCTCCCAATGTCTTGTTGACCACTTTGATTGAAGGATAAGGTGGTATACAAAACAGTCTAAATAAATAAAATAAATAAATAAACAGTATGGAGAACAGCTCCCTTCTGCCCAGTGGCTGCTTCCTGTGGTGGCTTTAGTGATGGAAATCACTGCTTCCCCCAACAAGCATCTCCACTTGTTCATTCTTCAGTGATATCATGCCATTCATGGCTCAGCTGTTTGCACTCCATTTATATCCACTGTGCTGCCATAGAAATTCATTCAAGGCACTGCATATATGTTGGCTCCAGAGCTGGTGCTATTAGGCAAACAAAGCGGTCACCTAGAGTGCCAGTGGTCCAAGGCCAATGGCCAATGTCCCATTGCTGCTGCTGCTGTCCCTCTCTGGGACCTCTAGCAGCAAAACCTCTGGCACTGCGGTGCTGTTACTGTTTCCATCCCTTCCAGTGCAGGCTTCCTGTTTGTACAGGGGCAGAAACAGCTGGAGTGCTTCCTCCATGTAAAAGCAAGTCTGCATTGGAGGGGACAGAAAGACAAACAGCATGCGGCTCCATAGGTTTTGATAAGTGCTGTTTAAAGTTACTGCCAGTGTTGCAGGATCTAGAGAGGGCTGGGAGTGGTGGCAATGGTGGTAGCATAGGAGCAGGGCACCAGGAATGAGGTTCGCTTATCCTGGCATCAGCCCTGGTTGGCTCAACAAACAAATCTCTGGGATTCAACAACAAGAAACAGCTCTGGCTCCCTCTGGCATTCATCAACTTTACCAGTAAGAAGGGAAGTAATGAAAATAGTAAAAATTATAATACCATGTACTTTATTTATTTAAACGTATTTTTATACCGCTTTTCTACCATTCAAAGCAGTTTGCATAAAACCAGAAATTTAACAGGGCCTGCATAAGCACACTGCTGTACAAGGAAACCAACCATAAGGATGACCGTATATATATTTATTTATTTATTTATATTTCTTATATACCGCACTATTTGCAATCATCTATACAAACATCTATACATTGTACTGATAATTACATTCAACTGAACTATATGCATTTATATTGAAAAATTAACAGGTCGGGAGCAATCTGCTTGTATGATTAGGTAATTAGTTGCTCCGGGTCGCAGCCTAGCTGAGATTCGAGAGGTCTGGCAGTGTTGATGTAGTCTTGGAATAGATAAGTCTTCAGCTTCTTCCGGAAGTCAGTTAGGTCTGGGCATCCTCTTAACTCTGGGGGTAGGGAATTCCAAATGGTGGGGGTAAAGAGTGAGAATTAATTAATTAATTAATTAATTAAATAAATTAATTTATTTAATGTCTTTTCTATACTGCGCTCTTTAGAATCAGTGCGTTTACATTCAACAATAATTTGTACAGTGCGGTCAAATCTGCACTGTACTTACAATGAACAGGTGTTGCAACTTGGGACTAACTAGGGTAACTATGTACAGGCTGAGCAGCAGGTCGTGGACTAATATGCAGGTAACTATATACAGGCTAAGCAATCGGATCACAAATGTTTGGTATTGACAGGAGCTGCTTGGCAACTACTTACAAGATTAAGGGGCATGTTTACTAAACTGCGTTAATCTTAGGAGATTTTAACGTCCATGTTGATTCTCCTTCTACAGCGAGGGACCTTTCCTTCCTTACTTTCCTATCTGACCTGTCCCTTTGCCAATTTGTCTCTTTCCCCACCCACACTGCGGGCCATTCTCTTGACCTCCTTATTACCTCATATTCCTCTCCTATCCCCCCCTCCTCTCTTTCCTCCTTCCCCCTTCCTTGGTCCGATCACTTCTGCCTTCTCTTCTCTATTCCTGTTCTGCCCCCCCCCCCATTAATTTCATCAGTCCCACCCCCATCGTCTTCAAACGATACCCCCAGTATTAGTACTAACTCCGCTGTGTTCACCCGTAAGCTCACTGCGGATACACTTCTTCAATTTCCCCCCTCTGCTTCTCTGTTTCCTGAGGACTTTGATTCACTTTCTGTCGATGCCCAGGCTCATCACTGGCATTCCTCTCTCTCTTCTGCCCTTGATAATATTGCCCCTCTCCGCCCCCGTCTACCCCCTCACTATCACCCCCGGCACCCCTGGCTCCATCCTGGCCTTCTCTTACACCGGAAGTATCTTCGACGTGCAGAACGTCTCTGGCGAAAGCATCCGTCTTCTTCCAATTTGCAAAATTTCCATTCATGTCATCGTCATTACCGTACCCTTCTTCATTCAGCAAAACGTGATTATTACTCTAAGCTTATTTCCTCCTCTACGAATTCTTCCCGTCAATTATATTCCATTCTCCGTTCCCTCACTGCGTCTCATTCTGCCTCATCCTCCTCACCCCCTCTTTCCTCTACCCTTCCTGACCCTTCCTCTCTTGCCTCCTTTTTTGTCTCCAAGGTCCATACCCTTTGTCAGTCCTTTCTCTTATGTCCCCCCCTTTCCCCCCAGTTGTGTCTCCACCCCCCTCCTTTCTCTCCTTCCCTCCCCGCCCCTGCACTATCGCATTCTTAGTCTTCCTTTGAGATAGTCTCTCCAGCTGTTCTACAAAGAACCTTTCTTTCTATTCGCAAGACGACCTGCCCTGCTGACCCCATTCCCTCTCTTTTCAATTCTAGTCTGTCCTCTGGCATCTTCCCCACGCCCTGGAAGCATGCCACTGTCCGTCCAATTCTGAAATCCCATTCCTTGGACCCCTCTGTGCTCTCTAATTGGCGCCCTATCTCTAATCTTTCCTTTCTCTCAAAATTCCTTGAAAAAACTAGTTTTCCTCCAGCTCTCCTCCCATCTCGAAGCTTCTCTCGTTCTTCACCCCCGGCAATTTGGTTTTCGCCCCGGCCATAGCACAGAATCAATCCTTCTCTCCCTCCTCAATGAAGTGCACGCTGCTCACGACCACGGTTTCCTCACTCTTGCTGTCTCCCTCGATCTTTCTGCAGCTTTTGACTTGGTGCACCATCGTACTCT
This sequence comes from Ichthyophis bannanicus, assembly GCA_033557465.1. Lineage (NCBI taxonomy): Eukaryota > Metazoa > Chordata > Amphibia > Gymnophiona > Ichthyophiidae > Ichthyophis > Ichthyophis bannanicus. The sequence goes on along the minus strand of CM066031.1, from coordinate 364,801,946 downwards.
TCTTGTTCGTCTCCAGGAAGCTGGTCTCTCGGGTGTGGTTCTCCAATGGTTTCACTCTTTTCTTTCCTGTCGCTCCTTCTCAGTTGTTGCTGGGTCCTCTTCCTCAGCCCCCACCCCCCTTTCCTGTGGTGTGCCCCAAGGGTCTGTTCTTGCTCCCCTACTCTTTAATGTCTTTCTAGCCCCTCTTGCTCTCATAATTCAGCAGTTCGGTATCTCTGCATATTACTACGCGGACGATATAATTCTTTTGCACCACACTGACTACTTCACTCCCGATATTTCCCCCCTTAACCAATGTCTCACCACTGTCACCTCTTGGTTCACTTCTAATTTCCTTCATGTAAATCCAACCAAGTCTTTTGCTATTTGGTTCATGCTTGTGAGTCCTTCCCCCACCTGTGCTCCCTCCTTCTCCTCCCAGCCCATTCCTCTTGTTTCTTCCATCCGGTATTTAGGCGTTATTCTTGATTCCTCCCTCTCATTTAAGAAACATATCTTCTCAATTGTCCAGCGTTCCTTTCTCTCTCTTAAGCAGCTCCGGGCCGTACGTCCTTTTCTCTCTTTTTCCGCCATGACTTCACTTCTACTTTCCCTTGTAATGTCCCGTCTCGATTACTGTAATGTTTCCCTAGCAGGTCTACCACAATCCCAACTCTCCCGTCTTTGGCGTATTCAGAATACCGCGGTCCGTCTCCTGACTCATGCTTCTTGATACGATCACATCACTCCCCTTCTTATGCACCAACACTGGTTACCTGTTTCATTTCGCATTCAGTATAAGATCCTTATGTTCGCACATAGGGTAATTCACACAGGCACTCCTCTCTACCTTGCAGACCAGATTCACTTCCGCACTCCTCACCGCTTGCTCCTTTCCATCCACATTAACCGCATGTCTCTTCCCTCCCCTTCACAGGCTCACCTTGAATCCACCCGTACCTCAGCTTTTTATTTCCTAGGGTCCAGGCTTTGGAACTCGCTCCCCCCTTCCCTCCACTCAGAACAGTCCTATAAGTCCTTTAAAACACAACGCAAAACATATCTGTTCAGATTGGCGTTTGACCTTCCCCTTCTGTCCTTGTCCCCCTCCCCCCTTCCTTGACGATGTCTTTTTATGCAATTTGCTTTCCTGTCCTGTCTCTCTCCCTTCTCTATTACTTTTATTTTAAATGGCGTTCCTTTCTTGTTTCCATGCAGCCTGTATTTTTAACGATTGTAAACCACTCAGATGCCTTTGGTGTTGGGCGGTATAAAAATTTTTAATAAACATAAACATAAACATGTAGCAGCGGCTACGTTAAGGCGCGTTATGTAATGTTAAGATGTGTTAACGTAACGTAACGCGCCTTAACATAACGTAACGTAACGTTAACGCGCCTTAACGTAACATAAGGTAATGTTAAGGAGCGTTAATGTTCCAGGCCGCAGTAAGTCCCGCAGAGGGTGGAGAGAGGGCGGAGAGAAGGTGTCAATGGGCGGGGAGTGGGCGGGGAGAGGCCCCTTCCACACTAACGTGGGGAAATGAAGGGCTGAATCTTAACACAACTGAAAACCTGGCATTAGATGCACATTTACAGGAGAGAGAAAACATTTAAGTGCCAGCAATGTACAACATAGGCAGGGAGCCCAAGAAAAGTGATAGTAGTGCTCCATTTGCAGCAACAGCATAGTGCCCAGGTATGAAAGGCTACTATGGTGATGGCGCAAATGGGGCATGGGGCTGCAGGCGGAATATGCAGTGGGGGTTACTGGGGCACAGGGTGGGCTAGGCAGTTGCCGAGGTGGCACATAGGAACACAGAAAATGGAAACCAGCAAGACAGCAACTGACCAGGGTCAAACATGCCCATGAGTCTGTGTCCCACAGTGTCCCATCCAGGGGACATTACACAGCAGGTACCCCAAGGGGCACATAACAGTGACAGGTGGTGCCAGGGGAAGTGTGGACATCTATGTAGGCACTCCTACCCCAGAACCCACACCTTAGGCAGCCACCTACCTGCCCCTCTGGATGGCTTGGGATGGCACACCACTGGAACCGACAGCATATGGTCATGGCAGCATGGCAGAGGGGGTGGGTGATTGTGCTGGAGGGAGCAGTGGCACCCGCCTTCAGTGGACCTTGGCCATACCCTGTACCAGTACGTGGTGTGCAGTGCAACAGAAGAGGTCTGGCTGGGGTCTGTCAATAAAGGTTACTTTACACCATTTCTCTGTGTTGGCCGTGGTCATTAGCTTCCGCTCTGATTCATTGGTACTCCTGCAGAAGATCCTCTTCTCTTGCCCTCCCCCGTGGTGTGCAGTGCAACAGAAGAGGTCTGGCCGAGGAACGTAAGGGTAGCCCCAGGGACCACTATGCTGCTGTGGCAACAGTGTGGTGCAGTACACTCAGCCAGCTTGTCCAAGAGCAGAGGTTCACGTCCCATCTGTGGATTCTGCAGAGCATATCCCCATAGTTTTAGCCCACAATGCAGCCACAACAACAACATGGGCAAACCCCAGTGCAGCAGTGCACAGGGGTACGGACACCCACTCACAAGGGCTCCACTATCCACAGCTTCATGAAGTGTCAGGCTGATGGCCCCAGCACAGAGCTGCAGTTATCACCAGAGCACTACTACTACCCCCTGCACAGATTAGCAATGTCGGCACTGTGATCAGGACCAGTGCAGCGGGTAGGGTTGTCAACCACCTCCATTTCTGCACAATGCTGAGATAGGTGTGGGAGTGTGCGTATGTCTCTCCATTGTTCTGTGTCTGCCAACACCTCACTGAGCCCACATTGCTCACACTGCTTCCAGCGTTAGCCTGCAAATGTGCATAATGAGGAGCAAGGTATTCTGGGTATGGCCCAGATAGGGCGGATTGGCCAGGATGCATCTGCACAGGGTGGAGGGCAATGGCTGGGACACTGTAGTGCTCGACCACCACCTGCATGGACATGGTTGCCACAGCATGTCATGCTTGGGGGGGGGGGGTGACACTCTCACTCTGACCAAGCAGTGCCCATGGCATGTCTATGTTCCCACATAGTGCCACATGTTACTTGTTTCCAGTGATATCTGTGTTTTCCTGGTTCTGGGGCCCAATCACAGAGATACCTGCTTGGTGTCTGTGCTGTGCATCCCACCTCTGGGTACACAGGGTTCCACTGTGAGCATGCACTATGGACTGGCTAGTGGGTTGTTTGCAGTTTGCTTGTGCATGGTGGGAACCCCTTGTAGGATGCTGCAGGTGCAGTCTGACTGTGCTGTCTATTGATGAATGGCAGACAGTGGTGTGGGGCAGTTGAGCCTACCCCAAGCATCACTGCTGGTCTGCAATGGTCACAGGTATGGCACTGGCCTAGCAGCCCTGGAGGGCTATCATCCACCAGCAGGATTGTGGTTGCTAGTACTACAGCCGTGGTGCAGGCACCTGTCCAACCACACCCTCATCTACAAAATCGGTGATTGAGATCCCTTGGGGTATATAGTGCATGCCACTTAGACCCATAGTGGCAGTGCTACATAACCCTCATGCAAGTCTAGACACCCCACTGCCCTGATGACAGGTACCCATGGCAGCCAGACCTTAACACCAGGTAGGCACTAATATGGGTGTTGTCTGGTCCCACAGGGTCACATGTGACTTCAGAACACAGCTGGAAGAGATGTACCTTCAGTTGCACTGCTGGGAACACCTGTCACACACTGGTAGCGATGGGGAAGTGCAGCAGGACCTATCTCTAGCATCCCTTATACTGTGGACCTAGTGCTGGGCGCCCATCCTATCCCTCATGGTGAATATGGAACCTGCACAATGGCATGGTCTGTAGCTACTCTGTGTCAGTATCACGCACTGTCAGTCCATCTTACCACGCTGCAGTACCAGAGAGGTGCAGACCCCATTTGGTGGTCAGCTGTAGGCCGCTGTTCTGCATGTGCAATGCATCATGGGTGCTGATGGGGTTACCCTATCCTGGCACACAGAGCAGACAGTTTGTGCGGTGACCTGCAGTCCTTCTGTACCCAGCCATTGCTATGCAACACACCATATAGCCTACTGGTTAGTACACTGGCATTTTAGGAAGAGGTCATGGGTTCAATTCCTCATTGTTCCCTCCTGTACAAGGCAGATATTTTGCTTGCCTGTGACAGTCATATCTTTACAGATTCGTTCTGCCAGCCCATAGTACCCTCACCACAGTTGCCAACAATCCTTATAAGGCGTTATAAGGCTCCTAATTAGGCACAGTACAAGGCACACTACAAGGCACCTTATTAGGCACAGTATGAGGCATGTTATAAGGCACGTTACAAGGCACCTTATTAGGCACAGTACAATGCACGTTAAGGCACGTGCCTTGTACTATGCCTAATAACGCGCCTTGTAACGCGCCTTGTAATGCGCCTTATAACGCGCCTTATAACACGCGTTACCTGACATGGCTTGCCATAATGCTGCCCCCCCACTCCCTTATATGGGCATCTGTATCATAACCGCGGAACCTAATGCGAGTGACATTACCGCAGTTTAGTAAACATACCCCTAAGTGACTATATACACGTTCATACCAGGGTGAATAGTTGTGCTAATGGGTGGGGCTGCATCTGTGTGCTGTGGGTGTGTCGGGGGGAGGGGGGTTGTCTTGGTAGTTGAGTATGCCCAATTGGTTGAGAATGCCCGATTGCATGTGGATTGTTTGCTCCTTGCATTTTGGGTTGGGATGGTGAGAAGGTACAGTGAACCATGCCTATGAAGCCTATCATTCTTGGGTCTTGATAAAAGGGACTGAAGACAGGTTGCAGAACTGCTGTGTATTATTCCCTCAGACACAGTTGACACACACATCTAACTTAATACCTACCAGAGCTATAATACTGCTGGGAAGATGACCATTTTCTGCCTGTTGCTATGAACACCAATATGCTGCTTAGTAGACTTCCCATCAAATTCAAGTATATATTAAATAACAAGAGCCTGAAGACACTCAGATGAAAGAAGTTAGTTGTTCAAAAAGGTCTTTCACAATAAAGAAAGAGAATACTGCTTTCTATTTTTAGTGTAATTTGTTCTGCTCGGAACCCAAGCGATCAGATCAGAAATACTGGCCGCATAGCTTGCAGGCAAGTGAAATCATTCTGTGGGCAGAGCTTCCAAGAGCTGGCACTTCGTGCGGATCACATGTAGTTTGTGCATTGTCCAAGTGCTATCAAACACCTTCTGTAGCCTAATATTCCAGAATCAACAGGCAGAAAATGGTCATCTTCCCAGCAGTATTATGGCTCTGGTGGGTATTAAGTTAGATGTGTGTGTCAAGTATGTCTGAAGGAATAATACACAAAGTGTCAGAGTGAAAATAAGGGGATTAGGATGACACAAAAGACTGAATATTAAGGCATCAATTTTCACCCAGAAAGAAACTGAGAAGAATTATTTATAGTAGAGGAAGTTACTCTCGACTTAGATCAAACTAAATCTTTAAAAGCAGCTCAAATATTCACTGCATATGATTGCAGAATTGTCTAGAGCTGCAAGACCACATTGCAAATGAGATTCTGTTTACTGGTTTGTGTTGTATTTACCAGTTGGGTTGTCAATTCAATATTATTTTATAATAATGATTATTTTATTTATTTTAGCAAGCTATAAAGGTGATTTTAAAAACTAGTTTATGAAATCTTCTGAGATCTTCCTCCTGTCTTTCCTTCATATATTTCTTCTGACATCTGCTCTTCTCTCCATTTCTTTCTTATGGCTCCACATCACTTTTCACTTCCTATTGTTGACAGTCCCTAATCTTCTCCCCTCTTTTCAGCAACTTCAAGCCCTCCCCTCCTTATCATCCCCTCTTTAACATCTTCACTTCTCCCACCATCTTGTCATCTAACCTATCATCAGCTCTTGAGCTTCACCATTTTCTTCCTCTCATTCAGCCATCTCCTCTCTCTCTGAAAGACATTCACCCTCATTACCACTGTGTCATCTCCTCTTGCCCCACACTCTTCTGTTCCTTCTCCTTCTGTCATCTGGATATATCAATCCCATCTCTGGCCCACCTAGACTTTTGTCACACTCCCAGGACAAATCCTTACACAACTGCTTAAATCTTATTCATATCCCTTTCCTTTCCCCCTCTTCTTTTCCTTTCTCTTGCACCTTGTGGAATACACATTCCATCTCTAATAAGTTTGCCTTTATTTATGATATCTTTATCTCTAATGATTTCCATCTTCTTGCTCTGAGACCTGGCTCCTCTCAGAAAACTCAGTTTGAGTCACTGCCCTCTGTCATGGTGGCTACTAGTTCTCCCACACCCCTCGTTCCACTGACCATGGTGGTAGTATTGGGTTTCTACTCTCTCATTCCTGACAATTTCAATTCCTCCTTCTGCCTCATTTTAACTCCTTTCTCTCCTTTGAAGTCCACTCCATCTGCCTTTTTACTCCACTACCTCTCTGGATAGCTGTTATTTCTCTGGGAACAAGCAGGAAGTGAATCCTCACATAGGGAAGATGTCATGGTTTGCAGGGGGCAGGTACTACTGATGATCTGATATAGAATCACTATTTTAATAAAATGGAATTATATCGAACAGGCGATTGGTAGGTATATTTTAGAGCCGTTGATTTGAGGAGGATCGGGCCTGGTTTGAAGTTAACTTTTACCATTGGCCCTACCTCCTTGGATTCTGAGGCTCTTTTCTCCTTCCATATCCACTGTTTACCTGATGTGATGTCTTGCAGTATTAATATGTTTTACATTCTGAAGTTGGCCTTTTTGGGCTTGTGCATGCTGTGCTTCACATTGTCATGGGATGGGGGTGGTAGGGTTTATATTCAGGTGTCATATGCAGGGCTGTTTCTTTGTGGACACAGTGGTGGCTGCATGGGACAGTTTCCCATTGGGGCGGACACAGGGACTGGTGTGGTGGTTGATAGTGGGGGGCGGCCTAGGTCAGCCATGTGTTGTCTTTACTAGCACCATGTCTCTATGTTTCCACTATGCTGTGTTTTGACCAACAGTATTGGGCCATGTTGCTGCACTGTTACACACAGTAGGGTTTATTTATTTAGGCTTTTCTTATATACCGCCTCTTCCAGAGATCAAAGGCGGCTTACAGGTAACAAGAACTGAACAAGGTTTTACATGGAACAATTTTGAATTATTTACATTCAACTTTTGAACAACATCTTGTAAAACTAATTACAATCAACTATTTACAGGAACAATTGTAATAGGCAGTATTGTTGATTAATTACAATTGAACATTGTGTAATTACATTGGAGATACTTGAGGAGAATTTGGGTTAATAAAATCAAGTTAAACTTTTTATCTGAGTTCTTTTTATTTGTGTGAGGTGTTGGGTAGGGGGGGGGGGTTGTATTCTGTAGTTATGGTGGGTTTGTGAGGTGTATTGTGTGGGGAGGTTCTGTTGAGTTTGTAAAATATTCTGTGAATAAGTTGGTTTTAAGTTCTTTCCTGAAGAGAGGGAGGTCTTTTATCATTCAGAGATTTAGAGGAAGTTTATTCCAAAGAGTGGGGGCGGCATATGAGAAAGCTCTAGAGCTTGTGGTTTTCTTAGTTTTACGGATTGTTTTTAGTATGTCTAATGAGTGTGTTGCATTTTGCCTATGGGTTCTGAGTTCAGGTGGGGTTTGCAAGAGGGTGGATAGGTGTGAGGGTGAGATGTCATTGATGATCTTAAAAGTCGTTAGGATTATTTTGTATATTATTCTGCTGTTTATAGGGAGCCAGTGTAGTTTGTATAGGATGGGAGTTATGTGGTCAGTCAGGCGGGCTTTCGTTGTTACACGGGCACAGATGTTTTGGGCTCTTTGGAGGAGGTTAGTGTTTGCAAGTGGTAAACCGTTTAAGAGACTATTACAATAGTCAAAGTGGGGGGTGATGAGTGCACTGATGACCAATCTGAAATCATGAGAGTCTAGGAGGGGTCTTAAATGTTGAACAGTTTTGAGTTTGTAGAATACTGTTTTCACTGTTTGTTTTATATGAGGAATCATACTAAGGGTATGGTCTAGTATTATCCCTAGGTATTTTACCTCTTTCTTGATGGGGATTATAGTATTGTTAATTGTGATAGTATTAGGGTAAGTGGGGTCTGGTTTCCTTGACACAAACATTGCTTCCGTTTTTTTCATGTTGATGTTGAGGTAGTTGTTTTCTAACCAGGTGTTAGCTTCTGTGATACATTCAGATAAATTCTGGTAGGAGGGGTTGGTTGTGTTAATTGGGAGGGTGAGCATGATGTCATCTGTGTAAATATAGTGGTTAATTTTGTGTTTTTTAAATATGTTTGTGATAGGTTGAAGATAAATATTAAAAAGGAGGGCTGAGAGGACTGAGCCTTGAGGAATGCCTTGACCTTGTGTGAAAGGTTCCGATGAGTTTTGACCTAGTTGGATGTGTATTACTCGGTGTGTTATATATGAGATGAACCATTGGATTATGGTCCCACCAATTCCTAGATCTTGGAGTCTGTTAATTAGCGTGTTATGGTTGATACTGTCGAATGTGGCTGTTATATCTATGAAAATGAGGAGGAATCCTTGATTGCTATCATCTGTGCCTTTAATGAGGTTGTCCATCAATGTTATTAGTAGGGTTTCTACTCCAAGAAATGGGCGAAATCCAAATTGGTGTGAGTCGAGGGGGGCATGAGAGTCAATATAATCCTGAAGTTGAAGTTGTATAATCTTTTCTATTATTTTAGCTACGAATGGTATGCTTGCTATGGGTCTGTATGAGTTTGGGTCCTTGGGGTCTAATTTGTTGTTTTTTAGGATTGGGCGTATGGAGGTGAGCTTTAAAGCATTGGGCATTAAACCTTGAGATAAGGATTGATTTACTATCAGCTGGATGTTCATAGCGAGTTCAGCCTTGGCGGCTTTCACCCATGAGACTGGGCAAGGGTCCAGGGGGGAGGCTATGGTGTTGATCATTGTTATGACATTGAGGAGGTGTTTTTGGTCAGTCTCATGAAAGGTTGTCCATTTAATTGATTGTTTTGGGTCGGTGTGCAGAGTTATTGATTGGTTGGAAGATTTGTTTCTAAGTTTCTCAGCAAAGTATGTGGCTAAGGTTTGAACGTTTATGTTTAAGTGTTCAGGTTCTGTCTTTTGAGCTTTTGTTAGAGATTTTACGATATTAAATAGTTCTCTTGGGTGGTTAATGGCCGAATTTATCACTTTAGAGTGATAATCTTTTTTAGATTTGTTAATTGCATCTTTGTATTTGTTGAGTAAGATGAAGTATTGGGCTTTGTTATCATCTGATTTTCCTTTTCTCCATATTTTTTCTTGTTTTCTCAGCTGCTTTTTTAGGATGGTGAGGTTTTTAGTAAACCATTTTTCCGATCTTTTAGATGGTTTTATCTGTGTGGGCTGAGTGGGAGTAGCTGCGTTTTTTATAGTTGTGTTCCATTGGTCTATTAATGAGTTAACATTGGTTGTATTAGTTGTGAGTTCAGGTATTACCTTGTTTAGGAAGGTGTCCTTATCGAAGTGGGTAAAGCGAGACTTGTTTGAAGGGAAGTTTGGTGGAATGTTAGAGGTAGGTGCAGGAGTGGTAAGTTTGAAGGTTATTAAATGGTGGTCTGACCAGGGTACTTTGGTCATAGTTGGGGGGGGTATGGAGTTCGTATTTGCAATAGTCCCTCATCTGGACTATTGCAACATAATCTACCATGGACTACCTGCCACACAGACCAATCCCCTCCGAACTGCCCTAAACACCACGGCAAGAATAATTCACAATGCAAAGAAACGAGACCACATCACCCCAATTCTGAGAGACCTTCATATTCTCCCCATCGAAGCAAGAATCAAGTACAAAACTCTTCTACTCACCCACAAAACCATCCACCAAACACAGGGCACCCCACTCCACACCCTACTGCCTTGCCCAACCCACAGCAGAACAACCAGACAATCCTCCAACAGCTCCATTGCCATCCCCCACAAAAGAACCAAAGCAACACAACAGAGCCTTTGAACTCTATGCCCCATCCCTCTGGAACTCTCTACCAAACCACATCAGGAACAACGGTGATCTCCCATCATTCAAAAAGCAGCTAAAAACCATCCTATTCCAAGAACATCTCTGAAGATGAACCCCCCCTATTTCTCTCCAAGAACTCCAAACCAGTAACTGTACTATCTTGTCAGTCTCTATGTTCATCCCAAAATCATCAATGTTGTGCCCCCGGTGATGGCCCCCTCCCCACATTTGATCCCCCCCCCCCCCCCGATATATGTCCCACCGCTTTGACCCGCTGAAAAGCGGGATATAAATACAGTTAAATAAATAAATTTATTAAATGGGGTGGGGATGAAAATGAGATCAAGAGAGTTTCCTTTTATATGAGTGGGAGTATGTATGATCTGGTTGTAACCCATTTCGGTCATGGAGTCCATGAAGGTTTGTTGCGTGTTGCGGATTGAGTGAGGGGAGGTTCAGGACACCTAGTATAATGAGTGGTTTTCTCAGAGAGGCTGTGCAAGCGAGCTCTAGGACAGGGGTGAGATTTTTATGATCAGCTGAGGGGGGTCTGTATATAAGGGAAAGTGCAAGGGTTTTATTTTCTATATTGATAATGTCTAGTCCATCCACATTGTTTATATCAGTTAGGGTGTACTGAAGATCTTTTTTAGTGATGATGAGGGCTCCACCTCCTCTTTTCACTTCTCGGTGGCAGGAAAAAAGGTCGTACTGTTCTTTGTTAAGTTGATTTAGTGTGATTGTATCAGTGTGATTGAGCCATGTTTCTGTGATTAGGAGTACATCAGGTTTTTCATCAATGATTAAGTCATTGATTATTGGTATTTTATTTCTTATGGATCTAGCATTTATGAGGATGAATTTTCTGGTGGAGTGTGTGTAAGGGGTATTATTTGTATTGTTAGGTTGTTGCAAGTTTATTTTTATTAGTCTTGAGTGGGGTCTATTAGGGTTGACTCGGTTGACTTTTTTTCACTGTGTTCAGGTTTCCTTTCCTTAAGAACTTTCCCTTTTGTCCATTCTGCATTTTTTCCACCTTGCTTTCCATGCTTGGCCATTGTGTTTCTGTTTGCCTGTTTTCTGTGTGGGCCCTGTTTTGTGTGTTTACTGTCATTTGGTTGTGTGGTGGGCCCAACTTAGCCCCTGATCCTTTTGCCCTTTCACTTTGCAGCCACTTCCTGGCTCTTTGCACTGTTCTTGTCCCGCCACATACATTTCCCCTGCCTCCTCCCTTTCCTGCTTTGCCCTCCTTGCTGTGCCAGGGTGGTCCTAATCCTTTCCCAGCCCCTGTGTGCTGCAGCTAGGTCTGGCTGTCTGTGTCCCATTGGGAGCAGGGCATGTTAATTTTCAGAACTAGCCTGCAAGGCAGGCGAGTCTTGGCTTCTGAGAAGTTGACCTGCCGCGTTGCCATTTTCCACAGGTGTGCCAGCCGCGGCAAAGGGGGGGGGGGGGAGAAATACTGTATCCTGTTTCCTGTTGCACATGAAAAACTGTGCAGGTGAACACATTTTCGGGACTACATGCCCGCAAAGTGGCAGGGTTACATGTGTTACTTACACGTGAACGGGACCGCTATGCGCGAGTTTGCGGCAAGATGTATAACTCCGTAATGCGAACAGGACCGCTATTTTATTTATTTATTTATTTATTTATTACCTTCTCTTATATACCACGCTATTCTGCATCAGTGCGGTTTACATTGAACAAACTGAAATTACATTGAACAGGGCATTATAACTTGGAGAGAACTATTTTACAGGGAACATGGGCTATGGAGGGTTAAGTGGCTTGCCCAAGACCACAAGGAGCACCTGTGGGACTAGAAACCCCAGTCCTTCCGGCCCAAGGTTGCTGTCCTCTAGTGGGATTTGAACCCCCGACCTTCCAGCCTGAAGTACCTTGCCCCAACCACTAGGCCACTCCTCCACTCCACCGCTATGTACGAGTTGCACATTTTGCGGCAAGACGTATAATTCCGTATTGCGAATAAGACTGCTATGTACGAGTTGCACGTTTTGTGGCAAGACTTATAACTCCATATCATCATGCAGCTGTACGTTTAACTGCACAGGCACAGAATCGCGTCTACGTTTCGAATGTACACATTTTGGACGTATACAGCTGCCCAGCACGTCTTTCTCAGAATCGGGCCCTATATGTTTAATATATGTTGGCAAGTAACATATCAAAAAGACTGTCGTAGCTTGCGGAGGGTCTAGTATAAGGCAGTAGACTTGAGAATTATAAAATTGCACCTTCCAACTTAAATATTTTCTTAATTGTGTCCCATACTTGTTCCAGAAGGTGTGCAACAAAGGGCATGAAAACAGCATATGACCAAGTGAACCCACTTCCCTTTGGCAACACCAACATATCTTAAAGATAGCTTTATTAACCTCATGAAGTTTCACTGGGCTCCTACATGCCCAATGAGCCAGGAAAAATAAGAACTGAGCTAAACTTGCTAATCTAGAGATCTGAAATAGACAGCCCCAGAATTTGGACCAATCAACACCCCAGATCCTCTTCCTGTGCTTTATGGAGTCTCACATTCACTTCTTTCCTAAAGCTTTTGAGACGTTTATAAAACTTGGAGGTGCTAAGTCTCAGCGTGAACATTTTTACACATAAAGAAGGGAGGTCTGGGGAGAATTGCAGTTCTCAGATATCGTGGGCCGTACTAAGTAATGCATGCATAAGTTGCCTCCAGTGCAAGGACTTTGGCTGAGGGAGATCACACCTCTGACAGGCACTAGAAGTGAGATCAACTCACAGATAAAAGTGGAGCCAAGTCCCAAGTACCTTTGAATTGTCATAAGGGCCAATAAATCACAGTTTTACTGATAGTAAGTGCCAGGTTGCCCTAAAAAGAGAACTTAATGGAGTGATTCAGGGAAATGGGAGTTTCTTATCAATCTGAGTGAGTGCATAATGGGTATCAGAAATACGACTATCCTGTGGGAAGAGACATGTGAGGCAATCTACATAGGAGTAGTGGGTAAGCAAGTGCTGCTTCAATGTCCAGTCAGCTGGGGGGGAGGGTGATCTCACCATTAGCCTGGTGTGGTAGTGTAGCATATGGTGGGAAGGGGTTTAAGTTACAACACAGGCCAGACAGCAGTTCAGGGAAAACAAAAGCAATTTTTATTCTGTCCCATCTTGTTAAACCTCCACAAAGCAAAAACCCAGTTAAAGTTCCTCAGACCTCCTTTGCATGGCTTGTCATGGAAGAATTTCTGACTCCATGGGCCTCTCTCCCTACTGTAGTCTGCTGGGTTCTTAACCTCTCCTTCTGAGCCATACCGTCCCAGCCCTGACCTCTGGGTTGCAGACTCTCTTAAAGGGGACTATTGATAATTCCTTTGGAGAGGGATGGGTAACATTATATATACCCCATTACACTAGGCAATTAAAATCTTGATGAAGTAGAAAAGACTGAAAGTATGTGAAAAATCAGGAAAACTTACTCCCCCCCCCCCAAGTGACTTAAAGGACTTTAACTTTGTAAGTGAAATTTGGGTGCTTTCCCACTCCACAAAAAGAAGGTGAGAAGGTGATCTACCCCAGTAAAAAAGCTAGGGGAAAAATGAAGCAGAAACATACTCAGTATATATAAAATTTTGGAGGTTATCACCATATGAATAGACTACTCTTGCACCCACCAAGATAAAAAGAACCAGGCATGAAAAACTGTCCGTATTACTTTGTATGATGATGTCAAGACCTTTACCAAAATGAACCCCAAAATATTTCATTGTAGTAGATAGCCAAATTATATAGGGCACAATTTGACAGAAAATGGGATACACCCCTCATTGAGTTGGAGGGTTTCCATTTTGTCACAGTTGATCTTGCAGAGTGAAAAATGAGAGAATCTCATTATAGTTCAAAACAACATAGCAGCCTCTTCAGGTCAGTCAAATGAAGCAATATATCATCAGATATACAGTTAGTTCATATTCTTATCCCCAATGTTTACCCCCTTGATTCACTGATTGATTAATTTAACCTTTTTATATACCACTCTATCTTAAGTCAGAGTGGTTTACAGGCAACAAACATTGGTTGTACAGCTATATAGAATATGTTAGAACATGCACCATTCAACGGAGCAGATTACAGGTAAAAAACTTTGGTTGTAGTTATATAGAATGTGTTGCAACATGTGTGATTCAACAGGGTGTGGGTTATTACATGTAGGGGGCATAAAGATTGTTAATAAGGTAGCTGTGTGGGACTGTGTTAGTAGATGCATTGTTAGAATAATAAATAGAAATTTCTGTGTGGCTGTTATGTTTCCAAGGTGTTGCTGGAATAGGTACGTTTTTAGTTCCGTAGAAACTTGTGAGGTCTGTGGTGGCTCGGTGGATAAAGCGAGAACATTAGGGAGCAGGCTGTTTGGCTGCTTCTTGCTTTCATGGATGGGATGATGAAGGTATTCTGTATACTGTGTCTTCTTGATCTGTTATCAGGTGTTTTGCTCAAGGGGGCTTGTAGGTGGATCAAAGAAAGGTTGTTTGCTATCTTGAATATTATTAGGACGACCTTGATACAGCTCACTATAGGTAGCCCGTGCAGTTGCCTTAGTATGGGTATTATATGTTTGAATCTTGATGTTCCATGCAGGATTTGGGCAGCGGTGTTTTGTGCTATCTGCAGTGGGTGCAGGGCCTATTTTCATAAGCCTTGGAAAATGATGTTGTGATAGTCAATGTGCAGAAGGACCATGGCCTGAAAAACTGTAGGATAGTCCTGGGTATCGAGGAGTGGGTGTAGGTGATGTAGCATCCTTATCTTGTTGTACACTAAGTTGGTGGTTTTGTTAATGTGCATTTGCATAGTTAATCTTTGATCAAGGATAATTCTGAGGTAACGGACCTCTGGCTTTATTTCCAGTTCTGCATACTTTACCTTTACGTTGGTTGGTGAGATGAATGTCTCATCTCTAATTATGTAGAGGACTTCTGTTTTCTTGTAGCATACTGTTAAGTTGTGTTTGAGGACCCAGTGTGAGACTGCGTTGAAGTATTCTATTGTAGTCGAGTAGGTGGGTGTGGTTGTGGAGAAGGGTAAGTAAAGCATGATGCCACTAGATGAATATAGAGACATTGAGATATTGAGATTAAACAAATTGGAGTTATTTTTGATGATAGATTTTTTGAAAATTATAATCATTTTTTTGTGAGAAAAGATTTTTATGAGACCAATGATGTGGTACTGGAGAGGCCATTTTTGATTGGCATATGAGTACCGAGAATTTTTCCCGTTCTTCTCTGGATACTCAAGGTTTAATTTAACAGAAAGTAGGATTTATCTGAAGGAGTTATTTATTGTATATCAGGTGCATTTTACTTATATTTTTGGGGGTTTATTTATGGTGGGTTATATCCCAAAAGCAGTCAAATTCCATACAACTCATCCCCAGGGATAAGCAATGCTTTTTTCCTGATTACCTTAATAATGGTTCATGAACTTTCTTGCCAGGAATTTTTCCAAAACTTTTTAAAGTCAGCTACATTATCTGATTTTACCATATCTTCAGTCAACGAGTTCCAAAGCTTAATTATGCACTGAGAGAAAAATATTTTCCCCTATTTATTACAAATATATGAGTTTGTAACTTCATGGCAGGTCCCCTAGTCTTTATACTTTTTGAAAGAGAATAAATGGTTCACATTTCCACATTCCACTCCAAGCAATATCAATTACAAAGCAGACTTATCTATGCTCCAACTTGCATGTAGCCCTACTGCTCCTCATTGTGCATAGCTATGCCAGTGCCTCCAAGTACAATTCTGTTTTTCCGCTCAACTCTTCAGCAGTAATGCTTTAAAAAATGTTAAGAAGAATAGGGCCAAAGACGAATCCCTGAGGCTCACCACTGGTAATGCTTCTATCTTTAGAGTGAGCTTCATTTACTACTATCCTCTGTCAACTCCCACTCAACCAGTTTCTTCCCCAGTATATCACTTTAGGGTCCATTCCAAGGGCACTCAGTTTATTTACAGAAGTCGCTAATGTGGAATAGTGTCAAAGGCCTTTCTGAATGCAAAGTATATCATATCTAGTGTTCTCCCCGATCCAATTCAAAGAAATCAGGTTAGTCTGACAACATGTAGCTCTAGTAAAA
This sequence comes from Ichthyophis bannanicus, assembly GCA_033557465.1. NCBI lineage: Eukaryota > Metazoa > Chordata > Amphibia > Gymnophiona > Ichthyophiidae > Ichthyophis > Ichthyophis bannanicus. Next base: position 364,785,814 of record CM066031.1, on the reverse strand, counting down.
CCGTGCTGTCTCAGATACTCTAACCCCTTGGATTCCAGAAACTGAACCATCCTCTACTTTAGCAGTGTTTTTATTAATTTAGTCAACATAGAGGTCAGACTAACAGGAATGTAATTGCCAACCTCTCCTTGCTTCTGTTTTTGTGGACAGGAACCATATTCTCCTATCTCTAGTCTTCCAGAATCATTCTCAGCTCTAAAGAAGCATTGGAAAGGTCAGCCAGTGGTGCTGCCAGTATTCCCTAAGTTCCTTCAAAAAAGTCAGATAAATCCTATCCAGCTCTATAGCTTTGGCCACTTTTGGTTTAGCTTGCTCCTCACAAGCACAGTGTTGTGAAAACTGTTTGAATTCTATTTCAGTTCCTTTCCTATTTGTGTTTGTTTTCTGAGGTTCCATTCCCGGCTCTTGATCAGAAATACTTATTAAGCAATTCTGTTTTATCCTAATCGGCCTCTACATATTCATCCCTTTCACCCTTGAGTCACACAATGCCACCCTTGCACATCCTCCTGTCACTAACATAACTTTAAAAAGTCTTGTCCTGGTGTTTTAGTGTGTAAAATGCAATGTATGCCTTCAAGTCAGTGCTGACTCAGCAGCTCCTGGGTTTTCTTGGCAGTGTGACCAGAAGTAGATTATCAGGCCTTTCTTCCGAGGTAATGGAGGATTAAGTGACTTGCTCAAGTCCACAAGGAGTACCAGTGAGAATTGAATGCTGGTCTCTAGGTTATCAAGCCAGTGCTCTAACCATTAGGCTACGCATTGGCTAGTTTTTTTCTATTTGCATTTTTGCTTTCCTGACTACTTTACCAGCTTCCCTTAACTTTTCCAGATATTGTTGTTTCTCCTCCTCTCTGTGATCTTTTATAGTTTATGAAGGCTAACCTCTTGTCTCTTACTTTTTCAGCTACTTTTTTTGAAAACCATAGCAGCCTCCTTTTCCTCTTACTTTTATTTACTTTCCTAAAAAGTTTTGTTTTATCTCCTTTCAGTTTTTTCTACTGTTGTTCTACTTCCTCCATATGCTGCCATCCAGATAATGACTCCTAGAGGCATTCCACCATCTTTGCAAAGTTTGTTTTCCTAAAATCTAGGATCCTCGCTTTTGAATCAACCATCTCTACCCATGTCCTAATATTGAAGATCACCATCCGGTGATCATTACACACTAGATGATCACCCACTACAACATTAGAAACTCTCTCCCCATTTGTAAGCATCAAGTCCAGTATCACTTCCTCTCCATGGATTCTGTTACCAGTTGCCAAAACAGTTCTCTGTAGAGAATCCAGGATCTCCCTACTTCTAGATGACACTGCAGCAGGTTTATCACAATCAACATCTGGCAAATTGATATCTCCTATCAGTAGTACTTCCCCTTTCAGAGCACTATTGTGAATGTCTTCAATTAAATCTCTATATTTCTTCTGCCTGTGAAGGAAGTCTGTATATCACATTAGTGTAAATAGATTTTCCATTTTTTTACATATGGCACCATGCCCCCTCCCTTTCTTCCTACCCCGTGTTTCCTGAAGAGATAATAGCCTGGTATAACTGCCTCCCAGTCATTGTTTTCTGTGTACTGCCATTATATCAAAGCCATCCTCTTCCATTATAGCTTCTAAATCTGGAACTATAGTTCACATACTCTAAGCATTAGTATATGCAACTCTCCAGATGATGCCCGTTCTTTTATTTTCTATATTATTTTTTAATGTTTTACTTACCCGAGGGCCTTGCTCTCCCATCTCCTGATTCTAGTTTAAAGCCTTCCTTAATAGATCAGCCAGTCCGTTGAGGAATACGTTTTTCCTCTTCTTCGATAGGTGGATTCCATCTTTACTTAGGAGCCCTTAGAAAATCATGTCATGGGCCAGAAAGCCAAAATACTCTCAGTTGACATCATTAATGCAGCCAAGCATTCATCTACCAAATGCAAGCCTCTCAGCCCTGGCCCTGACTCTCAGCAGGGAGGACTGAGGAGAACACCACCTATGTAGCTAACTGCTTCATCTTACTACTAACCATTTGTATAGGGCTACAAGGCATACACAGCACTGTACATAAAGATGTAAGACACAGGCCCTGCTCATCGCTACTACTATTACTTATCATTTGTATAGTGCTACAAGGTGTATGCAGCACTATACAGACACATGTAAAAGACGGTCCCTGCTCATCAGAGTATACAATCTAGTCAAGACAGACAACATAACAGCTGAGGACAAGGATTCATCTAGGAGAATAGTAAGGAAACACACAGGAGACAAAGCGGATCAGGATCCAAACGTGACATCGAAGAGGCTAATTTTCTGCCTGGATTTGAAAAGGACCAGAGATGAAGCATGATGCACAGACTCAGGTAGTTTTTTCCAGGCATAAGGAGCAGTAAGGTGGATGGATCAAAGTCTGGAGTTGGCAGTAGAAGAGAAGGGCACAGATAGAAGGGATCTGCCAGAAGAGCGGAGTTCCCGAGGAGGGGTTTAGGGAGAGATTAGAGAAGAAAGCTACTGAGGAGCAGCAGAATGAGTGCACTTAAAGGTCAGCAGTAGAAGTTTGAACTGGATATGGAAATGAATGCGGAAATGAAGTGTTGAGATGAGGAGTTATATGAGCATATTGAGGCTGATAGAAGATTAGCTGTGCAGCTGAGTTTTGAACAGATCGAAGGAAAGAGAGATGATTCAGAGGGCGAGCAGCAAGGAGGAGCTTGCAATAGTATACAGTAGATGGGAAGTGACTATAAGGAGTATGTTTACTAAACCGTCTTAATGTTACCGGTGCTAGTTGCAGCGATAATGTGAAGAATGCCATATAAGGAGTGGGCGTTCCAGTCCTAAGGTAGCAAGAATCTATATCGCATGATAGTGGGCGCCGTGGCACTTTAACCCACGTTAACCCTAAGTACATGCCAGTGAAATGTTAGAAGCTATAATGATGTAGCCCACTGGTTACTGCAATGACTGTGGAGGCAGAAGTCATGGGTTTGATCCTGCAGTGGTGTAATCTAAAAAGGCTATCTGAGGCATTTTCTTTTAATTTAAATCGGTGCTGCCAGCAAAAACACCTCACAGTGCCGTAACCTAAGGTGCCTCATAAGGCGCCCTATAGGTCACATTATAAAGTGCCCTGTCTGCCAAGGCACCCTATAATGTGCCCTATAGGGCGCTGTATAGGGTGCCCTATAGGGTGCCTATGAGGCACCTTAAGCTACAGCACTGTGAGGGTGTTTCTGCTGGCAGCACTGATTGAAATGAAAAGGAAAAGCCTCAGACAGCATTCCTAAATAACACCACTGTGGGATCAAACCCACAACCTCTGCCTCCACAGTTATTGAAGTAACCAGTAGGCTACATCTCTACAGCTACTACCACACTGCTGGCTGGCTATGGAAAGACTGCAGGTCACCACACAACCTGTCTGCTGTGGTTACCAGGATAGGGTAAACCCACCCACACCCATGATGCACTGCACATGCAGATCAGCAGTCTACAGCTGATCACATAATGGGGTATGCACCCCCACAGCACCTAGGCCTGGTAGGGGGAACTGACCGTGTGTGTTACTGGCACAGAGTAGCTACAGACCGTGATATTGTGCGGGTCCTGTGCTCAGCCTGAGGGTGAGGTGGGGCACCCAGTACCAGGTCCGCAGCTCCTGGCTTAGTTGAGACAGACTATGCTGCAGGTCCCCATCAGTGCCAGTGTGTGATAAGTAGTCCTTGCAGACACACCTAGGATAAACCTGTGTCCATCTGTATTTCCCAGTCATGTCTAGCCCTTGTGGACTATGATGTACCCAGAATAGTGCATGTCCTGTGTGTGTGTGCCATTGTCACATGTTATAGGTGAAGGGGGGTGTTTGGACCCAAAAGCAGATTAAAGACCACCACCCAACCTTCCCTCTCTGGCTGGGAGGGGAGGGGAGGGTAGGACCAGATCTCCTACCAAAAGATCCACATTTTACATCTCTGCAATGGTGGCAGTAGAGAGGACCATCAACCCCGATCCTGCTGGGGAACAGGCACCCTACAGGGCGGTCAATGCAGCCCTGTACGCATCACATAAGGCAATGGCAGACAGGCAAAACCCTGGAGAAGCTCAGCTGCCCCCCACCACTATCTGACATTCACCAGCAGAGAGCACAGTCAGTCTCCACCCACTGCACCATACAAGGTGTTCCAGCTATACACATGCTAACTGTAGACAGTCTGCTAGCTAGTACATACTCCTGGAAAAACTGTGTGTATCCAAAAATGGGATGTGAGCACACACACCAAGCAGGAATGTCAGTGATTGGACCCCAGAAAAAAAAGAACCCATAAATACTACTTGAGAGAAATGCTGTATAGTACTATGGGGGAACCTAGCCATGCCGTGGTCACTGCTCAGTCAGGGTGAGAGTGACCTCCCAGCATGAGATGCTGTGGCCACCCTGTCCGTACGGGTGGTGGTCGGCCACTACAATGTCCCAGCCATTGCTCTATACCCTGTGCAGATGCATCCTGCCCAGGCCACCCTATCCAGGCCATACCCACAGTACCTTCCTCCTCATTATGCACATTGGCAGGCTAAAACTGGAAACAGTGCAAGCAGTGTGGGCTCAACACACTGGACAGACATACACACACTCCCACACCTATGCCAGCATTGTGCAAATATGGAGGTTTGTGGCAGCCCTGGCCACCACATCAGTCCTGGGCACAGTGCGGGCACTGCTATGGTATGCAATACTATTGGGGGTCACTCCCTGAGGTGGTAAACACTGTCTGAAGCAATAACTGAAACACACGCCACAGATATCAGAAAGGTTGCTATAATGAATCTCTATCAACAAATCGTGTTTAACTTAGGATTTGTTAGCTAACATTAATCATAACAACCTTTTGATATATGTAGAACGTGTTCCCAAGTTTAGGACAGCATTGCTAAGGTATGCAGGTGCCAGTATTGGGAGATGCTGCCCCGCGCATGGCCCAACAGGCTGACTCTCCATGAGGCTTTGGATAGTGGAGCCTGTGGGTGTGGGTGTTTGTGCCCCTGTTGGCTGCTGCTCTAGGGCAGAGGTTCCCAACTCTGGTCCTGGTGGGCCAAACACTGTTCAGGTTTTCACGCTGTCCCTAAAGAATATGCATGAGATACATTTGCATACAATGGGGGCGATGCATACAAATGCAGCACAGGCATATTTATTAGGGTCAGCATGAAACCTGAATGGTGTTTGGCCCTCCAGGACTGCAGTTGGGAAACTCTGCTCTAGGGATTGCACATGTTTATGTTGTCTGTGCTCTGTAGGGTAAAATATAGGCGTTTCAGGCATGTTTAATTGATCTGCAATAAAGGTTCCGTCTTTATTATCATGGTTTAGTACTGGGTAAAATATGGGGGCAAGGTTGGCAGGAGCCACAGCTGGGACTTGAACTTGTGACCTTCTGCCCCTGAACACACTGGCTGTGTATACTGCACCAAACTGTTGCCACAGGGGCAGATCATTCCCTGGGGATACCATGACTGTTCATCAGACAGACCTTGTTTGTTGCAGTGCATGGCACCCACCTAAACGGGGTTTGGCCGTGGTCTGCTGTGGGCAGATGCCACTGCCCCTCCGCCACCAGCACCCCTCCGCCACTATGCTGACATGCCCTTATGCCGGTGGTGCTGATGGTGCGCAGTCCCAGGCCATCCAGTGTGCCGGTAGGCAGCTGCCTATGGTGTGGGTTCTCGGGTAGGGATGCCTACATGGACATGCGCGCTCCCCCCCGTCACCACCTGCCAATGTTATGTGCCCTTGGGGGTACCTGCTGGGTAATATCCCCTGTGACACTGTGGGACACTCACTCGTGCCCATGTTGGTCCCTCGTCGGTTGCTGTCTTGCTGCTTTATAGTTTCGGCATTCCTATGTGCCACCTAGGCATCTGCCTAGTCCGCACTGTGCCCCAGCTGGACCACAGCATGTGCCGCCTGCAGCCCCCTGTATCCCATTTACAGCATCAGTACAGTTGCCCTTTCTTACGTGCCCACTCTGCTGTTGCTGCACACGTGCACGCCATAACAAACCTGCCCAATATAAATGACAAAAACCCTGATCACCGCTATTTCAATGTGGGATCATTCACTTTGTAGAGAGACAGAGCATAGACCCTTCCAAACATGATATCTTCCTTTTTACGCTTTGTCAGTACTGTTGCTTTATGTTTATCATTAATATCACTATTGGCCATCTTGCTTATTGGGATTTCAAATGTGGTTCTGGTCATTTTATATGTTTATTTGCCTTTTTGGTTTCTGCACATGTATCACTACTATCACGTTTCTGGGTTTCCCTGCCTTTGCTGTACATTGCTGACTGAAATGGTTTCTCTCTCCTGCAAATGTGCCTCTAACCCGAGGGTTTTACTGGCGTTAGTGTTCAGACCCGGATTTCACAGCGTTAGTGTGCCTGGAGCCTCTCCCCACCCACTCTCCGCCCATTGACCCCTATCTCTGCCCTCTGGGAGACCTTAATCCACCCTTCAGACCCGGATTTCACAGCGTTAGTGTGCCTTAACGCCGCTGCCGATGTTATCATCTGATCCGTGACGTTATCGCGCGATAATTTATCATACGATTATGTTACATATCGCGTGATAATATTGCCGCTGCTATGTTAAGACGGTTTAGTAAACATACCCCTAAGTGTCTTAATAGTGTGAGTAGAAAGGAAGGGACAAATTTTGCCAATGTTATAGAGAAAGAAACAACAGGTTTTAGCTATCTGTTGGATGTGTGCAGAGAAAGAGAGAGTAGAGTCAAAAATGATCCCAAGGTTGCGAGCTGAGGAAACAGGGAGGAGTGTGGTGTTATTCACAGAAATAGAGAAGAGAGGAAGGGGGGAGGTGGGTTTAGGGGGAAAGATAAACAGCTCAGTTTCAGACCATGAAATATCCAGGCAGCAATGTTAAATAAGCAGGCAGAGATCTAGGTCTGGATTCCTGGAAAGCAGAGGCTGCCCAACAGGGGCGGCCCAAGGGGGGTGCGGGGCCATGTGCGGAGATTAATTGCGGGGCCTCATTTGCATAGGGAGCCTCATTTGCATAAATACTTGCATAATGTTAACATGCATTTTTAGTAAACATGCTTCTTAATGAGTGTCTGGATAAAGAAAGACTAATAGGAGTGGAGGAGTGGCCTAGTGGTTGGGGCAAGGTACTTCAGGCCAGAAGGTCAGGGGTTCAAATCCCACTAGAGGACAGCAACCTTGGGCCAGAAGGACTGGGGTTTCTAGTCCCACAGGTGCTCCTTGTGGTCTTGGGCATGCCACTTAACCCTCCATAGCCCATGTTCCCTGCAAAATAGTTATCTCCAAGTTATAATGCCTTGTTCAATGTAATTTCAGCTTGTTCAATGTAAACCACACTGATGCAGAATAGTGCGGTATATAAGAGAATGTAAATAAATAATAGATTTCTACATTACTATATTCCAGTGCCAACCGCCAGGTCCATTAGGAAGTACTATAAACACTGACCTTTTAGAACTCATAGCAAATCCACCATATCATAACAGCTCTGCCAGGACTCACAAAGCACCAAACCCTACCTATCAAAAGGCAACACTGCAAATATTAAACCAATACATCTCAGAGAATACCAATGCATCTCCTACTGGGGAAAGAGAGCAAGTGACATGGTCAAATATGAGGATATGGTTAAAGGCAATGCCCTTTATCCTCTCCCGGCTTTCGCGGCTTCATTGAAACAGCCGCCAGCGTGAAGATAAAGACTCTTCACGCTGGTGGGCTGTGCAGAGGGAGCCGGGACTTCGCGCGGGCTTCCCCGGCTCCCTCTGCAGCAGTCCATTGAGCGAGAATGTGGTTCGCGCGGGGCCCCCTGAAGCGCGGGGCTCTGTGCGAACAACATTCTCGCTCAATGGACGGGCCGGCCCGGCTGCCCAAGGGGGGAGGAGGGTGCAGGGCCATGTTCGGAGAGTCATTGCGGGGCCTCCTTTGCATAAATATTTTCATAATGTTAAAATGCGCTTTTAGGAAACATGCCTCTAGATGAGTGTCTGGATAAAGAAAAAACTACCCGATTTCTACTTTACTATGTTCCAGTACCAACCGCCAGGCCCATTAGGAAGTACTATAAACAATGAACATTTAGGGGTATATTTACTAAAGGGCACTAACGTGCACCTGGCGATAATGTGCAGAATGCCATAAATGGAGTGGACGTTCCGGTCTAAACGTAGCAAGGCACGGTAACGTGCGATAATGTGCCCTGCGCACATTATCGCCCAATAAAGGGAGCAGTGCATGTTAACACGCGGTAATCCTAAGTAGGCGTGCTGACCTGCAAACACAGCAGCAGAGCTGTAGTACAATGGTTAATACACTGACCAATGGTCCTGGGGTCATGAATTTGATCCCCAAATGTGTCTGCTTGCTGAGGCATCTCTCTTTACTTTTAAGTAGTGTTTTTGAGGCATTTTATGTTTATTTTAATTAGTGCTGCCAGCAAACACACCCTCACAGTGGCGTAACCCAAGGTGCCGCATAAAAGGCACCCTATAAGGCACTCCATTGGGCACATTATAAAGTGCACTGTCTGCCAGGGCACCCTATAATGTCCCCTATAGGACGCCTTATACGGCGCTTTATAGGGTGCCTTATAAGGCACTTTATGGGGCGCCTTATGAGGCACCCTAAGGTTACAGCACCTTTCTTTGCTGGCAGCACTAATTTACATTAAAAACAGACACTGCCTCAGACAGCCCTAACAAATAACCTCACTGTGGGATCAAATCCATGACCTCTGGCTCCACAGGCAGTGAAGTAACCAGTGGGCCACAGCTCTACAGCTACTAACTAACCCCTGACTGGCTACAGAAGGACTGCATGTCACCACACAAACTATCTGCTGTGGTTACCAGGATAGGGTTAACCCACCCGTACCAATGATGCACTGCACATGCAAATCAGCAGTCTACAGATGATCACAAGATGGGGTATGCACTCCCACAGCACCTCGGCCTGGTAGGGGGAAATGACTATGTGCACCCCCACAGCACCTCAGCCTGGTAGGGGGAACTGACCGTGTGCACCCCCACAGCACCTCAGCCTGGTAGGGGGTACTGACCGTGTGTGTTACTGGCACAGAGTAGCTACAGACCATCACATTGTGTGGGTACTGTGCTCACCCTGAGAGTGAGGTGGGGCGCCCAGCACCAGGTCCACAGCACCTTTCATGGCTGAAATAGGCCATGCTGCATGGTCCCCATCAATGCTAGTGTGTGTGATAGGTAGTTCCTGCAGATGCACCTAGGATACATCTGTAGTTTTCAGTCATGTTTAGCCCTTATGGGCTGTGATGCACCCAGAATAGTGCATATCCTGTGTTGGTGCCATGGTCGGGGAGGGGTGTTTGGACCCATAGGCAGATTATGTACCCCCCCCCTCGGCTTAGGGTGGGGAAAAAGGATCTCCCACCAACAGATCCACATTCTACCTTCCTGCAATGGTGGCAGCAGAGGAGACCATCAACCCCAGTCCTGCTCAGGAACAGACACGCTACAGGGCAGTCAATGCAGATCTGTACACATTCATAAGGCAAGACAGACAGATAGAAGGCCTAGAAATGCTCAGCTGCCCCACCACTATCTGACATTCTCCAGCAGCAAGCCTCCAGCCACAGCACCCTGCAAGGTGCTCCAGACAGACACATACTAAGTGCAGACAGTCTGCTAGCTAGTCCATAGTGCATGTGCCTGGAGAAGATGCATATACCCAGAACTGGGATGTCAGCATACACACCAAGCAGATAAGTCAGTGAATGGGCCCCAAAAGAGAACCCATAAATATCACATGAGAAAAACACTATGGGGGAACCTAGCCATGCCGTGGTCACTGCTCAATCAGGGTGAGAGTGACCTCCCAGCAGGACATGCTGTGGCCACCCTGTCCGTGCAGGCGGTGGCCAGGCACTACAATGTCCGAGCCATTGCCCTATGCCCTGTGCAGATGCATCCTGGCCAGGCCACCCTGTCCGGGCTATACCCATGGTACCTTGCTCCTCATTATGCACATTGGCAGGCCAATACTGGCAACAGTGCTGGCAGTGTGGGCTGTGGAGGGTGTTGGCAGCCACCACACACTGAATAGACAGACACACACTCCCACATCTATGCCAGCATTGTGCAACTATAGAGGTGTTTGGCAGCCCTGGCCACTGCACCAGTCCTGGGCACAGTGCAGGCATGGCTATTGTACGCAATGCTGTTGGGGTCATTCCCCAGGGTGGTAAACACTGTCAGACACAAGACCTATCGCACCCTCCACAGACATCAGAAAGGTTGCTATGATGCAGCTCAATCAGAAAATTGTACTTAACTTTGGAATTGCTATCTGTATAACAGCACATGATACCTCCTAACACTGTATGTATAGAAAATGTTTTATAGCCCCACTGTATATAGCTCACATTGTACATAGCTCAAACTAATCTCGCACACAATACAACATACACCCAACTAAGTTTCTCCCTCACTGCATGTATAACACACTCACTTTACCCGATTGTTTGCTATGATACCACCTTGATTAATAAGATAAGGCGGTTTAGAAATACTGTTAAATAAATAAATAAAATAAATCTGCCAGTAATCATAGCAACCTTTTGATAGCTGTGTACCGTATTCCCAGGTTTAGGGTGGCATTGCTAAGGTATGCAAGTGCTAGTATTGGGAGATGCACGCAGGACCCAAAACCTGCCTCTCCAGGAGACATTGGATAATGGAGTCTGTGGGTGCGGTTGTGTCTGCCCCTGTTGGCTGCTGCTTTAGGGCAGAGGTTTCCAACTCCAGTCCTGGTGGGCCAAACACTGTTTGGGTTTTCATGCTGTCCCTCATGAATATGCATGAGATACATCTGCATACCTTGGGGGCGGTGCATTGAAATGCAGCACAGGCATCTTTATTAGAGGCAGCATGGAACCTGAATGGTGTTTGGCCCTCCAGGACTGCATTTGGGAGACTCTGCTCTAGGTAATGCACATGTTTATGGTGTCTGTGCTCTGTAGGGTAAAATGTAGGCGTTTTGGGCATGTTTACGTCATCTGCAATAAAGGTTCTATCTGTATTAGCACGTTTTAGTAGTGGGTAAAATGTGGGTATTGGAACCACAGCTGGGACTTGAACCTGTGACCTTCTGCTGCTGAACACAATGTTGTTGTGCACTGCACCACCATGTTGCCACAGAGGCAGTGCATTCCCTGGTGATACCATGACTGTTCGTCAGACAGGGCCTGTCTGTTGCAGTGCATGGCACCCCCTACACAGGGCTAGGCCATGGTCTGCTCTGGGTAGCTGCCACTTCCCCCTCCACCACCAGTACCCCTCCGCCACCATGCTAACATGTCCTTATATTAGAGACAGCATGAAACCTGAATAATTTTTGGCCCTCCAGGACTGCATTTGGGAAACTCTGCTCTAGGTATTGCACATGTTTATGGTGTCTGTGCTCTCTGTAGGGTAAAATATAGGCATTTCAGGCATGTTTATGTTATCTGCAATAAAGGTTCCCTCTTTATTACCACGGTTTAGTACTGAGTAAAATATGGGGATTGGGTTGGTGGGAGCCACAGCTGGGACTTGAACCTGTGACCTTCTGCTCCAGAACACACTGGCTGTGTGTACTGCACCACACTGACAGTTCGTTCCCTGCAGATACCATGACTTTTCGTCAGACAGGGCCTGTCTGTTGCAGTGCATGGCACCCACCTACACAGGGCTAGGCCACGGTCTGCTGTGGGCAGCTGCCACTGCCCCCTCCACCACCAGTATCCCTCTGCCACCATGCTGACATGCCCTTCTGCTGGTGGTGCTGGTGGAGCGCAGTCTCAGGCCATCCAGTGTGTGGGTAGGCAACTGCCTATGGTGCAGGTTCTGGGGTAGGGGTGCTTTCATAGCTGTCCACGCTTCCCCCCAGCACCGCATGCCAATGTTCCGTGCCCTTGGTGGTACCTGCTGGGTACTATCCCCTGTGACACTGTGGGAAACACACTCGTGCCCATGTTGGGCCCTCATCAGTTGCTGTCTGGCTGCTCTACTGTTTCAGCATTCCTATGGGCCAGCTAGGCATCACCCTATTCCACACTGTGGCCCAGCTGCACCACAGCATGTGCCGCCTGCAGCCATCTGTGTCCCCTTTTCCAGCCTCTGTCCAGTTGCCGACATGCCCGCCCTGCTGTTTTGAAACATGTGCACACCATAGGAAACCTGGCCAATGGAGTCGGAAACCCTGCTCAGTGCAATTTCACTGTGGGCTCATTCACCTTGTATGGCGACGGAGCATAGACCCTTCCAAACTTCATATATTTTTTTTGGAGCTTTCTTGGGAGTGTTTTTTGATGTTTCCCATTGATATCACTATTGCCCAGCTTGGTTTTTTTTTTTTTTACATTTTCTTCTGTTCATTTTCAATGTTTATTTGCCCTTTTGTTCCCATGCACATGTATCACACTTATCACTTTTTGTAGGTTTCCCTGGTTTTGCTGTACATTGCTGACGGAAATGGTTTCTTTTCCCTTTAAATAGGCTCTAACGCCAGGGTTTCACTGGCGTTAGTTTTCAGCCTCGGATTTCACAGCGTTAGTGTGCGGGGAGCCTCTCCCCTCCCACTCTCTGCCCTTTGACCCTATCTCTCCGCCCCTGGGGAGCCTTCCTCCGCCCCTGGGGAGCCTTCCCCACCCTCCAGGAGCTTTTCTCCGCCTTCAGTGCTCGTTTGCGCCGCTGCGCGCGTTATCGCGTGATAAGGTACCTTATCGCACGATAACGTCGCCAGGCGCACATTAAGACGGTTTAGTAAACATACCCCTTAGAATCCATAGCAAACCCACCGTATCATAACAGCACTACTAGTGTTGCAGCCAAGCAGCTGAAAATGCTCTTATTCTCTCACTCACCCACAGAAGGAAACTCACAGACAGGCTGGAATGCAAACAGGATCTTTAATGTGCGCACAGGCTCAGACAGAGAGCCGGCAGTCTCCACAAAAAAATCTGAGCCCCGAAGGACGTCCTACAATCTCTTATATACAGTACAATTTTAAACTCATTCTACAATCTCATTCGTCTCAGGTATTTTCTGTCCACCAATCAGTAGCCCCTGGGAAGGTGCCTGGGTGACCTGCCCAAATCGGTATGCTCTGGTCTGCTGATTTCTGGGCAAGGGGGTATTGTGCTCAGACCTGGAGTGGGAGAAGGGTGCCTACTGAAATCTTTATGTCTTCTCTTTGCAAGCTGATCACCTATGTAAGAACCTCATGGCTGGGGGAGGGTTACCCACAGCTAAACCTTATGGCTGCCTCACCAGGACTCACAAAGCATCAAACCCTACCTATCAAAAAGGAAACACTGCAGATATTAAACCAATATATCTCAGAGACTACCAATACATTTACTACTGGGGAAAGAGAACAAGTAGGATCGTCAAATAGAAACTACATGAATTGAATACCTCAGCTTGGTTACACATGCAGATCATAGACCATCATCACATAAAGAACAAGGGATCACAATTTAGAAATAGGAAGATAATAATTAAATTGGGAACCCCAAAAGCCAAACATGAAATGTACAACACTGGAGAAATAAAACTATAAATTAATTTTCTCTAGCACTAAACAAAAACGCAAAGATGTTAGCGATACACATTTCCCAGACCTGACATATTCCAGTTAATAAATTTGAAATAAAAAGTATTTTTCTACCTTTTGTTTGGGCATTTTATTTTTCAGTTGTAATTGCTCCATTTTCTTCTGGTTTCTTTGTGTCTTCTGTGAGCTGTCCATTTGACCTTTCTTCTCTCTATATATCTGCTTTAACATACTGATCTTTCCTCTTTTGCTCTTTCCCCCATTTTTTTCTTTATTCCTTTATCATCCACTCAAATTAGACCTTTCCATCATCAATCCCCACTGGCCAATCGTAGATTTTTCTTCCCTCCCACACAAAATATCTTTTTTCCTCTCATTCCTCATTCCCCATCCCCATTCCCTTGTAGTCCTCCCACAAAATCAGCTCCCTTCTAGTTCTAGACACATCCAGCATCCGTTCCCTTCTAGTCCCATTCTCCCATGCCCCCACATCAGCCCATTTCCAGCCCTAGCCCCCCATATGTTCCTTTCCATTCCTATTTCAGCCCTCTATCAGTCCATTTCCAGTCCAAGCTCCCTCCATCAGCCAATTTCCCATCCTAGCCCCCCATCACCCATTTCCAGTCCTATTCCAGCTCCCTTCAGCCCATTTCCAGTCCCAGCTTACTTTCCCATCAGCTCATTTCCAGTCCTAGCCCTTCCCCATGCTAGACCCTTCGCCTGCCTGCCAGAGCCCCACAGCCATCTAAAGAAATTTGGGGGGGGGATGCGGGGAAGCCCAAATGAGGCCCCAGCTCCCTGTGCACAGTCACCAGTGTGAAGAGTGCTTTCCCTCACGCTGGCGGCTGTTACTGTGAAGCGCGCTAAATGGCAGAAAATGTTAAAGGGCATTTCCCGGCACTTGTGTGCTTCACAATAACAGCTGCTAGCGTGAGGGGAAACACTCTTCATGCTGGCGGATGTGCAGAGGGAGCCAGGGCCTCATGCAAACTTTCCTGGCTCCCTCTGAAGCTGTCCATTTCTGCGAGAATGAAGCTCACGCTGGGCCCCCTGAAGTGCAGGGCCCTGTGCGAACAACATTCTCGCACAGTGGATGTGCCGGCCCTGCTGGAGAGATTTCAGTCACAGAAAGGTATCTTTATCTTTATCTTTATTATAGCATTTGATAGACCGCTTTTGTCGAAACATAAAGCAGGTGTACAATAAAAGGTTAGCAATGCAAAAACATGGAAAAGAACGCCATAATAAAATAGGAAAGCAAATAGTAAAATAAGTATAGACAAGTAAAATAGACAATTAGACCAAGACGTCCATGAAACATACTAACAAAACAAGGCAACAGGGCCAGACAGGGGAAGACAGGACAACGTATGAGCAAGCAGACAAACACGACTAACAGCAACTTTAGGGAGGAACATCGGGAGAGAGATTAAAGGCTTGCTGAAACAGATGAGTTTTGAGTACTATCTTAAATTGAGAATAGGAAGGCTCTAACCGGAGTGATGGTGGTACTGCATTCCACAGCACAGGGCCCAGAAAGAAAAAAGCAGCATGGCGGGTTTGTTCCTGATAAGCTTGTGACGGAGAGGGTAATGACAAGCGGTTAGTATGGATAGAACAAAGCTGGCGGTAGGGGGTATGAAGGGAGATGTGGTCTGCAAGATATAAAGGGATATTAGTGTAGATAGTACGGTGAATCAAAATAAGGAATTTATAATGAAAACGATAACGGAGGGGTAACCAATGCAAGCAAAAGAGAATAGAAGTGATATGATCGAAGCGATGGGAGAACATAATGAGACGGGCTGCAGCATTTTGGATACGCTGCAAACGTTGAAGTTGGAAATTCGGGAGATTAGCAAGGAAGACATTGCAGTAATCCAAAAGGCTTATAACCAAGGCCAGGACAAGAGTGACCAAAGAAACTGAGGGAAGAAGAGAACGGACAGCCCTAATCTGACGCAAGGCAGCAAATGAGCGACGGATAAGGGAAGTTAGATGACTATTGTGATGGCGCAGAAAGCAGAGAGAATAGAGAAAGAGGGAAAAACAGGCATTTTCCCCAGATAGTAGGAAAAGAACCAGAAGTTTAAGGGTTAAAACTTCTGAACTAGAAAAAAACTCTCCACAGAAAGCAGGTAGCAAGGAGACACACCCCAGCTCCATGGTTACCAACCCTGCTCACGAGGGACAACTGAGGGTGGGGCCAGGAAGCCGAAGGGGAAAGCACTCATATAAACTGCCAGAGAGTGAACTCAAGGGGGAGGAAGCAGCAGAGGAGGACAGAAAGGAGTCTGAACTCAGAGGGAAGCCTGAACTCAGAGAGAGGTCTGAGAACCGTGAAGGAAAACGCTTGACGAGGATTCCTAGTTCTGGTTCCAGTGCAGCTTGGAACAGGTCAGAACGTCCCAGGAGGGGAGGAGGTCCTAGAAGCTCTGGAGAACCACGCAAAGAAGGTACCCGGGGAGTCAAGGGAGCTTCATTGGAAACCTCTGGGAGAAGGGCAGAGCCAGCCAGAGGATTTGGAGCTAACCCAGGGCCCTGTAAGGGAGACAGGAGATATACTTCTAGAAGGAAAGCTTACCCAGGGGAGTTGGTCAGCTATGTTGGCAGCAGAAGCCCTTCCCCCGAAGTATGCATGGAGCATGAGCCTTCAGCAGTAAAGCCTGTTAAGAGCTCAATTCCAAAAGATAAGGTGAGCAGTCTAAAGCCTTCTATTAACTCCTTAAAAGCTAAGAGACTTTCTAACTGCTATACTATTCCTCAGAGAAGGAAGGACACTGCCTTGACTAAAGTCTTAGAAATCCTGAAGGGATTAAAGCCAGATAGTTTTGAGTCTGAATCCTGTGCCTCTCAAGCAGACTCTGACCTGGAGAGTATGGAAATAGAGATGCCTGGTTTAATAGAGGAGAATTCTGATGAGGAAATGGAATGTTCAGTAGCCTCTAGGCATTGAAAAAGGCCAGAACATTTGCAGAAGCTTTAAACCTGGTAGCTGCTCCTTCAAGAGAGCACGGCTGGGAAATATGCAAATAAGGTTCCTGAAGTTTTAAGCCGTAGCTGAGTGTGTGAGCATTTGTATGCTAGAAAGTGGAAAGCCTGAGATACAACAATCTGAAGGAATTACTTGGTGAAAAGAAAGAAAAACCAATGTGTAACAGAAGTTTGCCTGCTTGGAAATGTAACAACTTCTGTTTGTTTTAAAGCTATGAAAGAAGATGGGTTTTTTTTCTAATTCTTTTTGCACCGGAGTTTCAGTGCTATGTTTGTTTATAGTATGAGGAAATACTGTGTTTTCATTTAAGTGCCAAAGCTGAAGAGAAGCGAGTTTGCTTTTGTTTGATGCTTTTGGAAAATATCCTTACCTTATCCTGATAATTGGAATCTTTAAAGTTCCTTTGGCTGAAAATAATAAAAGTCCTGTGTGCCTATAATTACCATCTCGGCTGGATTATTACACAACAAGAAATAGGCACTTAGAACAAATAAATATATTGACTGCCCGTTCCCAAGCCTTAGGCAACCGCCTGGGCAAGGAAGGCGGTGACACTATGAAAGGAAAGCGTGGAATCAAGAATCACTCCGAGATAATGGAAGGAGGACACAAGCGGGATGGAAGTTGAACCAATCGAGGGGGCGAGAGTGGGGCAGGAACCACTCAACGAGACCCACATAGCTGTGGACTTGGACGGGTTTAAATGTAGAAAATTCTGTGAGAGCCAGGAAGCAATACGGGAAAGACAAAGGTTAAGCTGGGAAATATCCAGAGTTAATGGAGAAATATGGAAAAGTAGAATAATATCATCTGCATATATACAAAAGGACACCGGGTACTGTTGAATCAATAAGGGTAAAGGGGAAAGAAAAATGTTGAATAATAGCGGGGAAAGGACAGAACCCTGGGGTACTGTAGCGCCCCCTACTGGTTAGGCGGTTGCCTATATGTAGTGGGCGTACCTCTTTATGTCCTTTATCACCTGAATTCCCAATGCTGAGGCTTCTCAATAATATAGTTATGTGGTAAGAACCAAAACAGCCGAGGGTTTCAAAGGTAACAGGAATTTTATTTTCTACTTAACCATTGAACTTCTTTGTCAGCAGTTCAGATATAACCAGAACAAAAATGGGATACTTCTCCATTCAAAAAGGAAAAACAAACTTTACAGCACAGTCCAGGCATTAGCCGTTTCAAACAGCTTGTTTTAAATGAAGCAATAAACCTTGCCTTCAGTCAAGATTACATTCTTAGGTCCCAGGCTTGGTATAGAACAAATCTGTATCACTCAGGGCTCTGCACAGCACCTTGGCTTCTTGGTTACAAACTGCTAAACCTTTGTATCATTCCTTTTAAAGACATTGGCATTCTTCACTTTCAAGTTGCAAATATTGGCCTTTAACTTCAAGCATTCATAGCCTTCTTTGAGCTTGTCTGACTAGCTCAACATTAGTGCTTCAATTAACCAAATTTCCAGCAGGTCATAAACTTTCTAAAGTTTCTTGCTTTTTCACTACTTTTAAAAACCCATACAGCTTTTACTTCTTCTGACTCACACAGTAAGAGCAATCCATTTTAACATCAGAACATACACTTTCTGAGAGGCATTCTTCTACTTCCATACTTTCCTCATTTGGTTCAATTAGCACCTGGCTGGCCTCAGCGTCTCTAACGGCAGGTTTCAACTGCTCCAACAATTTCAAAACCTGTTCCCATTGGGAATCCTCACTACGCTGAGTTGCAGGGGAAGGATATAGGAGATCTGTCCTTTTTAATAAACCTTTTAAAGCTTGAAAGGGGCTCACCTTGTTCCCAGCAACCTGTTTTCTCTCAGGCTGTGCCACAGGGAGAACCTTCTCCACAGACTCTCTCACAGAGATTCCTGTTCCTTGCCTTCCACCAGCATTTCCCCCAGAATCAACTCTCCTGCGTTCCAAGCCAGCTGTACTCTTCCTACCAGCTAGGCTTCCTTCAGGGCTTGAGTTGTCTGAATGCTGCATGCAATAAGGATCTCCTTTGAAGCTTCTGATAGAGCACTTTTTTCTTACACGTGTCCTCCTAATCTCCTTACTTCCTGTAGTTTCAAGAGATTCTCTGCTAGTGTCCAGCCTTCTAGGGAACGTCTCCTCCTCAGAGGATTTCCCTCCTGGACTCCACCCACGGACACGATCTCCTCCTGCTTTCCTTCTTCCTGGTCTCTCTCCTTTCACTCCTCCTTCTCCTTTCGCTTCCCCCTCTATGGAAGACTCCCTCTGCTTATATGATTGGGGCTGCCCTATAGCCTCAGACTCCACCCCCAGGCTTCCCTCGTCACCTCCCCTGGTCACCATGGAGCTAGGGCGTGGCTCCCTCTCTACATCTCTGTGCACAGAGTTTTTTTTCTTTGGTTAGAGTTTTAACCCTTAAACTCCCTGAAGCTTTCTTCTGCCCAGAGGTAAAAGGCTGTTTTTTCACACTTTCTTTGGACACTATACCCGTCTCGCCACCACACATCCCCCCCCCCATAAGATATTCCGGGCTGGCACATTAATGTCCGCACAGCACGGAATCCTAGAAAGGGCTTCTGCGTTGGTATGTAATTTTCCGGCCCTATGTTCTACCTGGAATTCATATGCTTGTAAGGCCATATACCAACGCGTGAGGCGTGGATTGTGGTCCTTCATTCTATGCAGCCACTTTAAAGGTGCATGATCCATGACTAAAAGAAATCTACGGCCTGTTAGATAAAACCTGAGTGCCTCTACCGCCCACCTGATGGCGAGACACTCTCTCTCCACGGTGGAATACTTCTGCTCGGGTGGCGTTAACTTGCGGCTCAAGAACATTACGGGATGCTCTACCCCCTCCCGCTTTTGCGATAATACTGCACCTAACCCGGTTTCTGATGCGTCGGTCTGCACTATGAATGGCCTGTTGAAATCTACGCCCCTCAGGACCGGCGCACAGCATTGTTTTTCTTTTAACTGCTTAAAAGCATGCTCCGCTACCGGTGACCACTTTACTTGGTTCGGGGCGTTTTTCTTGAGCATCTCCGTTAGGGCCGCACTTTCCGTAGCAAAGTGTGGGATAAATCGGCGATAGTACCCAATCAACCCCAGAAAGCTATGTAGCTGCTTTTTCGTCGTGGGTTTTGGGAATGCTTTTATGCTCTTTATCTTATCTATTAAGGGTTTTACTACTCCTCGTCCCACTAAATGACCCAAGTACTTTACCTCTTTCCCGCCGAACATACATTTAGCCAGGTTGAGGGTGATACCTGCCTTCCGCATTGCCCTTAAAACTGTCTCGATGTGGGATAGATGTTGACCCCAACTACTACTATGGATGACCACGTCATCCATGTATGCCATTGCATATTGGTGGTGAGGGCGTAAGACCATATCAATTAGTCTTTGGCATGTTGCTGCCGCCCCATGTAACCCAAAGGGCATTTGGCGGAATTGGAAGAGGCCTATGGGGGTGCTAAAGGCAGTTTTCAGGCGAGATTCCCGTGTGAGTGGAATCTGCCAGTACCCTTTAGTCATATCTAACGTGGTTAAGTACGTGGCCTGGCCTAACCGATCTAGGAACTCCTCTATTCGAGGCATTGGGTATGTGTCAAAGCGAGAAATTGCATTGACCTTACGGAAGTCAATGCAAAATCGCATGCTCCCATCGGGTTTACGTACGAGCACTATAGGGTTATTCCAGGGACTCACGGACTCTTCTATCACTCCCATTTTTAACATCTCCTGCACTTGACTTATGACCTCTTGCTGCTTCGCCTCCGGTAGTCTATAAGGTCTTTGGCGTATTATTTCTCCCTGAGGGGTAACTACCTCATGGGCAACAAGTTTGGTTTCGCCAGGTACAGGTGTTAAAACATCCGGGAACCTGTGTAATATCTTTAACAAGGGCTGTTGTTGGTGCCATGAAAGTTCCTCCCCTGCTCTTGGGACAGGCTTGGTCTTACACTCAGCGAGTTGTGGGCCCAGATCCACATCAGCTTTCTCCTCACAGGTTGCTGATAGACCTTTAATCTCAGCCCGGCCGGTGGACCCAAATCCTCCTGACCCCCTCACCGTAGTGCTCAGTTCCCCTACTTCCTCTACGGGTGGAAAGCCTACGCGTTCACAAATAAGCTGTGCTATTCTATCCCCTATATTCACCTTAAAATCTGTCCGTGCGAAGTTAAGCAATAGGACTTTGACTGCCCCTTGGAAATCAGGGTCAATTACCCCCGCCCCCACATCTATAGAGTTCTTCACCGCCAGGCCTGAGCATGGAGCAATTCGCCCATAGCAGCCAGGTGGTATCTCTATCTGAATGCCTGTCTCTACCAGTGCTCTGCCTTGTCGAGGAATGATAATATCCTCCGCGCTATGCAGATCAAAACCTGCTGCCTGTTCAGACGCACGTTTTGGGACCCTGGCATTTGGGGTGGTAGGACAAAATTTTAGAATAAATTTTGGCTTACTGTCTGTGTCCTGTTTCTGAGGTGTTTTCCTATCCTGCTTTTTCTGCGGAACCCCAAACAAAGGAGCGGGCAATGCCCTTGTCCTAGCACTGACCCTACGAGAGAATGCTAATGGCTTACCCTTATTTTTATCCCCTAGGGACAGCTCTTCAGCTTCTTCTGCTTGGGCTCTTCTGCTTCTTCTGCTGGACGTTAAACCTGCCTCTGTTTCTAAACCCTTAACTAGACCTCGCTTAAACTGGGGCCAATCTCTCTCTAAAACGAGCGCATGTGGAAGCTTAGGGACTACGGCCACAGAAATGTTCTTTTTAACCCTAGGCCTTTCACTCTCACTGTATGCAGGGGATAAGATGACACTGCGCCATGCACGCATCTTATTTTTATACTGCCTTCAGAGTGTTTTGAGGTTAGTCCCCCTAAGGCTTGTATTTCCCTCCAAAGCTTTTGTGAAACCATTGACTGGTATGCACCGGAGTCTAATAGGGCTTCTACAGGGACGTTCTCAACCTCCACAGCTAATAAGAACCCCTCCCCAGTCTCCTTGGATTGGGTGGTCACTAGTGCTGTTCTGGCCAGACAATCCCTTCTCAGGTGTCCTCTATCCCCACAAGCAAAACATTTCATCTGATTATAACCAGTTTTCCACATAGGTGTCACCTGTGTGACCTCTCCCAACATTGTCCTGCCTTTCTTAAACGCCTGCGTCCGCCTGGTTCGAAGCACCCACCTTCATTTGGCTGACCACTCGGGCTTCTAGGAAGCGCTCTGCCAATGAAGTTGAGTCTTTGGTGCTTCGGCAGTCTTGGAGAATCAGGAAATACTGCAGTTCTTTTGGAACATCTTCAACAAACTGCTCAAGTACAATGCTGTCTAATATAGAATCAACACTTTTTCCCTCCGGTGTTAACCACTTATAAACCAGAGTTTTAATGCGCTGGCATAAGGCCCGTGGTGTCTCGCCCTGCTTTAGCTTACACTCACGTAAAAGACGACGGTAGACCATTGGGGTCAAGCCCATACGGTCTCTCACTGCCTTTTTGAGTTCCTCATAACTGGAGGCCAGATCAGTAGGCATGGCTCTATAAGCCGCTAATGCTTCCCCCGTAAGGGAGGCAGCTATGCGAAGGGCCCACTGATCTTCCGGCCATCCACTTAGGAGTGCAACTCGCTCGAATACCTCTAGGTAATCATCAATATCATCGTCTTCGGTCAATTGGCCAAAGGAAAAGATCCCTTTACCCAGAGTTCCCAGTCCTTATAAGGCTCCCAAAGAACCTGATACAGTTTTTAAAGCTTCTGCTGTCTGCTTTTGCTCTCCGATCCAGGCACCCATCATCTCCAGGAGCGGTTGTTGTTGGGCCTTCAGCATGGCGGCTGTTCGTTCCTGCGTCTGGGCAGCCATCTCCTGCTGTTGCTGGAACCGATCCGCCATCCAGTTCAGTAGCTCTCCTCACTCCATCTCTGGTTGCTGAAACGACAGAAAGAGAAAGCAAACACCAAGTGCGGCTCTTACAAAAGCAGCCCACTTTCCTCCAACTTTATCAAGTACTGCAGTACCCCTCCCTTGCAGCAGTATCCAGACTAACCCTTTCTATGTACGGGTTACCTGCTGCAAGTGTTGAGTCAAGCTTATCAGCACAGCCGGCACCAGCTGGAACATCAGCTCCGGTCCGTCCCTCTGCTGCTACTCCGGTCCGGGTTTTTCCTGCATGTACTTGGTCTCCAGAGAACTTCTGTGGAGGCTTCCTCTGTACAGCTTTAAATATCCCTTTTATGCTTGGAATATAGGACAGTAGATAATCCTGCCAACTACGCCAATTGTAGCGCCCCCTACGGGTTAGGCGGTTGCCTATATGTAGTGGGCGTACCTCTTTATGTCCTTTATCACCTGAATTCCCAATGCTGAGGCTTCTCAATAATGTAGTTGTGTGGTAAGAACCAAAACAGCCGAGGGTTTCAAAGGTAACAGGAATTTTATTTTCTATTTAACCATTGAACTTCTTTGTCAGCAGTTCAGATATAACCAGAACAAAAATGGGATACTTCTCCATTCAAAAAGGAAAAACAAACTTTACAGCACAGTCCAGGCATTAGCTGTTTCAAACAGCTTGTTTTAAACGAAGCAATAAACCTTGCCTTCAGTCAAGATTACATTCTTAGGTCCCAGGCTTGGTATAGCACAAATCTGTATCACTCAGGGCTCTGCACAGCACCTTGGCTTCTTGGTTACAAACTGCTAAACCTTTGTATCATTCCTTTTAAAGACATTGGCATTCTTCACTTTCAAGTTGCAAATATTGGCCTTTAACTTCCAGCATTCATAGCCTTCTTTGAGCCTGTCTGACTAGCTCAACATTAGTGCTTCAATTAACCAAATTTCGAGCAGGTCATAAACTTTCTAAAGCATCTGGCTTTTTCACTACTTTTAAAAACCCATACAGCTTTTACTTCTTCTGACTCACACAGTAAGAACAATCCATTTCAACATCAGAACATACACTTTCTGAGAGGCATTCTTCTACTTCCATACTTTCCTCATTTGGTTCAATTAGCACCTGGCTGGCCTCAGCGTCTCTAATGGCAGGTTTCAACTGCTCCAACAATTTCAAAACCTGTTCCCATTGGGAATCCTCACTACGCTGAGTTGCAGGGGAAGGATATAGGAGATCTTTCTTTTTTAATAAACCTTTTAAAGCTTGCAAGGGGCTCACCTTGTTCCCAGCAACCTGTCTTCTCTCAGGCTGTGCCACAGGGAGAACCTTCTCCACAGACTCTCTCACAGAGATTCCTGTTCCTTGCCTTCCACCAGCATTTCTCCCAGAATCAACTCTCCTGCATTCCAAGCCAGCTGTACTCTTCCTACCAGTTAGGCTTCCTTCAGGGCTTGAGTTGTCTGAATGCTGCATGCAATAAGGATCTCCTTTGAAGCTTCTGATAGAGCACTTATTTCTTACACGTGTCCTCCTAATCTCCTTACTTCCTGTAGTTTCAAGAGATTCTCTGCTAGTGTCCAGCCTGCTAGGGAACGTCTCCTCCTCAGAGGATTTCCCTCCTGGACTCCACCCACGGACACGATCTCCTCCTGCTTTCCTTCTTCCTGGTCTCTCTCCTTTCACTCCTCCTCCTCCTTTCGCTTCCCCCTCTCTGGAAGACTCCCTCTGCTTATATGATTGGGGCTGCCCTATAGCCTCAGACTCCACCCCGAGGCTTCCCTCGTCACCTCCCCTGGTCACCATGGAGCTAGGCCGTGGCTCCCTCTCTACATCTCTGTGCACAGAGTTTTTTTCTTTGGTTAGAGTTTTAACCCTTAAACTCCCTGAAGCTTTCTTCTGCCCAGAGGTAAAAGGCTGTTTTTTCACACTTTCTTTGGACACTATACCCGTCTCGCCACCACAGTACACCACAGGTGAGTGGGAGGGATGTAGAGGACTGGCCACTGGAGTGGACAGAGAAGGAACGAGCTGTGAGGAAGGAGCGGAACCACTGCCATACTGTACCACGGAGCCCAACATCAGACAAACGAGAAAGGAGGGTTCGGTGGTCAATCAAGTTGAATGCTGTGGAGAGATTGAGGGAAATGAGAAGGGTAATGTCACCGTGATCATGAGCAACATGTAGCTCGTTCAAGAGTGCCAGAAGAACCGTTTCAGTACTATGCCCGTGACGGAAACCGGCTTGACGGGGGTGAAGATTGTTAGTGGATTCAATGTGAGAATTAAGTTGTTCAAAGACAATACATTCCAGAAGTTTGGCCAAGAAAGGAAGGTTCGAGATGGGATGCCATTGGGACAGAACAGAAGGATCAAGGGAAGGCTGCTTCAAAAGAGGGCGAACAACAGCCAATTTCCAGGATGATGGGAAACGGCCAGATGAGAGACTAACGTTGATGATGGTGGTGATGATAGGTATGAGCTGTAAAGAAGGCTCAGTCAGCCAACGGGACGGAATCGGGTCCTGCTGGCAGGTGGTTTTACTAGACTTAGATAGCATCTGCAGTACTTCAGCAGAAGTAACCGGGTGAAAGGAAGACCAAGTATGAGCCAGAGCAAGATTCGGTGGCGAGAGGGGAGGTGACAGCTGATCAGCATCAATCAATACAGTGGGGGAGGAAAAAGACAAAGGGGAACATGGTGGAGATAGGGGCAGTGGAGGGAAAGGATTTGAAAAGGATGAACGCAAGTTGAGTATCTTGTCAGAAAAGAAAGTGGCTAGAGACTGAGGGTCTGGAACCAGGGTCATTTGCTTATGGTTAGGACCAACAGCGGAGAGCTTACATAAAATTGTGAAGAATTGTCTGCAGGAATTTGCAGCGTCAGAGATTTCGGCAGCTTGGCGGATTGAACGGCTAGGCGATAATCAGAAAATAGCTGCTTGAAACGGAGACGCAGTTCAGAAGAAGGATGGTGAGCCCAACGACGTTGTAATTGCTGGAGTTGGGTCCGCTGAAGACGCAAAGCAGGATGGTACCATGGGGTAGATCTGAGAGTCATCAGCATAGAGATGGTACTGAAAACTGTGAGAGGACTGAGTATAGAGAGAGAAAAGGAGAGGTCCCAAGACAGAGCCTGAGGTACACCAATTGAAAGCAGGATGGCAGTAAAGGAGGAACCTCCAGATCATACACTGGTGGTTCCTCCTCTATTACCATCTTGCTTTCATCAAAGCTTACAATCAATCAAGATGAAAACACATCACAAAACTGGGGACTAGAGTATGGTAAGATACACGCAAGTAGTGAATGAGTGAGGGGCATCAGGATCCAAAAGCAGCCTGAAAAGAGATAGATCTTTGGTCTGGACTTGAATAGGGCCAGAGAAGGAGCCCAACGCATCCACTCAGGTAGTTTGTTCCAGGCATATGGAGAAGCAAAGTGGAGTGAATGAAGTCTGGAGTTGGCAGTAGCAGAGAAGGGCACAGATAAGAGGGATCTGCCAGAGGAGAGGAATTCCCAAGGAAGAGTGTAGAGTGAGATAAGAGAGGAAAGATAGGGAGGAGCCGCAGAATGAATGCATTTGTAGGAGAAGTTTGAACTGGATGCGGAAATGGATAGGAAGCCAGTGACATGACTTGAGAAGAGGAGTTACATGAGCATAACAGCACTGGTGGAAGATAAGCTCTCCCAGAGCCGTAAAGTCACTTTTCATATACTCAGGTGGGAACCTAGAAATATCATTTGTACCAACATGGATAGGTAGCATTGAGGAGTCTCAGCATACTTTCTGTAATGTTTTAGATCTTGGCACCAGGCAGACAGCACACCTCCTGGAATATTATATCTAGATGACAGATGAAACCTCTGTACCCCTCAGAAGATAGTCACTAACTACCACTTCACTTTTTAGTGGTTGCTGATTCTACAGCTTTGAGATTTTGAACTCTGATACTTCCTGTTCCTGGGATATTATCTCTTCTTCCACTTCCAGGACTGCACACTGGATCCTCAGTTCTAGGGAAGGTAGAGTTGGGGTGTCGAGTCTGCGTGCCCTGATAATCTGTGTGCCACTGTGCCACAGGAATCAACATCTAGCAAGTTGAAATCTACTGTCAATAGTACTTTCCCATTCAGAGCATTATTGTGAATGCCTTCAATTAAAACTCTATCTATTTCTTCTGTCTGTGAAGGAAGTTTGTGTATCACACCAGTATAAATAGATTTTCCATTCCCTTTTTCCAGACTAACCCACAGTGCCTCCTTCTTTATACATAAGCCCTGCAGTTCTGTGACTTTAGTATTATTTTTTGCATGTAGCACCACACCCCTCCCGTCATCTTCTGCTTGAGATATTAGATGCCTCTAGAAGCATTTCATCAATGTACTTCCATTTTCACAAATGCTCCTTAGCCTCACCTCATCCTCTCTCAGTTGCTCAACTTGTTTCCTGAGGGATTCAATCTGCAGGCATCTTGTACACGGAACCAGTTCCATGTCCTGGATCTGGCTGTCCATCTGGGTGGATATAAATGTAATATGTGCGTGACAGATTTGCACAACAATGTTTTCTAGCCGTATTTCTGGTGTTCAAACTTTGGTACCTGTTGGGAAAACAAATGAGAGAAAAGGTTTACCAATGTCTCTATCCTGCCCTACACTGTCCTGTCATTAAAAAATAAACAGCCTTATTTTCCCAGAAAACCTAAATTTGTCCTAAATCTTTAAGACCCTAATCTATCTATTCAAGAATAAGACTTTTTAAGCTAGCTTTTGAATTGGGGGATCTAGTCTATATAGCAATGTGGGTGGGAGTTGGGGTGGGAATGAAAGGATCTAACACCTTAGCAGTGCAGTGGCTTCAAATAAATCTGCAGGCTAGAGGAAAGAAGGTAAAAAGCCCTCTACAGCAAAACAGAAAGCCTTGCGTAGAACTGAAAAATCCCCTTCTGCAAACAACTACAAAAAAATAAGCCATTAACTTTAAGCAGCAAAAAATGCCATCTAACAAAAATAACCCCCTTTTTAAAGGCAGCTCTGGATCTATAAAGCTGGGGGCGTGAATGACGAAGTGGAATGGCATTCGTTGTTATGACTGTGCTTGAATTAAGTGGAGCTGCCGAAGGATTGAATGATATATGCACTTTGAAAAGGAAGCTGGACGTTTGAGGCCGTCAGTCAAGATGGAGTGAGTGAATGGAGGACACTATTAGTTTGTGAGAAGAAAACTCTGCAATGAGAATTTTGTTGGACTGAGTAAAAAGTGACATGTACAGATAAGTGGTGTTAAAAATTTGATTTTGACGGATTCTTGAAGCAGGATGAGTATAGGTGGTTTCTTATCCAAAACATAGCACTGTGTGGGGCGATGAAGCTTTGATAGAAGTTTGATAGACATTTTCAGTGAGCATCTTAATGGGGACATAATTGATGATAGTTGTTACAAAAGTTGTGTTTGCATACATTTTGCTAAAAGTGAAGTTTGGATACATTGTTACAAGTCAAATGGATACATAAGAACTAAGAAATGCCATGCTGGGTCAGACCGAGTTCGATCAAGCCCAGTATCCTGTTTCCAACAGTGGCCAATCCAGGTCACAACTACCTGTCAGATTCCCAAAAAGATACACAGATTCTACAATGCTTATTCTGGGGTAAGCAGTGGCTTTCCCTGGCCCTCTTTAATAATGATTTATGAAATTTTCCTCCAAGAACTTGTCAAAACACTTTTTTAAACCCAGCTACACTAACAGCTTTTACTACATCCTCTGGTAACAAATTCCAGAGTTTGATTACTCATTCAGTGAAAAATTTTTTTCTTATTAGTCTTAAATGGCTTACACTGTAGCTTCATTGAGTACCCCCTAGTCTTTCTACATTTTGAAGGAGTAAACAACCAATCTACATTTACCCATTCCACTCCATTCATTAATTTATAGACCTTGATCATATCTCCTCTCAGCCATCTCTTTTTCAAGTTACATAGAAACATAAAAACATAGAAACATGACGACAGAAAAAGACCACATGGCCTATCCAGTCTGCCCTTCCATATCAACCACTACAACAGACCCCTTTTTTCCTTTAGAGATCCTCTGTGTTTGTCCCATGCTTCTTTGAAGTCAGATATTGTCCTCATCTCTACCACCTCCATTGGGAAACTATTCCACAGATCTACCACTCTTTCCATAAAGAAATATTTCCACATATCACTCCTGAATCAATCCTCTTTCACCCTCATCCCATGTCCCCTCATAGCAGAGCTTGCTTTCATTCAAAAGAGGCACCCCTCCTGTGCATTTATGCCATGGAGGTATTTAAACATCTCAATCATATCACCTCTATCCTGCCTTTCGTCTAAGGTGTACATATTAATATCTTTAAGTCTGTCCTCATATGCTTTATAATGAAGACCACTAACCATTTTAGTAGCCACCTTCTGTACTGACTCCAGCCGGTTTATATCTTTTTGAAGGTGCAGTCTCCAGAATTGCACACAATACTCCAAATGAGGTCGCACCAAAGACTTATACAAAGGCACTATCACCTCTTTTCTTCTGCTGGCTATTCCTCTCCCTATGCACCCAAGCATCCTTCTAGCTTTTGCTGTCACCTTTTCAACCTTAGCTACTTTAAGATCATCAGACACAATCATGCCTAGATCCCACTCTTCTTTAGTGGACAAAAGTACTTCACCCCCTATACTATATTACTCCCTTGGATTGCTGTAGCCCAAATGCATGACCTTGCATTTTTTAACATTAAGGGGTATGTTTACTAAACTGCGGTAATGTAGCAGTGGCTACGTTAATGCGCCTTATGTAACATTAATGCGCGTTAACGTAACGTAGCATTAACGCGCGTTAATGTTACATAACGCGCGTTAACGTTCCCGTCCGTGGTAAGTCCCGCAGAGGGTGGAGAGAGGGTGGAGAGAAGGGGTCAATGGGCGGGGAGTGGGTGGGGAGAGGCTCCCAAGACACCATCGCGGGGAACTGAAGGGCTGAAAAGTAATGCAAGTGAAAACCTGGTGTTAGAGGCACATTTGCAGGAAAGAGAAACCATTTCAGTGTCAGCATTGCACAGCATAGGCAGGAAACCCAAGAAAGGTGATAGTAGTGCTCCATTTGCAGCAACAGCATAGTGCCCACGTATGAAAGGCCACTACGGTGATGGCGCAAATGGGGCATGGAGGCTACAGGTGGGACATGCAGTGGAGGCAACTGGGGCACAGGGTGGACTAGGTGGATGCCTAGGTGGCACATAGGAATGCAGAAAATGGAAACCAGCAAGACAGCAACTGACCAGAGTCAAACATGCCCATAAGTCTGTGTCCCACAGTGTCCCATCCAGGGGACATTACCCAGCAGGTACCCAAGGGGCACATAACATTGACAGGTGGTGCCAGGGGAAGTGTGGACAGCTATTTAGGCACCCCTACCCCAGAACCCACACCTTAGGCAGCCGCCTACCTGCCCCCTGGATGGCCTGGGACTGCGCACCACCGGCACCAATAGCATATGGTCATGGCGGCATGGCAGGGGAGGGGTGTTTGTGCTGGAGGGAGTAGTGGCACCCGCCTGCAGTGGACCTAGGCCAGCGATGGCGAACCTATGGCACGCGTGCCAGCTGTGGTACGCGAAGGCCTTGCAGCTGGCACGCGGGAAGGTCCGCAATTAAGATATGCGGCGCGGCGGGAGGTGAGTGTGCTGGCTCTCTGGCTGCGAGGGGTTGATGGGAAATTTCCCATTAGCCCCTGCGGGCTTAACAGAGACGCGAGGGAGAGACACTCTCCCTTCGCGAATCTGAAAGCCAGGCAGAGGGCTCAGCCGGCGCAGAGGGGGCCCCCCGGGACACTGCATTCTGCCGCGGCGGCAGCGGCAGCAGCCAGAGAGCCAGCTTTTTTTTTTGGACTGCTAATGGGCTGGGGCTGGGGCTGGGGCTGGGGGGCTGTTAGGACTGCTAATGGGCTGGGGCTGGGGCGGGGGGGGGGGCTGTTAGGACTGCTAATGGGCTGGGGCGGGGGGGCTGTTAGGACTGCTAATGGGCTGGGGCTGGGGCGGGGGGGCTGTTAGAACTGCTAATGGGCTGGGGCGGGGGGGGGCTGATAGGACTGCTAGGACTGCTAATGCGCTGGGGCGGGGGGGCTGTTAGGACAGCTATGACTGCTAATGGGCTGGGGTGGGGGAGCTGTTAGGGCTGCTAATGGGCTGGGGGGGCTGTTAGGACTGCTAATGGGCTGGGGGGGGGGGTTAGGACCGCTAATGGGCTGGGGGGGGCTGTTAGGACTGCTAATGGGCTGGGGGGCTGGGTTAGGACCGCTAATGGGCTGGGGGGGTTGTGGGTTAGGACACATAATGTGCGAGGGTGTATGGGGGGTGATAGGACCGCTAATGGGCTAGGGGGGGGGGTGGGTTAGGACCGCTAAGGGACGAGGGGGGGGGGTAGGACCGCTAAAGGGCTGGGGGGGTTTGTTAGGACTGCTACTGGGCTGGGGGGGGTTAGGACTGGTAATGGGCTGTGGACTGATGGGGGCTGTCTGGAAATGGGGTGATGGGGGGTTAGAACTGCTAATGGGCTATGGGGGGCTGTTAGGACTGCTAATGGGCTGGGGGGGTGGGGGGGCTGTTAGGACTGCTAATGGGTGGGGGGGCTGTTAGGACTGCTAAGGGGCTGGGGGGGGGTTAGGACTGCTAATGGGCTGTGGACTGATGGGGGCTGACTGGAAATGGGGTCATGGGAGTGTTAGAACTGCTAATGGGCTATGGGGGGTGGTTAGGACTGATAATGGGCTATGGGGGGGGCTAGGACAGGAAATGGGCTGATGGGGAGGGGTTAGGACTTGAGGTGGGCTGATGTGGTTAGGACTGGTAATGGGCTGTGGGCTGATGGGGGGGGGGGTTAGGACTGGCAATGGGCTGATGGGGTTAGGACTGGCAATGGGCTGATGGGGTTAAGACTGGAAGTGGGCTGATGGGGGGGGGTTAGGACTGGTAATGGGTTATAGGGGGGGCTTAAACTGAAAATGGGGTGATGGGGGGTTAGGACTGGAAGTGGGTTGATGGGGGGCTAGGACTGGTAATGGGTTGGGGGGTTGCTATGACTGGAAATGGGCTGAGTGGAAGGGGAGGCTTGAATTGCAAATAGCTGATGGGGAGGGAGCTTGGAATGGAAATGGGCTGTGAGGGAAGGGAGCTAGGACTGAAAATGGGCTGATGGAGCAGCTAGGATAGGACTGGAAATGGGCTGTTGGGGGGAGCTAAGATTGGAAATGGGCTGTGGTGGGGGCTTGAATTGAAATGGACTCATGGAGGGGCTAGAACTGAAAGTAGGCTCATGGGGGGGGGGGCTTGGACTGGAATTGGACTGAGTGGAGGGGAGCTATGATTTGACATGGGCTGATGATGGGGCTAGGAAATGACTAGAAGTGGGCTGATGGGGGGCTAGGATTGGAAATGAGCTGATGAAGGGACTCAGACTGAAAATGGATGGGGGAGCTAGGACTGGAAATGGGTTGATGGTGGGCTAGGACGGGAAATGGGCTGATGCAGGGACTAGAAGGGAATGGATGCTGGGTGAGACTGGAACTAGAAGGGAGCTGATGTTGGGGGAGGATTAGAATGGGATGGGGCTGGGAGAGTAAAATGGAGAGGGGAAAAATATTTTGTGTGGGAGGGATGAAAAATCTACAATTGGCCTGGTATTGGGAGAGTAAGTGGGGATTGAGGATGGAGGGGTAAAATTTGTGTGGATGAAATAGGAATGAGGAAAGAGCAAAAGGAGAAAGATTAGTATGTTAAAGCAGATGTAGAGAGAGAGAATGGAAAAAAAAACTAGAAGAGAGAAGAAAGAACAAATGGACAGCAGACGATGGACAGTTAGCAGAAAACATGAAGAAACCAGAAGAAAGTGGCTGGAGTAATTGCAACTGAAAAAAAATGCACAAAAGGTAGAAATATCTCTTTATTTTGAATTTATTAACTGGAATATGAAACCTCTGGGAAATGTGCATCATTAACGTCTGTGCTTTGTTTGGTACAAGAGGAAATTAATTTATAGTTTTATTTCTACAGTGTTGTTGTACATTCCAAGTTTGGCTTTTGGGGTTCCCAGTTTAATTATTGCCTTCCTGTTTCTAAATTGAATGAAATCATTAAAACATTATAAATTGCCAATAAATTGAAATGAAAACCAAAGGATTGTGAATCAAATTGATTCTCTGACAATACAAAGATTCCAACCTTTACAAATGATGTTACATAGTTCAGGCAACTTTATAAAGAGTTTTTAGATACTAAAATCTTGTTGTTAAGGTTTAATTGACGTGCTGGCACTTTGAGGAAATTCTTTGGTTTTGTGCGGCAGTTTGGGCACTCGGGCTCAAAAAGGTTAGCCATCACTGACCTAGGCCATGCCCTGTACCAGTACGTGGTGTGCAGTGCAACAGAAGAGGTCTGGCTGGGGAAAGTAAGGGTAGCCCCAGGGACCACTATGTTGCTAGGTCAGCAGTGTGGAGCAGTACACTCAGCCAGTGTGTCCAAAAGCAGATGGTCCAAGGTTCAAATTCCATCTGTAAATCCTGCAGAGCATCACCCCATAGCTTTATCCCACAATGCAGCCATAACAAGAACATGTGCAAACCCCAATGCAGCGGTGCACAGGGGTACAAACACCCACTCATACGGGCTCCACTATCCACAGCCTCATGGAGTGTCAGACTGTTGGCCCCAGCACGGAGCTGCAGTTATCACCAGAGCACTACTACTACCCCATGCACAGTTTAGCAATGTCAGCACTGTGATCACTGTGGTGGGCAGGATTGTCAACCACCTCTATCTCTGCACAATGCTGAGATAGGTGTGGGAGTGTGCATATGTCTATCCCAAGGGTGTCCAACCCTATCCTGGAGGGCCGCAATCCTGGCAGATTTTTGGGATAGCCCTAAGGAATATGCATGAGATATATATGCATTAGGGATATCCTGCCAACCTGACTGGTTAGTGGCCCTCCAGGACTGGATTTGGAAACCCCTGCCTTACACCTCTGTCATTTAAGATTGTGAGTGGGCAAGGTACAGATGTCCTAGACATCAAAAGGGTAGATAGACTCTCACATCCCTCCTCGCTTCTCACCACCACCAAAATGTGACAAATTCTATCTACCCTTTTTGATGTCTAGGACATCTGCACCTTGCCCACTCACAATCTTAAATGACAAAGGTGTAAGGCAGGGGTTTCCAAATCCAGTCCTGGAGGGCCACTAACCAGTCAGGTTGGCAGGATATCCCCAGTGCATATATATCTCATGAATATTCATTAGGGCTATCCCAAAAACCTGCCAGGGTTGCGGCCCTCCAGGACAGGGTTGGACACTCCTGGTCTATCCATTGTGTTGTATCTGCCAACACCTCACTGAGCCCACATTGTTCACACTGTTTCCAGTGTTAGCCTGCAAATGTGCATAATGAGGAGCAAGGTATTGTGGGTATGGCCCAGACAGGGCAGATTGGCCAGGATGCATCTGCACAGGGTGGAGGGTAATGGCTGGGACACTGTAGTGCTCGACCACCACTTGCATGGGCAGAGTGGCCACAGCATGTCACACTGGGAGGTCACTCTATGACTGAGCAGTGAGCATAGCATGTCCATGTTCCCACATAGTGCCACACATTGTTTGTCTCCAGTAATACTTCTGTGTTCCTTGTTCTGAGGCCCAATTATGGAGATACCTGCTTTTTGTCTGTGCTGTGCATCTTACTTCTGGGTGCACAGGGTTCTCCTATGAGCATGCACTACAGACTGGCTAGTGGGCTGTTTGTGCATGGTAGTACCACCCTGTAGGATGCTGCAGCTGCTGGGTGGATGGCAGACCATGGTATGGGGCAGTTGAGCCTTCCCCTGCCCACCCCAAGAATCACTGCTGGTCTGCCACTCTTGCAGGTATCACCAACTGAAATATCCCCGTTTTAGTGATAAAAATACAGTTCAAAATAACAGAATCACCAAACAATACACCAGAATTTATCTTAAACAAAAAGGTTTTTTTGTCGGATATCACCGCAGCAAAGTATGGATTTAAAGCAATACTTCCAAGCGGTTCAATCCATTTTATTAACCAACAAAAATGATTTCATTTAAAAATAGACTTAGCTCAGTCCAATAGTATCCTTGAAGTCCTTGCACGACGTGCAAGTTTCGGGAATGTTTTCCCAGTATCAAGTGCTCTTCACAAAATTTGAACAATCGCCACCCCTAGGATCTGGAGGGATGTGGTCAATCACCGACCATCGTAAACATTCAAAAGAGTGTTCAAGTGCAAGACAGTGTTCCACAATAGGGGCCGAAATCTCTCCTTGCCGGCGCCGAGAGGCATGTTCAGCCAACCGTATCTTAATAGGTTGAATTGTTCTACCGACATAAAGTAAAGGGCAAGGGCATATAATAATGTAAACCACAAAAGTTGAAGTACAATCAGTCTGCAAACCCCGCGTCAGCAATAGCCCAGTTGTAGGAGAAGTCCATGTTCGACCTGTAATTGATGAAGCACAATACATGCATGTACCACTTACAGAATGTCCACTATGTTGCAAATGTGGTGTGACAGATCTATCTGCTGGGGGTGTTGTGATGTAGGAGACTCTTGTGAAGCAATGGAAACTGATAGTGATCCGGTGGAGAGAACTGGTACTGCAGGGGAATGCAGGATTTTCTCTTCTGAGATAGAGAAACACAGAGCTAATCAGGAACCAAACCTCACCTCAAGGCAGGTGAGGAGCCAAGCCTCTGATTGGGCACGCCCAAGCAGGAGGCGGGCAGTGCAGTACTCAAGCAGCTTGTTAAGAACCCAGAAACAGAAACAGTTAGAACAACAGCAAGAAGGGCAAAGAAAGGATCAGCGAGATTGGCAAGGAGTGGAGCAAGGAGAGGAGGAGTCAGGACACAAGCACCTGGACGAGGACAGGTCAGATGACCAGGAACCGTTGGAGAGAGAACCACTAAGCAGCTGTGATCCACGAAGGAGCAGACAGGACCTGGGAGACTCAGAGGCAAAGAAAGACTTCTGTAAGCAGAAGAATTCAAAGGCACTGAGAGACCCAAGGCTGCAGCTCAGGAGTTTAAAGGACCAAGCAGAACCTTGGAACAGGTGGCAGAGGGAGAAAGAAATACCCTGGAAGAAGCCCCAGCACAAGGTATCTGGTGGGTTTAGAACGGCTAGCAAGCTTAACAGTGGGAAGCCAGAAAGAGTGAACTTTAATTGTGAAAGACAGGACAAAGGCAGAAAGTTTGATAGTAATTGGTTAAGCCAAGAGAAGCCTAACTGTTTTCCTTTTAAAACTCTGAAAGACTCTCCAAGCACAGCTGAAGCGTTTTACCCTGCACTTTCATTTGGAGATAGGTGGGGGAAGGGAAATTCTTACACGCTGAACTCTTCTCCGAGTAGAAGCACTGATAATTGCCAAGAGATAAGAACTGTAAACAAGCATTTACCTGAAGGAGGATATTCTCAGTCTAGTTCAGAAAATACACAGGCTGAATTACTTCTCACTGAATTCAGGGAGTTCCTTAAGAGCAGAGCAGTTTCTCCCAATAACGTAGCAAAGCCTATGAGCAGCTGTGAGGAAGAAATGCCTTTAATTTCTCTGACGTCTACAGAGCAGGAAGTCCCGATGGACTGCTCTACTTGTGTGATTCAAAAGGACATTTAAGTGATATGCTTGCCAATGTTTTATGAAGGAATATAAGAAACTTACCTCACTGATTGCTATGCTAAAGAAGCTTATGTGAAGAGAATAAGTGAAAGCATATTGTGTGCAATTCAGGAGCATTGCTGTTACCAAAGTTTTCTGTTACGTTACTAAAAGGAGGTCACATGACAATTGAATGTGATCCAGAATGGACATTTAGCCAAGCAGTAAAAAGCCTTGTTTAGTTTAGTTTCTCAGCCTTGTTTTATGCTACATTGTTTCCTTTACGTCTGCTGCATTTGAACTGCGAAAGCGGGAAATAAACCCTCACAAAAGAAATTTTCTTTGCCTTGCCTTACTACTTGAGCACCAACACAACTACAACCTTACCCTCAAGGGCAAACAAGGCCAGCCCCTCCCTTAACCCTCAAGGTCCAGGGAGTGGGTGGGTGGCAGTGTGGACCGCACAAGGTGATCACGCAGGTTTGCCCCACGGGAAAAAGCAATCATCAAAGGTTTTTGAAAGCAATCATGCAAAGCCAAAACTGGCCAATGTTTTTTAAGAATACAGACTACATCAGCACTCGATGTGGTATACGGAAGAACGCCAACAAATGAATCATGAGTTTTGTCATCGACAGTATTTCCCGGCTGATCATTCAGTAGCCATTCGCGTTGCACGTGGAAAGCCCGTTTACAGGCTAATTGTACAATTTTGAAAGGGTATCCCCTACAAAGAAGCCGGTGTTTAAGATCAGCTGCATGATGTTTAAAATCCTGTAAAGATGAACAAATGTGTCTGAGCCTCAAAAATTGGCCAAAAGGTAAACCATATAAAGGGTTGCAACGGATTTTTGCTTGACCTTATCACGTTTGTTTTAACACAAAATTATTTTTTGTCTGATAACACCTTTTACCAACAGATTTTTGGTGTTGCAATGGGGGCGACTGTGGCCCCCTCCGTTGCAACCCTTTATATGGGTGAATTTGAAGAAAAGTATTTGTATGGGTCTTTTCATTTTGAGCGGATACCTTTCTGGAAGCGCTTCTTAGACGATGTGTTTTTTCTTTGGATGGGTCCTTTGCCTGAGTTACAGCTTTTTCTCGATTGGTTAAATGCTTTGAAATCCAATTTAACTTTTACTTCCCATATTTCCGATCAACAAATAGCCTTCCTTGATATGATGATTCATAAGGAATGTGATCATTTTCGGACTACCTTATATCGCAAGGAGGTACAACAGAATAGCTTGTTGAGCTATCGCAGTTTTCATCCTAAACCCCAGCAAAAAGGTTTACCTTTTGGCCAATTTTTGAGGCTCAGACGCATTTGTTCATCTTTACAGGATTTTAAACATCATGCAGCTGATCTTAAACACCGGCTTCTTTGTAGGGGATACCCTTTCAAAATTGTACAATTAGCCTGTAAACGGGCTTTCCACGTGCAACGCGAATGGCTATTGAATGATCAGCCGGGAAATACTGTCGATGACAAAACTCATGATTCATTTGTTGGCATTCTTCCGTATACCACATCGAGTGCTGATGTAGTCCGGATTCTTAAAAAACATTGGCCAGTTTTGGCTTTGCATGATTGCTTTCAAAAACCTTTGATGATTGCTTTTTCCCGTGGGGCAAACCTGCGTGATATCCTTGTGCGGTCCACACCCCCAGCAGATAGATCTGTCACACCACATTTGCAACATAGTGGACATTCTGTATGTGGTACATGCATGTATTGTGCTTCATCAATTACAGGTCGAACATGGACTTCTCCTACAACTGGGCTATTGCTGACGCGGGGTTGGCAGACTGATTGTACTTCAACCTTTGTGGTTTACATTATTATATGCCCTTGCCCTTTACTTTTTGTCGGTAGAACAATTCGACCTATTAAGATCCGGTTGGCTGAACATGCCTCTGATTTCGGCCCCTATTGTGGAACACTGTCTTGCACTTGAACACTCTTTTGAATGTTTACGATGGTCGGTGATTGACCACATCCCTCCGGATCCTAGGGGTGGCGATTGTTGAAATTTTGTGAAGAGCACTTGATACAGGGAAAACATTCCCGAAACGTGCATGTCGTGCAAGGACTTCAAGGATACTATTGGACTGAGCTAAGTCTATTTTTAAATGAAATCATTTTTGTTGGTTAATAAAATGGATTGAACCGCTTGGAAGTATTGCTTTAAATCCAGTATTGCTGCGGTGATATCCGACAAAAAGCCTTTTTTGTTTAAGATAAATTCTGGGGTATTGTTTGGTGATTCTGTTATTTTGAACTGTTGCAGGTATGGCTATGGCCCATCAGCCCTGGAGGGATGTTATCTCCCAATAGGACAGTGGTTGCTGGTACTACAGCTGTTCCACAGGGCTAAGACACCTGTCCCACCACACCCTCATCTACAAAAGGGGTGATTGTGGGCCCCTTGGGGTATATAGTGCATTCCACCTGGACCCATAGAGGCAGTGCTACCTAAACCGCATGTGAGTCTAGACACCCTGTTGCCCAGATAACAGGTACCCCTGGCTGCCAGATCTTAATACCATGTATGCACTAATCTGGGTGGTGTCTGGTCTCACAGGACCACATTTGACTGCAGAACACAGGTGGGAACAGAAATACTTTCAGTTGTACTGCTAGGAGCACTTGTCATACATTAGTAGCAATGGGGATGTGCAGCAGGGCCTATCTCTAGCATCACATGTACTGTGGACCTAGTGCTGGGCACCCATCCTATCCCTCAGGGTGAACACGGAACCTGCACAATGGCATGGTCTGTAGCTACTCTGTTCCAGTATCACATACTGCTTTACCATGCTGCAGTACGGGAGAGGTGCAGACCCCATTTGGTGGTCAGCTGTAGGCCGCTGTTCTGCATGTGCAATGCATCATAGGTGCTGGTGGGGGTTACCCTATCCTGGAACACAGAGCAGACAGCTTGCGCGGTAACCTGCAGTCCTTCTGTACCCAGCCATTGCTATGCAACTAGCCATAGAGGTATAGCCTACTGGTTAGTACACTGCCATTCTTGGCAATGGTCATGGGTTCAATTCCTTGTTGTTCCTTCCTGTCCATGTCAGATATTTTGCATGCCTGTGACAGTCATATTTTTGCAGATCTGTGCTGCCAGCCCATAATACCCTTACCACAGTTGCCATCACTCCTTATAAGGCACCTTATTAGGCACAGTACAAGGCACGTTACAAGGCACAGTACAAGGCATGTTATAAGGCACCTTATCAGGCACATGCCTTGTACTGTGCCTAGTAAGGTGCCTTGTAACGTGCCTTATAACGTGCCTTGTACTGTGCCTAATAAAGTGCCTTATAAGGCACCTTATGACGTGCCTTGTAACGCGCGTTACCTAACATGGCTTGCCATAATGATGCACCGCCCATTCCCTTATATGGGCAACCAGGGAACCTAACGCAGGGAACGTTACCGCAGTTTAGTAAACATACCCCCTAAATCTCAGCTGCCAAATTCTAGACCATTCTTCAAGCTTAGTTAGATCCCTCCTCATGTTACCTACACTTTCCTGGGTGTCTACTCTATTGCAGATTTTAGTATCATCCACAAAGAGGCAAACCTTACCCGACAGCCCTTCCGCTATAGCATTAACAAAGATGTTAAAAAGAATTGGACCAAGGCACACCACTGATAACCTCCTTCTACTCAGAGTGAGCTCTATTTACATATACCCTTTGTCACCTCCCACTCAACAAATTCCTAACCCAAGCAGTAACTTTAGGGTCCATCCCTAGGGTGCTCAGTTGGTTTATAAGTCACCTGTGAGGAACAGTGTCAAAGGCTTTACTGAAATCTAAATACCAAAGAGACTAACCTTGAAGAGACCCTAATCTTTTAAACCTCATAGGGGTATCCTAGCATTTCCTTTCCCATTTTGGTGGCTCTTCTCTGTACCTTTGCTAATTCCACTATATCCTTTTTATGATATGGTGAACAGAATTGTGCACAATATTCAAGGTGTGGCTGCACCATGGAATGATACAGAGGCATTATAATATCCTTGGTTTTGTTGACCATTCCTTTCGATTACTAGCATTCTATTTGCTTTCTTGGCTGTCACTGCACACTGGGCAGAGGGTTTCAACATATTATCCATGATGACACCTAATCCCTTTTCCTGGATGGTGGTTCCTAATGTGGAACCTTCCATTGTGTAACCATAGTTGGGGTGCTCTTCCCTAAGAGGTAGATTCTGAACTGTGTTTAGCAGAGGTGGACATCTGATCCGAATGTCCAGCCTGCTAAATGCCAGGGTGCCGAATCAGGTTGCAGAGCTCCCCGCATGTAGATCCAATATGTGCGGGGAGCTGTTTGTGGGCAAGAAGGTGCAGGCCGGAGGTGGAGCAAGGGCAGGCAGCGGGCGGGCACCTGACCCCAGATAGTCAGGGCCAATTCCGGGGTTGACCCTGTATGTAGAGGGAGGAGTGGCCTAGTGTTTGGGGCAAGATACCTCAGGCTGGAAGGTTGGGGGTTCAAATCCCACTAGAAGACAGCAACCTTAAGCCAGAAGGACTGGGGCTTCTAGTCCCACAGGTGCTCCTTGTGGTCTTGGACAAGTCACTTAACCCTCCATTGCCCATGTTCCTTGTAAGTATTAGTGTATGTGTCTCATATCCCCTTGTGTTAAATGTTTCCCCCAATTGTGTTGTGACCACTTTGATTGAAGTATAAGGTGGTATACAAAACTGTCTAAATTAAATAAATAAATGTCAATGGTCAGCCATTTGGATGGGGGACTTATTCCACCTCGGATGTGGAATAAGTCAACCTAATTGGAGGCAATTGCAGCAGCTGGGCATGGAAAGTGAGGTGAGGGGGTGCATGGGGTTCCTCACAGCCTGACCCTGGCCACAGTAGGCCCAGTCAGGGGTTGGGCAGCAGAGAAAGGAATATTTCAGGGTCTGCTGGGGATTGTGACTCCTGCATGGAGCAGCAGTGCCATGGCAACAGGACACCACAGCACTACAGCTCCATGCAGGAGCCTGGCTGGGCTAACCAGGTGAGTGGCTGGACATCTAGGGGCCCAGAACCAGGGCACAGCTGACCCATCCAGGCAGGGTACACCCTATTCTGATCCCACAGGGATGTGAGACCCTTGAGGGATCAAAAATTGGGTGCAATTCCAGCCCATCCAGATTCTAGACCTCCAGATGGGCTGGAGGCACCCAGATCTGAATTGGCCTCCACGTGCATAAGTT
Organism: Ichthyophis bannanicus; assembly: GCA_033557465.1. Classification (NCBI taxonomy): domain Eukaryota; kingdom Metazoa; phylum Chordata; class Amphibia; order Gymnophiona; family Ichthyophiidae; genus Ichthyophis; species Ichthyophis bannanicus. Next base: position 364,744,385 of record CM066031.1, on the reverse strand, counting down.
TGCAATTGTCCACATTAAATTTCATCTGCCATTTGAACATCCAGTCTTTCAATTTATCAATGTCTTCTTGCAATTTTTCACAATCCTCTTGTGTTTTAACAACTTTGAATATTTTTGTGTCATCTGCAAATTTGATAACCTCACTCGCTATTCCCATTTCCACGTCATTTAGAAATATGTTAAAAAGTAACGAGCCCAGCACAGAATCCTGGGGTACTCCACTATTCAACTTGGCCATTTAGCTCTACTCTCTGTTTTCTATCTTTTAACCATAGTAACATAGTAACATGGTAAATGATGGCAGATAAAGACCAGCATGGTCCATCTAGTCTGCCCAGCAAGATGGCAAGAGTAGGTGCACCTGTCGCTCTGTGCAGGCCACCCCTCCCCATGTCTTTGTTTATGGGTAAACCCACCACTCCATGTAGGACACCCCTATTTGTTGAGACGTTATATATTTGTTGAGACGTTATATGGTTCAGAAGTTAGATGGTACCGTTTATTTTGTTTTTATCCTATTGCTGTAAAGGTATCCTCTGTGTTTGTCCCATGCCTTTTTGAATTCCGTCACCGTGTTTGCCCCCACCACTTCCATCGGGAGGGCATTCCAAGCATCCACCACCCTTTCAGTGAAAAAATATTTCCTGACATTGCCTTTCAATTTACCCTCTTGCAGCTTCATGTTATGCCCTCTAGTTTTACAGCTTCCCCGTCTTTGGAAGAGGTTTGTTTGTTCATCATTTCTCTTTAAGTATTTAAAGGTATGAATCATATCTCCCCTGTCCCTCCTCTCCTCCAAAGTGTACATATTTAGGTCTTCAAGTCTCTTCTCATAAGGCTTCTAACGCAGGCTCCAAATCATTTTGGTCGCCTTCCTCTGAACATTTTCCAGTCTTTTTACATCTTTTGCAAGATATGGTCTCCAAAACTGAACACAGTATTCCAAGTCCTGATCCACCATAGTACACTACCTCCTATCCCAGTATTCCCAGTCCTGATCCACCATAGTACACTACCTCCTATCCCATGACTTTTTAGTTTTGCTATGAGTCACTCATGAGGAACCTTGTCAAAGGCTTTCTGAAAATCCAGATACACTGTATTGACTGGCTCACCTTTGTCTACCTGTTTATTGACACCTTCAAAAAAATATAACATATTAATAAGACAAGACTTTTCTTGGCTAAATCCATGTTGACTTTCTCCCATTAAACCATGACTATCTACATGTTCAGTCATTTTATTCATCATAATGGTATCTATCATTTTGCCTGGTAGTTATCTCAGGTTCACCGGTCTGTAGTTTCCTGGATCATCCCTGGAACCCTTTTTAAAAACTGGCATTACAGTGGCCATTCACTAATCTTCAGGTACTACAGATGATTTTAATGATAGTTCACAGACTGCTAATAGTAGATCTGCAATCTCATATTTCAGTTTATTTAACATCCTCAGATGTATACCATCTAGTCCAGGTGATTTGCTACTCTTCAGTTTATCAAATAGTTGTAATACATCTTCCCGGTTTATCAATATTTCTTTCAATTCTTCTGATACATCATCTTTAAATACCATTTCAGGCATGGATAACTTCCACACATCTTCTTCAGTAAAGACTGAAGCAAAGAATTCACTCAATATCTCGGCTATGGCCTTGTCCTCCCTTAGCTCCCTTTTTACCCCTCTATCATATAATGGTCCAACTGACACTCACAGGATTTTTGCTATGAATATACTGGAAAAAAATTATTATGCGTTTTTGCTTGCACAGCAAGATTTTTTTTTAAATTTTCTCTTTGCTTGCCTTATCAATGCCTTGCATCTAACTTGCCAGTGCATATGTTGTTTCCAGTATTCGTCATTTGCCTTACTTTTCCATTTCCTGAAAGATTCTTTTTTGGCTATAACAGTCTCTCTGACCTCACCTTTGCAACTGTTCCTTTTAGTTTTTTTCTTAACTATTTTCCTCTTTTTATCATAGTCTCCCTTTTGAAAGTTAAAAGATAATACTGTGGATTTCCTTGCCATCCTCTCTCCATTTATTAAATCAAATGTAATCATGCTATGATCACTATTGCCAATGTGACCCCAACACCCTTATCTCTTGCACCAGATCCAAGTTTCCACTAAGGACTAGGAAGCTAAAGAAAGCACACAAACCCGCAGAACAGACAAGGGCCAAAAGGGAGCAGCTAATACACAACACTGTGGAAATCTTGTATGAGACTTTATTGGAGTGCCTTAGAGGTCCATTCTGAGGTCCATCCCTACATGTTCATGTTTTGGCAACTGGGTCTTTGTCAGGAGCTCAGGACTTAAAAGGTAAAAGACACTCTATAGGAGACACCTCATGTCTGTGGAGAGGCCAAAAGGCATTCATTCTGTAAAAGTCCAGCAATCTGGACTAAATAAGCACAACAATGTGAGCCCGATACTGACCCATTACTGCTCACATTGTTGTGCTGATTTAGTCCAGATTGCTGGACTTTTACAGAGTGAATGCCTTTTTGGCTTCTCCACAGACATGAGGTGGGTCATTCTGCCCCGCAAACAATGGGACTTTCATCTTCACTATTCGTCCCTCTGCCAGCCCCAGCAATATCCTCCCCACACGAACAGCGGGTTTGTATAGGGAGGCCTAGATGGGGGTAGGAAGGGGCATTCTGGAGGTGGAGTGAGGGTGGGGAATAGGCAGGCCGTGACCCCGGATATACAGGGCCGATTCAGAGGTCAACCCTGTATGTCTGGGGCCTCGTATCTTGATGGGGGACTTATTCCACCATGAAGGTTGAATACGTCCCTCTGAATGGAGGGGGATCGGAACACGGAATCTGGGGATGCAGGTGAGGGGGTGCATGGGGTTCCCCATAGCCTGACCCTGGCCTTGGAAGGCCAGATTGGGTGTCAGGCTGGGTGAAAAAAAGAGCTTGGTCACTGGCCAGGGATCGTGGCTCCTGAATGGAGCTGCAGTGCCATGGCGATAGGATGCCATGGCACTGTGGCTCCATTCAGGATCCTGGCTGAGGTAGCCGGGTATGTGATTGGGCATGCAAGCCAATCAAAATTGGGGCCTAGCCTGCAAGTCCAGGCCATAGACTCGAATCTGATCCCATGGGCATGTCTAGCCCCCGCGGGATCAGAATCGGGTATACCTCTTTATGCCCCGCTTCTGATCGGCCACACAGGGGCTGCATGGCCTGAATGGAATTGGCCTCCTCCTATAGAGTGACTTTTATCCTTTAAGGCCTGAGCCCCTGATAAAGACTCAGCTGCCAAAACATGGGCATGTAGGGCCAGACCTCTAAGACACTCCAAAAACGTTTCATACAAGATTTCCACAGTGTAGTGTGTTATCTACTCCCTCCTGGCCCTCCCACTAAGGACTAGGTCCAAAATAGCTTCCCCTCTTGTCAGTTCATGAACCAGTTGCTCCATGAATCAGTCATTTATTTCATCTAGAAACTTTATCTCCCCAGCATATTCTGCTGTGACACTGACCCAGTTGATGCCAGGGTAATTACTGTGTTGTAACTTTTGTTAGCTTCCCTGATTTCTTTGAGTATTTCATCATCTATTTGTTCATTCTGGCCAGGTGATCGGAAGTACACCCCCACTGCCATTGCCTTCCCCTTTTAACATGGAATTTCTATCCATAGAGATTCTACAGTGTATTTTGTTTCCTGTAAAAATTTAATCCTATGTGACTCAATGCCCTACCCTATCATTGTAATATAGTTTGTACCCAGGTATCACAGTGTCTTATTGATTGTCCTCCTTCCACCAGGTCTCTGAGTTGCCAATTATATGTGATCTTTCATTCAGTGCTATATATTCAAACTCTCCCATCTTATTTTTTAGACTTCTGGCGTTTGCATACAGGCATTTTAGAGGTTGTATTTTATGTATATTAATGTGGTTATCATATATGCAGCAAGACAGGACAAGGAAAAGTACTACAACGACGGATGCAAGGAAATAGAAGCAGAAACTATTAGAGGAAGAACAAGATCGGCTTTCCTAAAACTATGAGAGTTAAAGAAAAAGTTCCAGCCTCAAATTGGAATGTTACAAGATGCTCAAGGTTCTATGTTGAATGATGCTGAGAAGATCAAGAAAAGGTGGAAGGAATATACAGAGTTTTTATATGATAAAGATCAAGTGGACCAACCTGTACCTTATGATTGGGAACCATTGGTGATGAAAGAAGAAGTTGAAGCAGCATTGAAAGCCTTATCAAAGAACAAAGCACCAGGCATTGATAGCATTCCCACAGAAGTATTACAGCAATCTGATACAGCTGTTAACGTACTTACAAGGCTCTGCCAAGAAATATGGAAGACAACATCATGGCCAACTGACTGGAAAAGATCTGTGTTTGTACCAATACTAAAGAAAGGTGATCCAACTGACTGTGGAAATTATCGCACAATCGCTCTGATCCCAGATGCCAGCAAGATTCTACTGAAGATTATTCAAAAGAGACTACCACCATATCTGGAACAAGAACTACCTGAAGTGCAAGCAGGGTTCAGGAAAGGTCGAGGAACGAGAGACATCATTGCGGATGTGAGATGGATCCTTGAAAAGACTAAAGAATACCAAAAGGATATCTATTTGTGCTTTATCGACTATAGCAAGGCTTTTGACTGTGTAAACCATGAGAAACTCTGGGCCACATTAAGAAGCATGGGTATACCAGAACACCTGATCATACTCTTGCCCAATCTGTACATTGATCAAGAAGCAACCATTCGAATGGAACAAGGAGAAACAGAATGGTTTAAAATAAGCAAAGGTGTAAGATAAGGCTGCATATTTTCCCCCTACATGTTTAATTTATATGCAGAACAAATCATCAGAGAAGCAGGATTGTATGAAGACAACAGAGGTGTGAAGTTTGGTGGAAGACTCATCAACAACCTTCGCTATGCTGATGATACCACATTACTGGCTGAAAGTGAAGATGATCTGAAACATTTGCTTCTCACAATCAAAGAACATAGCCTCAAAATGGGCCTGCACCTTAATGTAAAGAAGACAAAGATCATGACAACTGGCATAATCAACAGGTTCATCATTGAAGGAGAAGAAATTGAAATCATGAACAACTTTAACCTACTTGGATCAACTATCAATAAAGAAGCAACAAGCAGTCAAGAAATCAGACGACGCATTGCTCTTGGCAGAATGGCTATGAAAGACCTAGATAAGATTCTCAAGAGTAGAGATGTCTCTCTCCATACAAAGATTCGACTTGTTCAAGCCATGGTATTTTCAATAACATCATATGGATGTGAAAGCTGGACAGTGAAAAAGATAGACAGGAAGAAAATTGATGCCTTTGAATTATGGTGCTGGTAGCGAATACTGTGTATACCTTGGACTGCCCGAAGAGCAAATCAGTCGGTACTAGAGGAGATCAAACCTAAGTTTCTTTAGAAGCTCAAATGACAAGACTTCGACTTTCATACTTTGGACACATCATGCGAAGAGAGAGATCATTAGAGAAAGACATCATGCTTGGCAAGATAGAAGGTCAACGCAAAAGAGGAAGGCCAGCAATGAGATGGATCGATACAATAGCAGCAGTTACGGGTACCAGTCTGTCAACAATGAGCCGCCTGACTCAAGACCGAACACAATTTAGGATAGCTATCCAGAGGGTCGCCATGAGTCGACTCCAACTCTACGGCACTTAACAACAACAATGTGTTTATCAGTTGATAGGGGTAATTTGGAATCGTTCAGCTCTGTCTGCGCTATACGTTTTGCTACAAAGTTGAATTTGGATGTATGGGGTCTTGGAAGAGTGACTGTATAAGTGATACTCCATTAAACCTTTTTTTAAAAAAAATAGTGAATAATAAAGGAGAAGTATAGACAGTTTTAGAATTATTTTTCAGTAGAAAGGACCCTATTGGTGACCCAGTGGAATTTGGTGGTCAACAAAATTATATTTTTTAAACAGATGTGATAGGGCTCAATTTTGAGCTTTTGTTTAAAGAACTTTCAAGCTGCTGCGAGGGGCCATAGGATGAGGGTGAATGGGGATAGACTCAGGAGTAATATGCAGAAATATTTTTTCACAGAAAGATTGGTAGATGCATGAAATACTCTCCCAATGGAGGTAGTGGAGACTCAGGAGTAATATGCAGAAATATTTTTTCACAGAAAGATTGGTAGATGCATGGAGTACTCTCCCAATGGAGGACGGTATCTAAATTCAAGAAAGCATGGGACAAGCACAGAAGATCTCTAAAGGGAAAAAGGTGACTATTGTAGTTGATATGGAAGGGCAGACTAGATAGACCATGTGGTCTTTTTCTGCTGTCATAATCCTGCTCTTTTCTCCTCTCTTCACATCCTCCCCTACATCAACTCTCACATTGACTCTTTCTTTCAGTTTTCTTCCATTTATTTTCTGCTTCTCTATGCAAATTTCATTGCTCCTTCTTACCAACCACCCCTCAATTTCCCTCTTTTTGCTACATCTACTTACATCTTTTCATCTCTTTCCCTCACTACAACCCTCTCATTCTTCATCTCATTCTCCTTCCCCAGCATCTTCTTTCCCAGTCTTTCACAAATTCTCTCCCTCTCTCTCCCTCCATGACCAACATCTTTCCTCTCACCCCTTCCCCATCCAATGTTGTGCCCCTCTATCTAGGATTCCCCCCGCCCTCCATCCAGTATATTCCTATCACTCCATCTTCACCATCTTCCCTCTGTATCTCTATCCCCCTGTGTATAACATCAACCCTCTGTGTCTCAGTCCCTTACCTCTGTTGGTGTCCATCAGCTTTCCTCTGTGTTCCTGTTCTTAACTTCCCCCATGCCCAGCATCTCTCTTCTGTGACCAGTGCCCCAATGTCCAGCATCTTCCCTATTTGTTTCCACATCTCCCTACTGTCCCTATCTCTGTCCTCTCCACTCCCCATGTTCAGCATTTCCTTGTCTCTGTTCTGTCATGTCCAATATCTCCCTTCAGTGTCCAGTATCTCCCCATTGTCCAGCATCTGCTCTCTGTGTCTATCCTCCCCCCATGTCCAGAATTGCATTCTGTCTCTTTATTTGCCCCTCCCCTGGTGGTCAGCTTCTTCCAACACAGTTTCCCTTCCCCCCTCCTCTCCACTGCCCCACCATGTCCAGGTAGTACTCTGGCTCAAGAATCTGCCGCAGTGCCAACACAGGGAATGGCAAGAAGGCAAGGAGCCTGCCACTGTCAAAAATGGCCACACACGTTTGCACCTCTTTTTCTGTGGGTATTCTTTCTAATTTATTAGTTTTTTAAAAAGCTTGATATATCACCATTCCGTTCACAAAGGTCATCAAGACGGTTTACAAACCATAGCAAGAATCCAAAACAGTCTGCATTGTTTCTGTCTCCACCTCTGGAGGTACCTCTGCTAAATGCAGGTAAAGTCTACTTGTTACTCAACTGCAAATGTGGTTTTACATGGTTAGGCAATTTTCAAGTGACCTATTTCCACAGTTAAAATACTGTTATACCTAGAGGAATGACATTGATAAAATTGTTCTCAGTAAGGTTAGCAGTATCTTCGTTACAGGGGAGAGGGGGAAGGTGGAAAGGAGGCTGATTATGATTGCGAGGAGGCAGAGTGCTAGGGTCAACCCTAAAGGAGGGACAAAGAGAGAGGAATTGAGGGGTGGAGTGGAAAAGAGATTGCTGATGTTCACAACCACCACTAATCCATATCAATCTCAGCGTGGCCAGGGCTCAAGTTCCCACTCTCTATTCTTCCAGTCTTTCCTTGCTTCCTTGTTGCTATTGATTCCTCTGGAACAGGGCGATATACGTGGTTCAAAGCATATTTTATGGAAGGCAAAGAGAGCATGCTGATGCCATTCTGTTAGTATTTCCTTCGATCTATTGCAGACATTACTGATGCCAGCAGAATAACTTTGCTAGTTCAAAATGATTAAGGAGTCTCAGCCATACTATATTGAAGGCAATGATATAGCACTGCTGAGGAGGGGGAGCGAGGCCCACAAGACGTAGACAGGGTATTTGTTTAGGGTTTCCCAGACGCACAACATTTCTCTGTAGCCTTTTTCAAACTTCAGATACAATTATGTTTATTTGCCAGAGACATCAAATACATTTTCCCAAGTCCCAGGTAGGGGGGGGGGGGGGGAATTGATTGCACAGCTTTTAGCCTGCATTTGCTTCCTATTCTTCATTTCCTTTAATTCACAGAATAAGTTTACCTAAAGCCAAGTTTCTGTCACGCTGAAGTTCTTGGTCTCTAGTGAGTCGGAAACTGTAGCTTGTGTACTGCCTGCCTCTGAACTGCACCTCCATTAGCAGATTCTCCGCATTTTTTCTGCAAAAGGAAAAGAAGCATGACACCTTCAAAGCAGCGGTTGACTTGATCCAAACCTAGCAGCCGCCACAAAGAAAGCAGCATCCTAGAGAAGAGCTGGCCAGCAGATAACATTATCTTTCCAGCCAACCCAAAAATAATCTAAGATAAGTTTCGGCTTTCAGGGTATAGCTGTGCCCACTCTATGTTGGTTTACTTTCTCTGTCTCCTGTAGGGCTGGTAGTGGGAGGGAACGGGGAAAGATGTAACTGCACAGAACACCAGGGCATAAACTCTGCAGTGTTTGGGCATTCCTCTTTTCCCAAAGTGCGTTGAGCCACTCAGGAGTAAGTGCTGTGATTTAACAGAGCTTTTCAGTGTTCATCAGAACCTCCTTCTGAAACCTAACTCCTGAGATAAGAATCGGGAGCACAGTGCACAAGGTTAAATGCTGCTGCTTCAGGGGCCTAACATTTTATTTTTTTAGTAAATTATCCAACAGTAGAGTTACAATTACAGCATAAAAGCATTTGTGAATGTTCCCATAAGTGAGCTTTAAAAAGCATCACCCTTAAAGTTTCTTGTTTCATATGTCCAAAAGCTGAATACACACTCCCTGGATTTCTTAGTGACACTGTGGGGCTAATTCACTAAGAGGCTGATGCACTAAAGCACCCCCACGCATGAGTGGGGGGTCATAGAAAATTGCAACCATATTTTTTTAAATAGTGCATTGAGATCTGCATGGTTTGTAACTAGGGTTGCCAACTTTTTGAAAGAGAAAAACCTGCCGCCTGTGGCTAGCAATGCTCTGCCCATGCCCACGCTCACCCTCCCCAACCCCTTGCCCCCAACCCCTTGCCCCACCCCCTGCCCCAAAAAAATAATTGCAGAGAGGGCAATGCGCAAAGTGAACAAGCAAGATTCCTACACATTCTTAAACAGAAATACAGATAGACTTTCATCAGTAAATAAACACAAAACGAAAAGAGAAATATATAGACAATTAATCTAAAACCTCAGAAAGCCAGATGCTGCATATAGTGCAACACAAGAGAAACAGAACTGCATTTCCCCCGTACTGTATAAAATAAAAGACAGCAAACGTCTGGACTGTTATTAGGAAGGATGCCACCTGGCAATTGCCCTGGACCCACAAGCCAGAGAGGGCCTCAGATCTGTCTGAGACTGAAAAAGGAATAACTTGCTTGTGGGCTTTAGGCGATGCAATGTGTGCCTTTGAGTCAATGCCCACTCTTGGCAAACCACCAGCTCCTGGGTTTTTTTGGCAGTGTCACCAGAAATAGATCACCAGACTTTTTTTGCTGAGGCAATGGAAAGTTAAGTGACTTGCTGAAGGCTACCAGGAGTGCTGATGGGAACTGAACCCTGATTTCTTGGTAGACAAGTCAGTGCTTTAACCACTTGGCTGCTCCTCTAGCTCCAGCCCTACCTAGCATCAGCTCCCTTCCAGTCCCAGCACTAACCAGCATGCTCTCCCTTCTAGTACCAGTCCTTCCCAGCAGCAGCTCATTTCCAGTTCCTGTCCCACCCAGCATCATCGCTTCTAGTTCCAGCACCCCCCTCAGCATCAGTCCTCCTCCAGTATCATCTCCCTTCCAGTCCCCTCATCCTCCAGCATCAACCCATTTCCAGTCCTATTCCAGTGCTAATGTAACCTAAGGTGTAAAAAAAAAGTAAACAAGTATTTACCAGGGTTCCGTGGCATCAGCAGAAGAGGGAGAACAGGCAGCATCTGGACCACGCTGGAGAACCGCGGCAGAGAAGTTCTTTTTTTTTTAAAGAAAATGCAGCAGCAGTTTTTCGTGGATGTTGAGGCAGGGCAGCAGGACAGCTTCAAGCTGTGATCGAGGCTGTCACTGGCCATGGTGGGCCCGAGTTATCCCTGGACAGCGATGGCAGAATTTAAAAAGAAACGTGAAAAGTGTTATATTTTTTGAAGGTGAGAATAAACAGATAGACAAAGGTGAGCCGGTCGATATAGTGTATCTGGATTTTCAGAAAGCCTTTGACAAGGTCCCTCATGAGAGACTCTTGGCAAAGTTAAAAAGTCATGGGATAGGAGATAGTGTATTATTGTGGAACTGGTTAAAAGATAGAAAGCAGCAAGTAGGGCTGAATGGCAAATTTTCCCAATGGAGAAAGGTGAATAGTGGAGTACCTCAGGGATTTGTGCTGGGCCTGCTATTTTTTAACATATTCATAAATGACCTGGAAATGGAATAACAAGTGAGGCAGTCAAATTTGCAGATGACAGAAAATTATCAAAGTTGTTAAAACCCAAGTGGATTGTGAAAAATTGCAAGATGACCTTGATAAATTGGAAGACTGGACATTCTAATGGCAGATGAAATTTAATATGGACAAATACAAAGTTATGCACCTAGGAAAGAACAACCCAAACAGAGCCGTAACCTTTTTAGCCTCTCTTCATAGGAGTATCCTTCCATCCCTTTAAAATTTTGGTGGCTCTTCTCTGTACCTTTTCTAATAACGCTATATCCTTTTTAAGATACGTCATCCAGAATTGCACACAATTTTCAAGGTGCGATCGCACCATGGAACGATACAGAGGCATTATAATATCCTTTGTTTTATTTTCCATTCCTTTCCTTATGATACCTAGCATTTTATTTGCTCTCTTGGCCGCTGCACACTGGGCGGAGGATTTCAACGTGTTATCGACGATGATGGCTAAATCCTTTTCCTGGGTGGTGGTTCCTAATGTGGAACCTTGCCTCGTGTAACCATAGTTACATAAGAACATAAGAACATAAGATATGCCATACTGGGTCAGACCAAGGTCCATCAAGCCCAGTATTCTGTTTCCAACAGTGGCCAATCTAGGTCATACGTACCTAGCAGTTTCCCCAAGGGACACAGGTTCCACAATGCTTGTCCAAACCTTTTTTAAACCCAGCTACACTAACAGCCTTTACTACATCCTCCGGTAACAAATTCCAGAGTTTGATTACACGTTGAGTGAAAAAATATTTTCTTTTATTAGTCTTGGTAAACTATTTAAGACTAATAAAAGAAAATATTTTTTCACTCAACGTGTAATCAAACTCTGGAATTTGTTACCGGAGGATGTAGTAAAGGCTGTTAGTGTAGCTGGGTTTAAAAAAGGTTTGGACAAGTTCCTGGAGGAAAGGTCCATAAACCATTATTAAGAAGGGACCCAGGATATCAATGCTTGAACCAATACAAGCATTGTGGAACCTGTGTCCCTTGGGGAAACTGCTAGGTACGTATGACCTAGATTGGCCACTGTTGGAAACAGAATACTGGGCTTGATGGACCTTGGTCTGACCCAGTATGGCATATCTTATGTTCTTATGTTCTTATGTAACTATGGTTACACGAGGCAAGGTTCCACATTAGGAACCACCACCCAGGAAAAGGATTTAGCCATCATCGTCGATAACACGTTGAAATCCTCCGCCCAGTGTGCAGCGGCCAAGAGAGCAAATAAAATTCTAGGTATCATAAGGAAAGGAATGGAAAATAAAACAAAGGATATTATAATGCCTCTGTATCGTTCCATGGTGCGATCGCACCTTGAAAATTGTGTGCAATTCTGGATGACGTATCTTAAAAAGGATATAGCGTTATTAGAAAAGGTACAGAGAAGAGCCACCAAAATGGTAAAGGGATGGAAGGATACTCCTATGAAGAGAGGCTAAAAAGGTTACGGCTCTTCAACCTGGAAAAGAGACGGCTGAGGGGAGATATGATAGAGGTCTATAAATTAATTAACGGAGTAGAACGGGTAAACGTAGATCAATTCATTACACCTTCAAAAAGTAGAAAGACTAGGGGACATGCAATGAATCTACAGTGTAACCTGTGTAAGACCAATAAGAGAAAATATTTTTCACTTGATGCGTAATCAAACTCTAGAATTTGGTACCAGATGATGTAATAAAAGATGTTAGTGTAGCTGGATTTAAAAAAGGTTTGGACAAGTACCTGGTGGAAAGTTCCTTAAACCATTATTAAAGAGGATCCAAGTAATCCACTGCTTGCCCCAATACAAGTATTATGGAACCTGTGTGTCCTTTTGGGAAACTGCTAGGTATTTGTGACCTGGGTTGGCCACTTTTGGAAACAGGATACTGGGCTTGATGGACCTTGGCCTGTTCCTGAATGGTTTATCTTATGTTCTTAAGTTATGCTAGAGGGAGCGGGATACAACAGCAGGTCAGAAGGCTCTGCATCAGTTTTAGTTTTAGTTTAAATTATTATCGCTATCATAGCCACGGCTCTGTAAAGCGCAAGAACCGTGGCTGGATCAGAGGAGAGGTTGAGGCTGCAGAGGGGACAAGAGAGATGAAAAGTCAGTTTTCTGCTCTGGCTGCTCCTGGACCCACAGTCAAAGTAAAAAAACGGCTTTTCAATGGCCGGTTTTAGCTCTCTCCCGGCAGCTGACCTATCTATATAAAAAACAGCCAGGCCAGCTGAATGACGGCAGGTTGGCAGCCCTATTTGTCACATACATTTATCTTTGGGGTATGTTTACTAAATGGTAGTAAGGTAGCAAATGTAACATTAGCGCGCGCTATAGCTCGCGCTAACGTTACACACAGCATTAAGTGCACTATGGGCGGAGAGGGGGCGGAGAGTAGGGGTCAATGGGCGGTGAGTGGGTGGGAACCAGGTCCACCTTAACACCAGGAACATTACAGCCAGTGAAAACCTGTCAGTAAGGGTGCACAGTGAGGAGTGAGAGCCTATTTAAACTTCTGCAATGTGCTGCACAGACAGGTGAGCCCAAGAGGGTGATAGTAGTGCACCATTTGCAGCAATAGCATAGTGGTCAGCTATGAAAGGGCACTTTATTGATGGTGCAAATGGTGCATAGGAGGGTGCAGGTGGAACATGCAGTGGGGGTTGCGGGGGCACAGGGTGGACCAGGCAGCTGCCTAGGTGGCACATACAAACAAAAGACCAGTAAATATTCAAGACTGTGTGTCCATCATGCCCTGCATCCTGTGACCAACAGTGTACGAACTATGGCATAGGTGCCTAGTAGGACCCTAAAAAACACACATGATACACAATGCCTGCAATGGGGCATGCAGTGCAAAGGTGTGACCCTCACTAGGGACTCTCCCCAGGAACCTGGCAAAACATACATGAAAACCATGACACTGGCAACCTGTACTACATCCTCTGGTAATGGAGTACAGGGTGTGATGATGGATGGAAGGACAACATATGTTCACATAGTGGTCCAGAATGGCCAACACAACAGCTGCAGTGCATGCCCCATAGTTCCACAGCAGTCAGATGGTATAGACAATTGAACAACGAACATCTTAGCGATGGGCTTAGGTTGGTTTTAATTTTGATTACTCTTGATTGGGTTTTCTTTGGTTTTGGGTTGGGGAGTTTGCAGGCATGGTAAGGGTGTTTGTTGGTTGTCTTTTGGTTGCATTGAGTAGGTAGGTGTGCCTGCTTATCTGTGCAGGTCAGCCCTACCCATGTCCTGCCTCAGGGGTGTACCCACTGCTCCGTGGCTCAACAAGGCGGCAAATGTAGGTGTGCCTGCTGATCTGTGCAGGTTAGCCCTATCCAAGTCCTGCCTCAGGGGTGTAAACACTGTTCCATGTAGGTCATCCCAACTTATACAGATAGAAGAGATGATAATGGTATGTTTGATTACATGCTGTTGCCAGACAGGGATGCACTGGGTTGCTCACATGCCATTGTTGGTTCTTTCATTGAGATACACCCAGAATCTCCATTGGGAGGCCAATCCAGTCATAAACCACCCCTTCCTTGAGAAGGTATTTCCATACATTGCCTGGGGTGTACACCCATGCAGCTACATGTCACATGCCACACTTTTACAGCTCCCAAGTCCTGGGAGGGGACTTGAATCCACATCAATACTCCTCTGGTGTTGGAACGTATGAAACATATCTCCCCTGTCCTTCCTCACCTCTGGAGTGCGCATATATGGGTCTGCAGGACCCATCTCATAGGTCTTCAGATGCAGATCCCAAATCAAGTAGCTGCCCATCCTATGAACTGCCTCTAGCCTTTGCATGACCTTTGTGAGAGATGGTCTGTAAACAGGAAAACAGTATTCCAAGTGATGCCTTGCCAGTGAATTGTACAGTGCCTTATGACCTTTCCCTTCCTGCTGGTAACAACTCCCTGTATGTAGCACAGCATGATACAGGCTCTTGCCATAGCTGTGTCACGCCGTTCTGCCAAACTCAGTTCTGCAACACCTATCTACACAAGGTACGTCCCCTGGTCCATGCACACCAACCTCCCACCCCCATTGCATACATTCCCCTTGTGGTTCTGCCTCACAGTGCTTGACTGGCATCTCTACATTAAAGTGGAATTGCCAAGCAGTGCAGATTCCGCCAGCTTTTGCTTACTTTACCTCATGGTACCCACACTCTAAGGGGGGTTCACTCTGTCTCACATCTATGTGTCCTCTACATGAGGACAGATGTGTCCATGCGATCCATGAGCAATATCACTCACACATAAATAGAATGATACAGGTCACAGGACCTGACTCTGGAGCACACCATAAATCACCACCCAGTCATCCAAGTGAGTTCCGTGTACCATTATAAGAATTTAAGAACATAAGATATGCCATACTGGATAAGACCAAGGTCCATCAAGCCCAGTCTCCTGTTTCCAACAGTGGCCGATGTAGGTCATAGGTATCTAGCAGTTTCTCCAAAAGACACAGGTTCCACAATGCTTTTATTGGGTCAAGCAGTGATATCCCGGGTCCTCTTTAATAATTGTTTATGGACCTTTCCTCCAGGAACTTGTCCAAACTATTTCTAAAACCAGCTACACTAACAGCTTTTGCTACATCCTCTGGTAACAAATTCCAGAGTTTGAGTACACGTTGAGTGAAGAAATATATTCTCTTATTAGTCTTAAATGGATCACCCTGTAGCTTCATTACATGTCTCCTAGTCTCACTATATTCTGATGACATAAACAATTGATCTATGTTTACCCGTTCCACTCCATTCATTAATTTATAGACCTTTATCATATCTGCCCTCCACTGTCTCTTTTCCAGGTTGCAATCCTATCCTTTTTAGCATCTCTTCATAGGGGTATTCCTCCATCCCCTTAACCATTTCGGTGGCTCTTCTCTGTACCTTTTCTAATAATGCTATATCCTTTTTAAGATATGGTGACCAGAATTGCACACAACATCCAATGTGCGGTTGCACCATGGAATGATACAGAGGCAGCACAATATCCTTTGTTTTATGTTCCATTCCTTTCCTTATGATACCTAGCATTCTATTTGCTCTCCTGGCCACTGCTTCACACTGGGTGGAGGGTTCTAACATGTTATCCACGATGTCACCTAAATCCTTTTCCTGGGTGGTGGCTCCTAATGTGGAACCTTGCATTGTGTAACCATAGTTTGGGTTTTTCTTTCCTAGGTGCAGAACTTTGCACTTGTCCACAACAAATATATGCCATTTGGATGATCAGGTCTTCAAATTTATCAGGATCCTCTGGCAATTTTCAGCAATCCTCATGGGTTTTAACACCTTTAAATAGTTCTGTGTCATCTGCACATTTGTTAACCTCACTCATTATTCCCATTTCCAGGTCATTTATGAATCTGTTAAAAAACAGTGGACCCAGCACAGATCCCTAGGGTACTCCTCTATTCACCTCTCTCCATTGGGAATATTGCCCATTTACCCTCTGCTTTCTATCTTGTAACCAGTTCCTGATCCACAATATTAGCTGCCTCCTATCCCATGATGTGTTAGTTTGGCCAGAGGTCTCTCATGAGGGACCCTGTCAAAGGCTTTCTGAATCCCCAGATATAATACATCAACCGACTCACCTTTGTCTACCTGTTTATTCACACCTTCATGAAAACATAACAGATTAGTAAGACAAGATCTTCCTTGTCTAAAGCCATGTTGCCTGTCTCCCATGAAGCCATGACTATCTACATGTTCAGTAATTTTGTTCTTTATGATGCCTTATACCATTGTTCCCAGTACTGATGTCAGTTTCCCAGATCACCCCTGGAACCCTTTTTGAACTTTGGTGTTACACTGGCCATCCTCCAATCTTCAGGTATCACCCATGATTTTCATCATAGTTCACAGATTACCAAGAGAAGGCCTGCAATCTCATATTTCGGTTCCATCAAAAACCTTGGATGTATACCATCTGGTCCAGGAGATTTGCTACTCTTCAGTTTATCAAATAGTTGCAATGCATCTTCCCGGTGTATTGATATTTCCTTCAATTCTTCCGCAGTATCACCTTTTCATACCACATCTTTCTCAGTAAAGATCAAAGCAAAGAAGTCATTTGGTCTCTCCACAATGCCCTTGTCCCCTCTTAGTGTCCCTTTTACCCCTCTGTCATCTGTCATCTCAGTCCACCAATTTGTGATTCCGTACACCATCCTGGGACCCATTCTCAGGGTGTGTACTTCATTATAAGCTCTCCATGAGGTAATGTAGCATAGGCCTGACTGATTTCTGGACAATAACACTGTGCCCACTCAGGGGTATCAGAATGATCCTGCAATCAAAACTCAGGTTGGATGTGCACTAGCACCAGAGGACAAATCCTGGGAGGAGGGCGAGTCTGACAAGGCACTGTACCGACATCCCTGTCAGACCACCATAGAACTGGACTATGAGCAGATGACTGACTGCATGTGCAGATAGTGACTCACACCAAAGTGCATGAATGCTGACCAAGTGTAGCCACAGGCTGGAAGTCACCACCTATGATCATGAGCCCTGTCCCCAAATGCACCAACATCTGCCAGATGTAGCTATCAGCCATATCATGTCTGGAATGCCAGCCTGTATCCACATGCATATGTTGGCAGTGCACACATATACCCACATTTGGTGTTCTGTTCTGTCAGAATGACACACAGCACTGTGAAATACCACAAACTATCCATCTAACTAATCCCATCACATGGAGAGCAGTCGTACCCCTCATCAGAACACAAACACAGGGTTGACATAGGTATTGGCCATGGATGTCCATCAGAGAATATGTAAGGTCATTCTGTGTAAACAGCGCACACATGTGCACACGATGCGTTGGAAAGGTACTGTGGGACATGGCTGGGGTGTGAGAGCACTGGTGTGGGTCATGTATGGCACATAACAACTCAGAGTGGCCACATGGCCCACATCATGTGCCAGGTAACATCCTCACAGTGATCAGTGACAAGACAGCACTCATTACAAAGGTAGGACCCACAGCTGGTGCACAAATGTGGCAACATGGGCATCTCCATCACATGCCTGTGTGATGAATGGATATTCTGTCCAGCAGTCACAGTTGTGTGGCTGCGAAGGGGGTAGTAATGTGCAAGCATAAAGGGTCTGGCTAGCTGTAACGTGCAACAAGAGTATCATGACACTACACCTACCCATGAGTGGTGTGCTGTAGAGTTGCCACAGGTATCACATCTCTGTTCCCCCAGGTGGAGGATCTGCAGAAAGAGGGTCAGGAGATGCGGCAGAGGTGGACCTATTTCCTCAAGTGACTGTAGGAGGAGATGATGCCACCTGAGGATGGTGAGTGATGCAGCATGTGTGTGACATAACAGCATGTGTGATGTAGGGGCCATGGCCTAATGATCTTGTTGCACTGCACCAACAGGCATATGACCATGCACTATACACCAAACAGGATATTACCTGCACATTTAGCCATGTCTGTGCTGGCACACCTGGCATGGGGGAATGGGGCACTGTGCAGATCATATTGGAGCACACAATAACATGCAGGGTCTGACATACTTCCTCAGATTCATTTTATGGACCTGTTGGCCACCCCACAGACCACACACATAGCCATGTGGTTATGCAACATGTGCATACCTGTTGTGGACATGCATCAAATGCACACCCCAGAGATGGTGATGGCACAGCAGACATGTACTCTATGGCATCACACCCTTTCCAGGGTTAACATCACACTCACATCTGAATGACACTGGATCAGGCATATGGAGGCCACGTTTTGACAGCAAGTTTCTGGTAGCACAGGCCTGTACCAATGGTTCCGACCCCTGGTCTGTGGAAACATCAGCAACCCAACAGTCCCTGTCACATCCCTAGCTGTAATGTGGGATGGCAGACAGGGACTGTGTGGGCCATGAGGACAAAGGGCCCACATGTGTCTCATCTGCACCCACCATGGACCCATCAGGCATGTGTGTGTTGGTCAACCTCTGCTGTATACACCTGCCTAACTGATGTGTCCCATGGGTGCCGTGTGTCCAGGCCAGCCCCTAATGCACACATATCCCATGTGCACACACCCCTTTATAGGGCTCTGGGTCACTGCACTGTGCTGCTGGCACCATTTTGTATCTCACTATGTATGTGTATACATCCTGCCCCATCCTATGTACCTTGCTTGGTCACCTCCCATCGCTGCTGGGATGTATACATGCTACCTGAAACAGAACATTGCTGTGTCCTCATATTGTATCCCCACACCACCTTCCATAGTTCTTCCATCCCTCCTCATCTATCCAATATGCCCACATCACTGCCCTGTAATAGCGAAGTGCACGCAATGAATACACCAGGAGTCTATTTACTAGAATTCAAACCTGTTTATTTGTGCACAAGTCTCAGACACCTGTCACTTCCAAAATGGTCTGAGCATGACTTTCAGAAAAACAACAGCATTTATAGCTTTCTTCATTAGTTCTATACAGACAAACTCCTCATTGGTCCTGGTGGCCCCCTCACCCCCTCAGCAAGATTCTGAAATACATCTGTGAATAACATAAACTCAATGGAAAGTTTTACTTTCTTATCAGCAAAAGCTGCTTGAAGCAAAATTCTGTCTTCTCTAGCTTTCGGCTCTGCTCAGTTATAATATTCTGAAGTGGGGGTGGGGACTCAGGCCTAACCTACAGCTTCTGCTACATAACATACATTTACAGGCTATCTAGGCCATAGCCTATCACATTCCCCCCTTTGATTATTCTCACCCGCAAGTGAGAAAGGGTGAGAATTAAATCACATATGGTACTCTACACTAGGGTGGAGGGATCACTTTGTGGTACAGGGCTAGGATAGTAATGCCACATTGCTAGTATCTGTGAATCTGTCTTGCGTTCCACAATTTTATCAATGGTTGAGTTCAGCATACGCAAGCATAAGGGAAGGAAACATGGGATACATAAGCAAACAGCCACAATTAAGAATACTATCAATACAAGTGTCTTCAGGCCGCCCATACCTGAAAACCACGAACCAAACCAGCCATCAAGTTGCAAGCCATGCCAGGTTTGGACTGGGACATAAGTTTGTTTTTTTAGTGTGATTGGCTATGTCTTCTACAACTTGCCCTTCATTATCAATTTGCAAACAACAGTTAGTTAAATTAAGCTTGCCACATACACCTCCTTCAGCTGCAAGCAGATAATCTAATGCTAAGCGGTTCTGGTAAATGGCTGTACGCATCTGTGTGGCTTGTTTGGCTAACAAGGTTAGTGCTCTACTAGTTTCATTGGTTATAATTTCAACAACAGCTTGCAAACGTATAATACGGTCCAACATATACACAGGAGTGCGGTAGCCCCAAGAACCATCTTGTGCCCAGGTAGCAGGTCCATAGTAAGAAACAATTCTCTCAGGTGGCCATTCTTCAGAGGTTGCATCCCATTTGTCCCACTGACCGATTTTGAGAGCCTCTCGCTTCTGTCGGCTTTTGTATACAGGGAATCCCAATTGTTCTCCATGGGACAGGGGCAAAAGGAAGAAATATGGTCGTATAGTTCCTAGAACACACGCTCCTCCCCAATTGGTAGGGAGTTTAGCGTATGCTTGAGTGCTGCAAATCCAATAAAGTCCAGGTGGAGCTTGCCAGGTGCTATGCGTAGCCAGATTTGTTCATATCCTGGCCAAGTAAGGGAAGACGATCAAAGGATTAGAAGGTTCCGGAGTATTGGCACCTGACCACCAAGATGTCTTCTCAGTAGTAGCATTGTAATATTTCTGGTTCAAACAGACCAACTGTCCTACTAATGCAGTCAATTGTGGTCCTGCTCATAAAAAACATAGTCTACCCACTATGGAGTGGGCGAGGACCCATTCATTGGTAGTGTTATGAACATCAGTCTGGTTATATGGTACGGAATAGTTCAGTTCTTGTGCTTCCCAAGGCCATTGGTCTCCCAACTGAGTTCCTCCACAAAAGAGACAGTCTGAGACATGGAGGCTGGAGGCCACAGCTCCAGCTAGTTCGATGAACAAATTCTGCGAAGCGTGGGGAACTACAAATTCTGCCTTCATGGCCTCATGGAAGGTATGATGTATGCGATAAGGTGAAGAAACATGAGTCTTTACATTCAGTTGGATGAATACGATGGTTCCAGGATCAGTTCCACCTCCTGCTATGCGCAGGCCAAATCGAAATCCTTGCTTCCATTGACTGGGGTCAAAGATCTGAAGTCGTAGGGGATTGCATGTACTTTTCTTGCACTTGTTGGGTTCTAGTAGGGGTAATCTTTCCAATATAGCTTTACGATTATCTCCAGTTTGTCCAGTTGGGCCACCAGACCAGGTAGCATAGTACACACAGTCCCACTTCGGACAGTAGTAGTCTGCTTCAGATGATTTGCTATACGTTGTTGGTGAGCATGTTCCAGTGCACATTCCCCATCTGTATGCACCTTCAGGACACATATATTTCTCATCATAATAGTAGGCTTGTTCCCATGATCCACACCTGTAGCAATTATTTCTGTTAATTAAGTCACAAGCATCAAAATACAGGTACGCAGGTTGGTACTCAGACCCAGGGCTACCGCAAGAATAAAACAGTAATTAGTAAGCATCATGGTCATAGTCTCCAATAATTGATGAGGTAGGTAATGGTTGATTGAGGTAGATAGATAATGGTTGATTGGTTAACAGAGTCTGCAAGGTGGATACTGCAAAACTGAAAGACGACTCTTTCGTTGATGGTCAGGAGTAGGTTGGCAAAGTCTTTACGATGATGGATCTTGTCTTCGCAGTGTGAGTCACAATGGTGATGCAGGATTAGCGATCGAGGTCCAGGGGCAACTCTCAGGAACTGCTGCTGGCTTTACTCGACTGTGGTGGATCCAGGAGTCGATTTCTGCCACTTTGACTGCTGTTGGGGTTGATAACAAGACGATGTATGGCCCTTTCCACTGAGGCACCAACGGTGTCTTCTTCCACTCTTTTACCCACACCGAGGCTCCAGGCTTGAAAGGATGCAAGGGCTCTGTTAGATTGATAGGCAACTGGTCCTGCACCCAGGCATGAAGGCCCTGTAAAACAGAACTTAGAGCCAACAATTCTTGCCTAGTGATTACTGATCCAATTTGATGCATATCCCCCCTTATCCCCTGAATTAAGGGCGGGGGCCTCCCATACAAAACCTCAAACGGGGATACTCCTAATGGCGTGGTGAGGGCTGAATGTATCCGGAGAAGGGCTATGGGGAGAGCTTGGGGCCATTTCAGGTGGGCTTCTTGACAGAGCTTAGATAACTGAGACTTCAGGGTTCGGTTCATTCTCTCTACTTTCCCTGAACTCTGGGGTCTGTAAGCTGTGTGTAACTTCCATTGTATTTGCAGGGCATGGGCTAGCTGCTGGGTTACTTGTGATACAAAAGAGGGCCCATTGTCAGATCCCATGGTCATAGGTATTCCGAATCGGGGAATGATCTCATGGAGCAAGGCTTTAGTGACTTCCCTGGCCTTCTCAGTTCTAGTGGGAAAAGCTTCCACCCATCCAGAAAAGGTACAGACTAGGACCAACAAGTAGCGATATCCATTCGCTCGTGGCATTTCTGCAAAGTCTATTTGAATATTTCCCATGGGGGTAACTCCTACTGACTGAGCTCTTGGGGGTGGGACAGGACCTTGTCGGGCATTGTTCTTGGCACAAGTCACACATCTTCGGGCTACTGAGGTGGTCAGAGGTCCCAGCAACGAGATATAAAAGTATGGTTTTAGAGCGTCTGCCATTTTGTTTTTTCCATAGTGTGTGGCTTGATGAAAGGCTTGGACAAAGGCAGGGCCTAGGGCTTCGGGAATCACGGTCATACCAGGGGGTGAGCTCCTTTCAGGCGGTGGCAACACTATCCATCCAGTTTCCGATAGTTGCCCCCCCTCTTGTCGACAGTAATGGTCAATCTCTGTCTGGGTATATCTGGGTGTCTTTAATTTGACCATAGGCTCCTGGAGACCTAAGACGAACTTGGAGCCCGGTCTGGCCTAGCCCTCATCATCCATAGAATTGTGCTCGGCGGTTGCCACTCCCGCTATGGCAGTCTCTTCTTGCTGTTGTTAAAACTGCGCGTGCTGCATCCCCCCTCGCTGCTGGAATTGCCCCCCCGCTCTCCTAGTGCTCCCGCCTCCCCTCCAGGGGGTGGAGCACTCGTTCTTCCAATGTCCTTCTTCCTTACAATAGGCGCACTGGTTTGCACCTAAGGGGGGCTGAGCACTCCCCCGGCCCCTTCCCCATCCTCTGGCTCTATTAGGATATCCTCCTCTGCGTCCTTCCACTAATGCTGCAGCGAGCAGATCTGCTTTCTTCTTCATCTTTCTTTCACTTTCCCGTTGGCATTCTTGAGCACGATTCACAAATACTTTTTGTGCGACTTCCATTAACTGTGTTGAGTTCATGCCCGCAAATCCCTCTAATTTCTGCAGTTTTCGTTTTATGTCTCCCTGGGACTGACTCACAAAGGCGGCGTTCACCATACGCAAATTCTCCTGGGCTGCTGGATCATATGGGGTGTAAAGTCTATAGGCTTCAGTTAATCGTTCATAGAAAGCAGCTGGACTTTCATCTAGGCGTTGAAGAACATCCGCTACCTTCCCAACATTCATAGCTCTCTGCCCTCCCTTCTTTAGGCCCTGCAGTAAGGCATGGCGGAACCGGGTGAGGGCCTTCTCTCCGTCATCACTATTTGGGTTCCATCCGGGATCTTCATTTGGGAAATCTGCGGTTGCTGCCCTTCGGGGATCTAGGTCTCGCCCATCTTCAGGGTTCTCTTCCAACCATCTAGTGGTTGCTCGCACTATCCGTGCCCCCTCTTCAGTAGTAAAGAGAGTAGCCAAGAGCTGGCGACAGTCAGACCAGGTGGGCTGGTGGGTTTGCATAATACTGGACATTAACTCTGTTAAATCTTGGGGCTTTTCAGTATAGGAGGCATAATGCGTTTTCCAGTTTAATAAATCTGTTGTGGTGAAAGGCACATAAACTAGACTGGTCGGTCCGACCACAACCTGACCCTCTTCATTTACAATAGGTAATCCTGGGACCTGCCGCAGTGGCATTTGGTGAACTTCTCTCTGGCCCACTGTTCTGCTTCTGAGGACATAACGCAGATTTGCGGGGGTAGTTCTGCTGCTGGTGCTTGGACTAGTGGATGGCCCTGGACTGGCATCTAACCCTCCGCTAGCGGATGCCTCAGGGGATAATGGTTCTACTGCACAGCCTCGCTCAGGACTAGGGCTCTGGCTCCTCTTTGGGGAAGGGATCTGGTCTTCAGGTGTTGGAGGATCGGGTGGAGGTACTTCAGCTGGGGGTTGTCTTTCCACTTTCGGCTCCACTCGGGGTACTCGTGGAGCCGAGGGGACTGGAGTATACAGAAAAGCGGGTGGATAACCTGGGACCTCTGGAGGCTCTGGGGCTGCAAAAATAGGGGACTTTTCCTTCTTAGCAGGGACTCCCGTTGCAGTTGCTAACAGAATTCTACACTGCCCCTCACGGCAACGCTTCATCCAAGGGGGTTGCTTCTCACAGATAGGAATCTATATAGGAAAACTGCTCAGAACTATATCTGCACACCACCTGGTGCACTCGGGACACAATGTGAATATCAAAAGTACCTTCTGGTGGCCACACGGCGTCCAGCGCCGGCCACACCCTACTACACAATGGGGTATATTTACTAAACTGCGGTAAACGTGAATAACGCGTGTTGTATGATGTTAATGATCGTTAGCATGCTATAGCATGCGATATAGCGCATTAACGATCATAAACGCGCTATAGCGCGCGCTATCACGCGCTAACGAGCGTAATGCTCCGCGGTGCGGTAAAACACCACAGAAGGTGGAGAGAGGGCGGAGAGAAGGGGTCAATGGGCGGAGAGTGGGTGGGGAGAGGCTCCCTTCACACCAACGCGCTTAATTTCAGAGCTGAATTCCAACGCGAATGAAAACCTACCGGTAAAAGCACTTTAAAGGGGAGAGAAACCATTTATGTGTCAGCAATGTACAGCCTAGGCAGTGAAACCAAAAAAAGGTGATAAGCGTGATACATGTGCACAGAACAAAAGGGCACAGAAACACCGAAAATGACCCCAACAAACTGGAAAAAAACAACAACCAAGCTGGCCCCATTATCCAAAGCCTCCTGGAGAGGCAGGACTTTGGGCTCTGCGTGCATGTCCCAATACTAGCACATGCATACCGTAGTAATGCCACCCTAAACCTGGGAATATGGTACACATCTATCAAAAGGTTGCTATGATTACTGGCAGATAGCAATTCCTAGGTTAAGTACAATTTCCTGAGTGAGCTGCATCATAGCAACCTTTCTGATGTCTGTGGAGTGTGCTACAGGTCCTGTGTCTGACAGTGTTTACCAACCTGGGGAGTGACTCCTACAGTATTGCGTACCATAGCCATGCATGCACTGTGCCCAGGACTGGTGTGGTGGCCTGGGCTGCCCAACACCTCTATAGTTGCACAATACTGGCATAGGTGTGGGGAGTGCGTGTCTATCTATCCAGTGTGTGGTGGCTGCCAACACCCTCCACAGCCCACACTGCTAGCACTGTTGCCAGTATTGGCCTGCCAATGTGCATAATGAGGAGCAAGGTACCGTGGGAATAGCCTGGATAGGGTGGCCTGGCCTTGCCGCATCTGCGCAGGGCATAGGGCAATAGCTCGGACATTGTAGTGCCTGGTACCACCTGCACGGACAGAGTGGCCACAGCATGTCCTGCTGGGAGGTCACTATCACCCTGACTGAGCAGTGACCACGGCATGGCTAGGTTCCCCCATAGAGCTATATACATTTCTCTCATGTGGTATATATGGGTTTCCTTTTGGGGCCCAATCACTGACTTATCTGCTTGGTGTGTATGCTGACATCCCTCTTCCGGGTACATGCATCTCCTCCAGGACCATGCACTATGGACTAGCTGGCGGTCTGCCTGCAGCTAGTATGCTGTCTTGCTGGAACACCTTGCAGGGTGTAGCGGCTGGAGGCTTGCTGCTGGAGAATGTCAGATAATGGTGGGGGGCAGCTGAGCATTTCCAGGCCTACTGTCTGTCCGCTATTGTGTTATGGATGTGTGCCGCTCTGTCTGTTCCCCTCTACCGCTGCCATTGCAGGGAGGTAGACTGTGGATCTATTGGTGGGTGATCCTGTTTCCCCCTGAGCCCCAGAGGGTGGGTTGTGTGGTGGTACATAATCTGCCTATGGGTCCATACACCAGCCCCCCTTCACCTACAGCAGGTAACAATGGCACTAACACAGGATATGCACTGGTCTGGGTGCAACAGCGCCCATAGAGACTAGACATGACCGGGACATACAGCAGAACACAGCTGTATCCTAGGTGTGTCTAATGGACCTACCTATCACACACTGATGGGGACCTGCAGCATGGCGTATTTCAGCCATGAAAGGTGCTGTGGACCTGGTACTGGGCGCCCCACCTCAACCTCAGGGTGGGCACTGTACCCGCACAATGTGACTGTCTGTGGCTACTCTGTGGCAGTGCCACACACGGTCTGTTCCCCCTTCAAGGCCGAGGTGCTGTGGGGGTGCATACCCGATCTTGTGCCCATCTCTCGACTGCTGATTTGCATGTGCAGTGCATCATGGGTACAGGTGGGTTACCCCTATCCTGGTAGCCACAGCAGAATGTGGGTGTTGTTCCGTGCAGTCCTCCTGTAGCCAGCCAGTTGTTTGTTAGCAGCTCTAGCCCACTGGTTACTTTGCTGCCTGTGGAACCAGAGGACATGGGTTCAGAACCCACAGTGGGGTTCATCAATAGGGCTGTCTTAGGCGTTGTCTATTTTTATTGTATATTAGTTCTGCCAGCAGGACCACCCTCAGGGTACTGTCCCCTTAGGGTGGCTCATAGGGCGCCCTATACAGCGCCTTATAAGGTGCCTTATATGGTGTCCTATAGGGGACATTATAGGGTGCCTTGGCAGACAGCGCACTTTATAATGTGCCCTATGGAGTGCCCTCTGGGGTGCCTTATGTGGCACCTTAGGTTATGCCACTGTGAGGGTGTGTTTGCTGGCAGCACTATTCAGGTACAACTAAACTTCCTCACAGCCCACTACTTAACCCTTTCCAGGCCAAGCCCAGTACTTTCGGGATCTCATCTTCTGCCTATATATTCCTCTCAAATGTTATATAATACATGACCATGCCAGAGGGAACGTCACTATTGGAACATATTGGGTACGACGGGTACAATTTTCCTGACATGTGCAAACATTAACCCGGCTGCAGAATGTGGATTAAAATATTATAGTAGGCCTTCAAAGGGTTACACATGATGCCTCAGCCAGCCTTATTCATTAGGCACACTGGGGAATCGAACCCATGACCCTTGTACTATCAGTCTGTGTAGTAACCATTGTGCTACAGCTCTGTTTCTGTTTTTGGGTGTCTGCACGCTGTCTTAAGCTTGTGTGCAGTAGCACGCGCGCTGTAGCGATCGTTGCGGCGCGACACGCAATACCGCACGCAACTGCGTGTTATCGGTTACGATGTACCGCCCATGTCCTTTTTTGGCTTTCCTTCCACTAACGCAGCTCCTAACGCGAATTGCACTAACGCAGTTTAGTAAACATACCCCAATATTTCTAAGCGGGTCGGTGACATTTTTACCCCATAATCACCACTAAACCCCTTCTTAAAATTCGTGATCATACAGTTCAACGGAGTTTGTACGGACTCCGCCCCTCCCATTATGACATATGACAGACAAGACAGCAAACAGAAAGGATGGGTAGGATGGCTGCGGGTAAGGGTCCGCACAGCCCACAGAACAATACGGGGGACAAACACCAGACGCTTCCTCCTTTTCGCGACCTGGGCGCAGTCGCCTGGCCAGGAAATGTGCTACTTAGGAGTCCGCTCTCGCTCAGCCTGTATTGCAAGACCTGTCAAGCACACTTCACACAACCAAACATGCTAGCATATCCCAAATTCCAAATTCCTGGGCTAACTGACTAAACCAAAATTACCAAACGAAAAGGGTCAGTGGCTTCGCCCCGCGCATACTCATGCAGGGTTACTAGGACCGTCCTGGGAGTTGATCAGACTCCCTTTACCTGTTACCATACCATATTAGTCTCGAGACTTTCCCAGAGCTAACTGACTAAGAACCAGAAAAATCAATACTCACCGGATCCGGTAGCTAATGTGCTACGCAACCAGTTCCACCTTGGGTTGAATCCTGGACTCCCCTCCCGGGTTCGAGGTGTTGGCCGGCCGGACCCAGCAAGCCTGCCAAGGCAGGGCGGAACCCTCCGATGCAAGGGACCGGCGGCGCCTGGGCTCCTCTCTGCTGTTGGCCGGCTGCAGTCCCAGCCGGACCAAACCTGGAGGCGGTAATACGTGGTAGTATTCACTTGCCCACCATTCACGTATCCCACCCTTCCCGGTCAGAAACCAATGTAATAGCGAAGTGCACGCAATGAATACACCAGGAGTCTATTTACTAGAATTCAAACCTGTTTATTTGTGCACAAGTCTCAGACACCTGTCACTTCCAAAATGGTCTGAGCATGGCTTTCAGAAAAACAACAGCATTTATAGCTTTCTTCATTAGTTCTATACAGACAAACTCCTCATTCGTCCTGGTGGCCCCCTCACCCCCCCATTCAATGGAAAATTTCTGACCGGGCCCACGCCGCTCTTCCCCCCCCCCCCCTGCTCTTAGGCCTTCCTAGCCATGCTCAGTAACTAGACATAACATTCTGCCTTGCTTTTTGCTGACAAGGTCACTCGCAGCACAGGCACTGTGTGAAAAGCAAGATTCTGAAATACATCTGTGAACATACATTTACAGGCTATCTAGTCCATAGCCTATCACAGCCCGACCCTCTGCAGTGGAACATACATCCAACTGTCACCGATGACCTGCCTGTCATGTCACACTGACATACTGAGCTGCCACACATAACACCACAAACACACCACTAGAGCAGCTATCTGTATCCTGGCCACCCAGATAGGTGTAAATATGCTTCCACCCCCTCAGTGCTGTACACCACCTGTGGTCCAACAGTCATCCCAATAGTCTGCCCAGATCCCTGATGTGCCAGTCACCTCTGCTGTCCCCAGCATGCTAGTAGCACTCCTTGGCCAGGTCATCTCACAGTCCCCACAGACCTCAAAAGAGACTGCCAGACCTTATCTTATGATGTATGGACACACGCACCCTGAAGGACACACACAGCCTCCCAGGGCATACCATACACATGCATGTGGGGACTCCACAGTGCTGGTGTACAAACACTATCTGGGCTCCCTACCCACACTGTTCTTTGCAGTCACCACAGGGGACCCCTTGTGGCCTCGCTTTGAGGGCTGACATCTAGAGTGGGAAGCAAGGTGGGCACCTAGCCACTAACACACCAGCAGGGCCTCAGACCTCCATGCAGCTGCCAACACTGGCTTCTCCTCTCTCAACCCCTTGTCTGTCATATTCACACCCCTTGGATGCATCTCGAGTATGCAGTTTATATCCTGTCTGATCTGAGGGGACTGCATGTCCTGGTGTGCATGGCTTATCTGCTATCTGGTCGGTGGGCCACCAGCTATGTACCAGGCTTGCAGGCATTGTGGCTGTTGACAGCTGCCCTGTGAGCAATGAACAGGTGGCTGATGCTCCATTCTCTGTTTCCATTCACAAAGCCCACAGATGGAGCAGGTGGCCTCTCCACCAGGGTCCAGCAGCCAGTGGTGGTGGTGGAGGAGCTGCTGGCACAGTCACCAATGTGCTTTTGCAGGCCTGGAACCTCCCACAACATTGAGGAGGAGGGGGAGGTGGAGAAGGTGGAAGAGGATGATGGGGAGGAGGGGGAGTGGGTGGTGGAGTGGGAGGGAGTGGGGGAGGAAGAGAGGGGGAGGGGAAGGAGGAGTTGGGAGGTGAGGTGGGAGGGAAGGGTGTGAGGCAGGATGAACCCCTGGAGGTGTGGGATGTGGAGGGGGAGGCGTATGGGTGGAGAGGGGAGAGGAGGTAGGGGCATCTGAGGGACTGCATTCTCACACCCCCAGGGGTCCATCCTGCCCCACAGACCAGGATGTGATCACACACCTGGGACCCAGGATTGCAGAGGGCCCTGGGGGTCCCTGCCACCTGCCCCATGGTCCTGAAGCAATGGCAGCATCAGCTGCAGAGGTGGCAACCAGTGCAACAGACAGGGAGTGGACAGACGCCTCGACTCAGACTCCATACCCATGGGGCCTGGGAAGGGCAACTATGACCATACCCTATCTGCTGCAGTGGTTGCCATCACAATGGGCCAGCAGGTCCAAACACAGGCCAAGGCACAGATGGTAGATGCCATGGTCAGGATGGCTCATGAGCTGTGGAGGCTAAGGAAGGTGGTAGAGGGCACCACAGACCATGAGCTATCAGGCCATGGCAGCCCCCTGGAAGGGTAGTGTTGATGGTGAGGTGGGTGCACCCCAGCCCTCTGCATTCCTGTGTCCCAGGTGATGCCACAACTGCAGGGCACAGGGATGTTGGCAGGGGAACAGCCACTGCCACCAAGGTTGGCACTGTGTGCCAAGCTGTATACAGCATTTTTTAAAACTGTTTGTGCCCAAGGGGCGATGTACATAATGTATATATTGTAAATACAGTGTTTGTACTTTTTTGGAACTATGGACTGGTCATGTGTATTTTTTCATGTCATCAACTTGCACATTGATAAACACATAGCACTATTTCCCTGCATTTTCAACAGACACACGTGTCACATACATGGTCCAGTCCAAACAGCATGCAGTGGAGTATGGGTATGTGCAGTGCTGTATGCAACCTCCTGGGTCCTCCCAGGTGGTGCATCCCTCCCTGGCACAGCAGGGGACCTGTTGGTTGCTATGTCCTGCATACTAAACCCACATGCCTGGGGACCAGGACATGCCTATATATGCACACATGGCACAGTGGACAGGACAGTAGCAGAGCCATGACAGAGCTGTGGAATAAGGGAACATAGGGTGTGCTAGGGGTAGCTGCGGTTCAATGAGTGCTTCCACTGCTGTGGTGAGGGGTGACACAGTGGATACAGGTGTGCAGCACAGGACCTGCAGCACCAATTCATGTATGGTCCTGGGGGAAGGGTGGGCCATAAACACGTCAAACAGAATGCACAGGGCACAAATAGGATTAATAGTGTATGGACTGTGGATTCACACAGGAGCAGGTGAATAGATGTGCACATGTAAGGTGCGGTATCCAGGTCAGTGTGAGGAGGATCCCTGGGTATATGGAGGGGATAACTGTGTTGTGACATGACAGCAATGGCCTGCATGTCCATATCATGTACAATGGGGGGGGGGGGGATCTATGGGACAGATATGTGAGGTACAGGTGGGGATGTGATGTTGCACACCTGAAGGGAGGGGACACATGACATGTATACCTAGGTGGGTGCACACCCAGACCCACAGCAGGTAGGGGCCTATACATGTACCTTGTTGTGGTACTGACAGACACAGCCAGACAATGTAATACTACTACTACTACTACTGCTACTACTGAGCACTTCTATAGCACTACAAGATGTGTGCAGCACTGTACAGACATGTGAGAAACAGACCCTGCTCTTCAGAGCTAACACTCTAATAAAGAGAGACAACACAGATGGCATAGACACGGACAAAACATGGGGGACTGGTAAAAAAAAACCCAGGAGAACAGGAGAGTCAGGAACCAAAAGCAGCAGCAAAGATGTTTGGAGATTTATGAGAAGAAAGGTAGTGAAGAGGTGCTGAGCAAATACGAGTATAGGTCATCGAGCGCACCTTTGGCGTATTAAAGAGTCGCTTCAGGTGTCTGAATAAGACTGGTGGGGCCTTAGAATACTGACCCATGACTGTGGCACAGATAATTCTGGCCTGTTGCATCCTGTACAACATTGCTCTCCGGCACAATATCCCAGTTGACATTAATTCGGATCTGGAAGATGATCCTGTGTGCCCTCTTGTACGTGGCCGTGGAAACACACATGTGGGCACAGCAATCCGGCAACATCTGATTGAGGAGCTCTTCTCATCTAAGTACTGTGTACATGAGGAGATGCATATGTGTACAAATTTGCATGCCATCCTGTGTGCTTCATGTCTACATCCTAACATATATGTGTCTGATGTGCTTGTGACTATATAGATTCCGTTTGGCAGGCTGTCACTCCTGCTGGTGTGGTGAGGTACCTAAATGGGGCAAGAGGATCTACATGCAGCTGACTGTGTTACAGCTCCATACACATGACAACATGGCAGTGATTTTGGAACAGTGCATCAAACACAGTGGCATCAGAGGTATGCATTTTACATCACATACCTGCATATATTACATAAACATAACTGTCTTCTTTGCTTATGCTGTTGTGTCAATTGCGCTGCATACACTGAGGGCACAGGACAACATTTGACATGTGTGATCTTCCCTTGTATTCCTAAATATATTTCTGTAAATCTATCTTGCATGTATACATATACCCCATGTCTATGATTTACCTTCTCTATGGCCATCTTGATTTCAGCAATTGTTAAATGGACACCATAGTGTTGCTGACATCCCCAACTATGATGTTGGTGTACACAGACGATAAGAGTGGGAGTGTTGAACATTGCATTTATCTTTTTCTTACCATTGTTCAAACAGCCAAGATGAATGTAGCCTTGGATAGGCTCATGGCATTCCTCCTACTAACCTCATCTTAAGAACATAAGAACATAAGATATGCCATAGTGGGTCAGACCAAGGTCCATCAAGCCCAGTGTCCTGTTTCCAACAGTGGTCAATCTAGGTCATACGTACCTAGCAGTTTCCCCAAAAGACACAGTTTCCAAAATGCTTGTACTTGGTCAAGCATTGATATCCTGGGTCCCTTCTTAATAATGGTTTATGGACCTTTCCTCCAGGAACTTGTCCAAACCTTTTTTAAACCCAGCTACATTAACAGCCTTTACTACATCCTCCGGTAACAAATTCCAGAGTTTGATTACATGTTGAGTGAAAAAATATTTTCTTTTATTAGTCTTAAATAGTTTACCCTGTAGCTTCATTGCATGTCCCCTAGTCTTTCTATATTCTGATAAGGTAAACAATCGATCTACATTTACCCGTTCCACTCCGTTCATTAATTTATAGACTTCTATCATATGTCCCCTCAGCCGTCTCTTTTCCAGGTTAAAGAGCCCTAACCTTTTTAGCCTTTCTTCATCTTTGTACCAGACAGGGGAAATGGTACCAGGTGCACATGTGTTTTATATTGCAGTGTGTGTGGATTGTGAGTCACATTGTACAGATACACTGTGCAAGCATATGTTCAGTATTTGTTCCTGGTGTGAGGTCTGATTGGCCCTTAATAGATCACTGCAGTAATGATGCTACATTTCAGATGATGCCCTTTGACTGATGTGATCATGTCATGCATTGTGTTCTGTGTGGAAAATATTATACGTTTTGTCTGATGACAAATCAGAATGCTTCAGCATTCACATTTGCCACATGACAGGATAGTTTTGACAACAAGCAATGATGTTTTAACATGCACAGAGACTAATGCCACACTTTCTGAACACCACCTCTGGGTGTGGAATGACAACTTGGACACAATGACATCTGCAGCCAGTCCCTGTCCACCACATGCACCACACTCCAGATGGCCTCCACATTGGATCATGTTTGCCTAACATCATCAAACATCTTGTATGTGATTTCCTTGTTTGGTACTCAGAGTTCATTGAGATGTCATTGTCCGGCAGCAGTGATAGACATGATGGGGACCTATGACACACCTGTACCGCGTGGCCAAGGACATGTCTATGTGCCTGTGCAGATATGAACATACTCTGTACTGATCAGTTTGGATGTCCTACACCTTCAATGGCAGCTGTGTTATGGGAATGTAATGGTTGAATGTTAGACGTTTCCTACTTCACATATTAAACTTGCAGGCACTGGGATGGCACCTCATGATATGTGATGAATGGCATAATTACCTTTCTATTACTTTTTCCACAGGTCATGACCCACCCACAGCTGAAGAGACCTTCAGTGCATCTGCGATCACGATCACCCACATGTTGGAGGAGACAGCAACAACATGAGATGATCCCTGAGAAGAGGTGGCATACAGTAATGGAACTTAGGCTGAGGAGCACATGCCAATGCTGGACATTGATATTCATGTGGTGGATCAGTGTATGCAAAGGGTGCACACTGGCCTGGTGATACGATCCACTGCCTGGGTGGCGTGACTCCTTGGCACACCCAATTTGTCCCATTCCCTTACTATGGATTCTCACATCATCATCAATAAACTTCACACCTCAATGTAGACACCCATGGCTGCAGAAAATGACTTGGAGAGAGCTGTGATGCTCCACATACCATTGGAGCTGGGGAGATGGAATATTGACAGGTAACAGTCCAGCAGCATCAACACTGTCAACTGGGGCCTGCCATGTTTTGCTTGTTTTACCACTGCCATGGCTCTATGGATGACCCCAAATGTTTTGGCCCAAAAGAGGATCAAGCTGGGTGTGTAGCAGCAGAGGGACATTGGGGTATGTTTACTAAACACCGCACAATTGCGTATCTGCACAATAGCACACGGAAAGCAGCACTTAAGTGCTCTTAAGCGCCCCGCACACGTGCGGGTCACCCCCGCACACGTGCGCGGCACACTAACGGGCCCCGCACAAGTACGTGCCCGCAAATGTCCGATAGAGGCATGGAAAGGCTAACGGAGGGCGGAGGAAGGCTCCCGAGGGGCGGAGAGACAGGTGCAATGGGTGTGGAAGGGGAGGGGAGAGGCCCCTCGCACATTATCGGGGCCGAATTTCCATGTAAAAACTACCGCGAGTGAAACACTCGCAGTAGAGTGCATTTAAAGGGAAGAGAAACCATTTCCGTCAGCAATGTACAGCAAAACCGGGGAAACCAACAAACGTGAGCAGTGTGAT
The DNA here is from genome assembly GCA_033557465.1 of Ichthyophis bannanicus. Lineage (NCBI taxonomy): Eukaryota > Metazoa > Chordata > Amphibia > Gymnophiona > Ichthyophiidae > Ichthyophis > Ichthyophis bannanicus. The sequence continues at coordinate 364,709,785 of CM066031.1, read as the reverse complement.
ACATGTGCACAGAACAAAATAGCAAATATAAATTGAAAAAGACCACAACAAAATTCTAAAAACTTATAATCCAGCTGGGCAACAGTGATATTAATGGGCAACAATAAAAAACACTCCCAGGAAAGCCCCAAAAAAAGAAATGATTTTTGGAAGGGTCTACGGAGCGGAGACCCTTCCAAAACTCATTTCCTTTTCTGGGAGCTTTGCTGGGAGTGTTCTCTATGGTCGCCCATTAATACCACTGTTGCCCAGCTTGGTTATATTTTTTCCCCCTCTTTTCACGGTCATTTGCGGGGTGTATTTGCACGTTTGCCCAGACAAGGTGAATGAGCCCACAGTACAAATGTGCAGAGCAGGGTTTAGGATTCCGCCGGCCAGGTTTACCATCCCCAGGGACAGCACTGTCTCTGTGGCCACAGTGTGGTGCAGCGGACAGAGCCAGTACCTACAGGACCAGAGAGTCCTGGTTCATATCCCAGCTGGGACTCCTGCCAACCCAGTCCCCATATTTTACCCACCACTAAACAGAGATAGTAAAGACACTGCTATATTGCAGAGAACATAAGCGTGTCTCAAACACCCATATTTTACCCTACACCGCACACTCACCATTACAATGGGCATTACCGACAGCTGAGTCCCCCAAATGCAGTCCTGGAGTGCCACAACTCAAGCAGGTCACATGCTTTTCCAAGATAAGGACATGCCAGCATGTTGGCGGAAGGGTACAGGTGGTGGCGGGGGCAGTGGCTGCTAGCCACAGCACACAGTGGCCTAGCCATGTGCAGGCTGGCACCGTCCACTGCAACAGACAGGCCCTGTCGGATGAACAGTCATGGACGTCCCAGGGAACTCAGCCAATCTGTAGTTACATGGTGGTGCAGTGCACACAGACAGTGTGTGCAAGAACAGAAGGTCACAGGTTCAAATCCCAGCTGGGGCTACTGCCAATCCTGTCCACAAATGTTTCCCACAACTAAACCGTGATAATAAGCACAAACCTTTATTGCTGAGGACATACGCATTGGTAATACGCCTATCTTTTACCACACTGAGCACAGACACCATGAACAGGGGCATTACCTAGAGCAGAGTCTCCGATATGCAACCCTAGAGGACCACTCACCATTCAGGTTCTATGCTGCCTCTAATACAAATGACGGTGCTGCATATCTATGCACCACCTCCATGGCATGTAGATGTAGCTCATGCATAGTCATGAGGTACAGCAGGAAAACCCGAACAGTGTTCAGCACACCAGGACTGGAGTTGGGAACCTCTGCCGTACAGCAGCAGCCAACAGGGGCAGACACACCCACACCCACAGGCCCCATTGGCCAATGCCTCCTGGAGGGGCAGGACATTGGGCCCTGCGTGCATCTCCCAATACTAGCACCTGCATACCTTAGCAATGCCACCCTACACCTGGGTATACGGTACACAGCTCTCAAACGTTTGCTATGAGTCCTGGCAGATAGACATTACTACGTTAAGCACAGTTTGCTCTGTGAGCTCCATCATAAAACTCTTTCTGATGTCTGCGGTGTGTGCTTCAGGTCTGGCCTGTGACAGTGGTCACCACCCTGGTGAGTGACCCACAACAGTATTGCATACCATATCCATGCCTGTACTGTGCCCATGACTGGTGTGGTGGGCAAGGCTGATAAACTCCTCTATTGTAGCACAATGCTGGCATACGTGTGGGAGTGTGTGTCTGTCTATACAGTGTGTGTTGGCTGCAAACACCTTCCACAGCCCACACTGCCAGCACAGTTGCCAGCATTGGCCTGCCAATGTGCATAATGAGCAGCAAGGTACCATGGGTATAGCTCAGACAGGGTGGGCTGGCCAGGATGCATCTGCACAGGGCATAGGGCACTGCCTCGGACATTGTCGTGCCCAGCCACCACCTACACAGAGAGGGTGACCTCTGTCTGTCCTGCTGTGGGATCACTCTCACCCTGACTGTGCAGTGACCACAGCATGTCTAGGCACCCCCATAGTGCTATATAGTATCTTTCTCATGTGATATATCTGGGTTTCCTTCTGGGGCCCAGTCACTGACGTATCTGCTGGTTTGCATTGCCATCCCAGTTCAGGGTGCATGCATTTCCACCAGGACTAACTAGCTGACTGTTTTCAGCTGCTCTGTGTCTTGATGGAGTGCCTTGCAGGAGTGCCTTGCAGGGTGCAGCAGCTGAAGGCTTGCTGCAGGAGAATATCAGATAGTGGTGGGGTGCAGCTTAGCATAACCAGCTGTAATGTCTGTCTGATATTGTGTTGTGAATGTGTATAGAGCTGCTTTGACTGCGCTGTAGGGTGTCTGTTCCCCAGCAGGACTAGGGTTGATGGTCCACTCTACTGCCACCATTGCAGGGAGGTAGAATGTGGAGCTGTTGATGGGAGACCCTGTTCTTTAACCTGGGGGGGGGGGGGGTGTTGGTACATAGGCCACCTAGGTGTCCATCATGGGTTTCCCTGACTAAGACAGGAGATATCCAAGGTGTTTCTTCAGAATCTACCTATCTCACAGATTAACACTGCTTTGAAGCTCTTTCAGCCATGGAGGGTGTTGTGGACCTGGTCCTGAGCGCCTCTTCACACCCTCAGGGTGAGCACCGGACCCGCACAATGTGACGGTGTGTAGCTACTCTGTGCCAATAAAACACCCGGTCAGTACCCCCTACCAGGCCGAGGCGCTGTGTGGGTGCACACGGCCACTTTCCCCTACCAGGCCAGGGAGCTTTTGGGGTGCATTCCCCATCTTGTGTTCATCTGTGGACAGCTGATTTGCATGTGCAGTGCATCATGAATACGGGTGGCCTAGCCCTATCCTGGTTACCACAGCGGACTGTCTGTGTGGTGACGTGCAGGCTCTCTGCAGCCAGCCAGGGGCTTGCTGGCAGCTATAGAGTTGTAGCCCAATGGTTACGTCACTGCCTGTGGAGACAGAGCTCATGGGTTCAGACCCACAGTGGGGTTATTTGATAGGGTGGTCCAAAGTTTGTTTTTATTTAATGTACATATATTGATGCCAGCACAAACACCCTCAGCATACTGTACCCATAGGGTGCCTCTGAGGGTGCTTTATAGGGCGCCCTATAGGGCACCTTATGGTTGCCGTCCATATAAGGTGCACTGTACATTATCCTGTGACGCAACATATATGGTGCCCTATAGGGGACATTCTAGGGTGCCTTGGCGTACAGTGAACTTTAACATGTGCCTTATGGGCCGCCTTATGTTAACACACTTTGAGAGTGTGTTTGCTAGTACTGATACATAAAATAAAACTAATATGCCTCCAACAGCACTCATCCCCATAATATGTACTGCCTCAGCCAGCCTTGCTCACTGGGCACTGCACCATTGGTCAGTGTCTTAACCATTGTGCTGTGGCTCTGTTCCTGTGTTTGGACATTGCCGCACTGCCTTAGGCCTTAGAAACTTAGCAGCGCACCGCCTTCTGCAGCCCAAACCGCACAAAATTAACAGCGCAACGCCTAATGCCCACAATTTACAGTGCTATGCCTTATGATGCCCACACCTAACAGCACACCGCCTAATGACGCCCAAAATTAACAGTGCGTCGCCTTATGCCGCACAAAATTAATATGCCTTCTTCCCATTAACGTTAATGCCTCAAACAACATTTCTTGTTGCGCACAATGGGGGATTGAACCCCTGGCCCCTGCACCATTGGTCTGTGTCTTCACCGTTGTACTACGGCTCTGTTCTTTTCTGTGCCCAGCAGCGCGCCACTTAGCCTTCCCACGCGCTAATGTGGACCCCGCACATTAGCGCGCCGCGCACAAGTACGGTCGCTGCCTCTCGGTTTTTTTCTTTTTTCTGCCTGAACCGCCCACTCCTTATATGGCACAGGCACACTACCGCGGCCCCGCACAATTTCGGAGTTTAGTAAACATACCCCATTGTATATGTGGTGTGTTCTTTCCTTGTCACCTTTGCACTGGTCATTTTGGCCGTGACAAGCTGTTGCACATCCTCACAAGTTGAATCACAACAACATGTTTGATCTCTGTTTGGCTATATCCAGGAGTGATACTCTGCATATAGGGTGTCAATGTGTCATTTCGTGAAATATAGTGTGCATATGCATGTGCATGAATATGTTGTGACACAGTGACATGTGATGATGTGCAGTTTGTGATGTTTACTGTACCATAGTTTTCATGTTTTGCCACTTCACAGAACATATTGACCTGTTGTTTCCTAATAAAGATGTGTAATTATTGATTTGCTTAAAGCTTACACAGTCGCATGTGTGCTCCATCCTATGTCTCTCATGACAATGTGCCACACACATGGCAAGGGCCATTTGCTGATGTGCCTATCTGTATTTTCACACATAGCTTGGATTGTGCATTGAATGTACATTCTCGTACCTGTACAGCTCATGGACGTAGGGCCTACTGTGTCACCCCAGAGTTGTTGTATTCTGCTGACTCTGTACCTGTGGGAGACATGTTTTTTGTTACTGTGCCAACACGTGCTTCTCATAACTACCTCCATCTCATCATTGTAGATTGTGTCCCAGATTTTGGAGGGCATTTATGAGTATACAGGAAACTGCCCTAGTTACCTGTATAAATGGCTTCTTGGTGATTTTTGTACTGCACCTACTCAGGTTCTGGCATGCTACAATGTTGTGTACCTCCCTAACATGCCCATATGCTATGTGATTGCCATCAGGGTGTGTTAGGGGCGTTCTGTGGTAGGGCATGGGCAGATAAACATGGTTGGCGGGTGTCAACATTTTTCTATACAATAAACATGTGCATGACAATTTGGCACTGATTTTCCCGAGCTATCTTTCTGGCATTAGGTCTGGGCAGTTAGCCAGTTAATCTTGGCCTACCTGGCTAGCTCCTGCTCTCTCTCATTTGTGTGTGCAGGCCCTGATTTTCAGGGGTGGCCCACATATGACCACAGCATTCACATCAGGTTAGACAGTTGGAAGTCATGCAATGTACCGACATATCACTTTGCACCACCTAGATTAAAATCTGGGAACCAAACATTTCTGCACATAGCATCCATACATGTGCACAGATTCACTGGAAGTATGTTGGAACATCAGCCATGTCCCATCTGTGATATGGGAATTCTAGTGTGATGCAGGACACTTCATTGCATGCCCTCCAACTCAGTCGCCGCACTGACATCCCAAGATCACCGATGCCATCACTGGCCAGTGTGGCGATATTTATAACAGACATTTCTGTGAGCAGCAAGCTTTTCCAAATATGTTCTGCATGGTTCAGTCATCTGTGAGACAGCACATGTATATAAAGGTGCACACCACTGATGTTCAGATGTGTGAGCAATGTGTTTGTTCACAGAGTCCTCTATGTATAGGTCTTCTTAAGGATATTGCTGCTAGGATAGTAACTGGAAGTATTGGGGGGAGGGGTGTGTGTGCAAATGTTCATCCATTGCTTTCCAAGCTGTGATCATTTCAAATGATGACATGAAGAAAGATTAAATTACTGGTTCTAACTTTTGGAGTTTTGAGAGGTAAGAGACTTTGGGGGATGTTTACTAAACTGCGGTAATGGTACATAACGCGCGTGATGTAACGTTAACGATCGTTAACGTACGTTAACGCGTGTTATGATGCGTTAACGATCTCTAACGTCTCATAACGCGCATTAACGTAAGTTAACGATCGTAAAGTCCCGTGGTGCGGTAAAACACCGCAGAAGGTGGAGAGAGGATGGAGAGAAGGGGTCAATGGGCGGAGTGTGGGCGGGGAGAGGCTCCTTTCACACTAACGTGCTGATCTGAAGAGCTGAATCCTAACGCGATTGAAAACCTGCCGTTAAATGCACATTTCAGGGGAGAGAAACCATTTAGGTGTCAGCAATGTACAGCCTATGCAGGGAAACCTAAAACAAGTGATAAGTGTGATACATGTGCACAGAACAAAAGGGCACAGAAACATTGAAAATGACCTCAACAAACTGGAAAAAAAACATAACCAAGCTGGCCAATAGTGGTATTAATGGGAAACATCAACCCCCCCCCCCAGGAAAGCTCCATAGAAAAGATATAAATCATGGAAGGGTCTATGCTCTGTCCCCATACAAGGTGAATGAGCCCACAGTGAAATTGCGCTGTGCAGGGTTTTCCTCTCCATCGGACAGGTGTCCTATGGCGTGCACATGTGCGGCAACAGCAGGGCGGGCATGTCAAAATGGCAACTGGACAGATGCCAGAAAAGGGGATACAGAGGCCCGCAGGCGGCACATGCTGTGGTGCAGCTGGGCCACAGTGCGGACTAGGGTGATGCCTAGGTGGCCCATACGAATGCTGAAACAGCAGAGCAGCCAGACAGCAACTGCTGAAGGCTCAACATGGACACAACTGTGTTTACCACAGTGTCACAGGGGATAGTACCCAGCAGGTATCCCCAAGGGCACAGAACAGTGGCAGGCGGTGCTGGGGGGAAGGGTGGACACCTATGCAGACACCCCTACCCCAGAACCCACACCATAGGCATCCTCCTACCTGCACACTGGATGGCCTGAGACTGCGCTCCACCAGTACCACCAGCAGAAGGGAATGTCAGCATGGTGGCAGAGGGGTACTGGTGGTGGAGGGGGCAGTGGCAGCTGCCCAGAACATACCGTGGCCTAGCCCTGTGTAGGTGGGTGCCATGCACTGCAACAGACAGGCCCTGTCTGACGAACAGTCATGGTATTACCAGGGAATGCACTGATTCTGTGATAGCATGGTGGTGCAGTGCACAAAATCAGTGTATTCAGAAGCAGAAGGTCACAGGTTCAAGTCCCACCTGTGTTTCCTGCCAACCCAGTCCCCATATTTTTCCCACTACTAAAATGTGTTAATACAGACAGAACCTTTATTGCAGATGACATAAACATGCCCAAAACATCTACATTTTACCCTACAGAGCACAGACACCATAAACATGCACATTACCTAGAGCAGGGTCTCCCAAATGCAGTCCTGTCAGGTTCCATGCTGCCTCTAATAAAGATGCCTGTGCTGCATTTCTATGTGCCGCCCCCATGGTATGCAGATGTAGCTCATGCATATTCATGAGGGACAGCATGAAATCCCGAACAGTGTTTGGCACACCAGGACTGGAGTTGGGAACCTCTGCCATAAAGCAGCAGCCAACAGGGGCAGACACACCCGCACCCACAGGCTCCATTATCCAATGCCTCCTGGAGAGGCAGGACATTGGGCCCTGCGTGCATCTCCCAATACTAGCACTTGCATACCTTAGCAATGCCACCCTAAACCTGGAAATACGGTACACAGCTATCAAAAGGTTGCTATGATTACTGGCAGATAGCACTTCCTAAGTTAAGCACAATTTGCTGATTGAGTTTCACCATAGCAACCTTTCTGATGTCTGTGGAGTGTGCCTCAGGTCTGGTGTCTGACAGTGTTTACCACCCTGGGGAGTGACCCCAACAGTATTGCTTACCGTAGCCATGCCTGCACTCTGCTCAGGACTGGTGTGGTGGCCAGGGCTGCCAAATACCTCTATAGTTGCACAATGCTGGCATAGGTGTGGGGAATGTGTGTCTGTCTATCCAGTGTGTGGTGGCTGCAAACACCTTCCACAGCCCACACTGCTAGAACTGTTGCCAGTATTGGCCTGCCAATGTGCATAATGAGGAGCAAGGTATTGTGGGAATAGTCAGGATAGGATGGCCTGGCCTGGATCCATCTGTACATAGCATAGGGCAATGGCTCGGACAGTGTAGTGGCTGGCCACCACCTGCACGGACAGGGTGGCCACAGCATGTCCTGCTGGGAGGTCACTCTCACCCTGACTTAGTAGTGACCACGGCATGGCTAGGTTCCCCCATAGTGCTATGTAGTACTTCCCCCCCTGTGATATTTATGGATTCTCTTTTGGGGCTCAATCACTGACTTATCTGCTTGGTGTGTATGCTGACATCCCAGTTCTGTGTACATGCATCTCCCCAGGACCATGCACTATGGACTAGCTAGCAGACTGCCTGCAGCTAGTATGTGTCTTGCTGGAACACCTTGCAGGGCGCAGCTGCTGGAGAATGTCAGATAGTGGTGGTGGGGGGCAGCTGTGCATTTCTGGGCCCCTACTGTCTGTCTGCTATTGCTTTATGGATGTGTACAGCTCTGCATTGCCTGCCCTGTAGGGTGTCTGTTCCCCAGCAGGACTGGGGTGATGGTCCCCTCTACTGCCACCATTGCAGGGGTAGAATGTGGATCTGTTGGTGGGAGATCCTGTCCACCACCCTGAGCCCCAGAGGGGGGTTGGGTGGTGGTATGTAATCTGCCTGTGGGTCCAAACACCCCCCCCTTCCCCCTTCCCCCTTCCCCCCTCCCCCCTTCCCCCTTCCCCTTTCCCCTTCCCCTTTTCCCCCTTCCCCCTTCCCCCCTTCCCCCCTTCCCCCCTTCCCCCTTCCCCCTTCCCCCCTTTTCCCCCTTCCCCCCTTTCCCCCTTCCCCCTTCCCCCCTTTCCCCCTTTCCCCCTTCCCCCTTCCCCCTCCCCCCTTTCCCCTTCCCCCCCTTCCCCCTTCCCCCTTCCCCCCTTTCCCCCTTTCCCTTCCCCCCTTCCCCTCCTTCCCCCTTCCCCCTTCCCCCCTTTCCCCCCTTCCCCCTTCCCCCCCTTCCCCCCTTCCCCCTTCCCCCCTTCCCTCCCCCCTTCCCCCTTCCCCCCTTCCCTCCCCCTTTCCCCTTCCCCCCTTCCCTCCCCCTTTCCCCCCTTTCCCCCTTTCCCCCTTCCCCCTTCCCCCCTTCCCCCTTCCCCCCTTCCCCCCTTCCCCCCTTCCCCCCTTCCCCCTTCCCCCCTTCCCCCCTTCCCCCTTCCCCCTTCGCTTAAATCATGTGATCATGGCACACACACAGGGCATGCATTTTTTCTGGGTGCATCATAGCCCACAAGGGCCAGATGTGAAATACAGATGGACACAGGCATATCCTAGGGGTGTTTGCAAGAACTACCTATCACACATTGGCACTGATGGGGACCTGCAGCATAGCCTATCTCAGCAAGGCCAGGTGCTGCGGAAATGGTGCTGAGCACCCCACCTCACCCTCAGGGTGAGCACAGGACCTGTCCACTGTGATGGACGGTAGCCACTCTTTGGCAGTAACACACACGGTCAGTACCCCCACCAGGCTGAGGTGCTGTGGGGTTGCACATGGTCAGGACACCCCACCAGGCCGAGGTGCTGGGGGGATGCAAGCCCCATCTTGTGTTCATCTATAGACTGCAGATCTGCATGTGCAGTGCACCATGGGTATGAGTGGGTTTACCCAAATCCTGGCCACCACAGAAGTTTGTGTGGTGACCTGATGTCCTTCAGCTGCCAGCCAGGGATTTGTTAGTAGCACTAGTGCTGTGGCCCACTAGTTACTTCACTGCCTGTGGAGCCAGGGATCATGGGTTTGATCCCACAGTGGGGTTATTTGTTAGGGCTGTCTGAGGCATTTTCTTTTTTTAATTTAAAGTGGTGCTGCCAGCAACAAACCCTCACAGTGCTGTCTCCTTATGGTGCCTCATCAGGTGCCCGATACAGTGCCCAATGCGGGCCCTATACTGCTCCCTGTGGGGTGCCCCATAGGGGACATTCTAGGGTGCCTTGGCGGACAGTGCCCTTTATAATGTGCCCTCTGGGTGCCTTATAGGGTGCCTTATGCGGCACCTTGGGTTACAGCCCTGTGAGGGTGTGTTTGCTGGAAGCACTAATTATAATTATCTGTAAACTTGACATATGTTTTATGCTTAAGTACAAAGTTGTTAAAATGTAAACCGCGCTGATGATGAATAGCGCGGTATATAAAAACTGTTAAATATATAAATAATTAACAAACAAAAAGCTTCAAACAGCACTGATTTTGAGTAAAAGGTGATGTCTCAGCCAGTTTTACTCATTAGAGCCACAGGGGGAATAAACTCACATCCCCTGCACCACTAGTCAGTATATTAACCATTGTGCTACAGTTCTAGATGCCTTGTTAGACATCTTATCAGACGCTTATGGGTGCGCGTTGCGTGGCGCTCTACACAATGTTTTTTTAATGCTCGTTAAGCTGTGGCACCTGGTAACGCGCGTTATCGGTAACGATGTACCGCCCATGTCCTTATTTGGAATTTCTGCCTGTACCGCAGATCCTAACGCGAATCACACTAACGCAGTTTAGTAAACATACCCCTTTATCTATAGATCATGATGAAGTGGTACTCTGGTGCTCTTTGGCTAGAGAGATGCAGTCTAGCCAAGGGTGCCTACTGGCGTTGCACTAAGTTAAGATTATTTGGCAGGCTCATTTGAGAGCCAGAGGCTTCTTCATAGTTGTGGCAGAACAATATAATAGTTTTCTGCATGAGGCAAAGCAAGGGACTATTTTGACACTCAGGAAGAAGGATAAGACCTTTTTATTTCCAGAACTTGATTAACTCCATTAGCAAATGCTCATTTATGGATTTTGATCTGGATATATGTACAAGATGTTGGATGGGTTGATTAGTCATGGATGCAAGGTTGTCATTTGGATGCAGTCCGGGGTTTTATTTCATTTTTTTATAATGTGTTGTCTTTTTAAATTGTTTTTGTTTTTATGTATAGTATTATAAACTGTTTTGGGAGCCTCATTGGTTTTAGGATGCAGTATGTAAGATTTCTTCTAAATAAATAAATACAAACATTTTGTAACGTCATCAGTTGGAAAAAACAAGTATATGGTACATTTCACAAGCCTAGAAATGTTATTCTTGCTTTCATGGCTACATTCCAACACATGTTGTCAATAAAGTCTGTTTAAATTCCCACTGTAGGAAAAAGAGCTGATTAGATTTTAGAAAATGAAATAATAACGAAATTAAATGAACTGGAAATGGCACTATATTGGTTTACTTTATCTGCCATAAAAACATTAATAATGATACTGCCACATTGCTATAGGACCCAGAGCATGGATGAAGGAAGAGGACAACTTAGTAAAGTGTCTATTTAATGGTAGCTAGGGTTTCCCCTGAAAGCCCCATGTTTCCTGAGAAAAGGATGTATTATGTTCCATGCAAAATAAATCAAGCATTTTCCCAATAAGGAAACAACACAGCTGATATTGAGTCCAGTGCTCTAACTGGTGCTTATCGCTCTTCCTTAATAAAAAAGAAGCATAAACTACCAGAGAAGTGAGACTGAAGGAATGCGAGTGTTCTCTCTTTCTACAGCATTTATGCACTGTATGACACTATTGAACTCTTTCCAGTTTTTGCAGAAGTGCTCCGTTTGCAAACAAATTTAAGCAGACTATCCATGGTGACATCATCAGCTTCCCTGATAAGACTGTGTTTGGATTCTAGTTCATAGTTTAGCTAAATAATTCTTTAAAACTCACATTAGAATAGATTACAATAAGCTCTGGATCCAACAAAAACAGTACAAAGTAAAAGGACTGATCTGAATCATTTTCTCTAACCCACCCTACTCTCTAAGGATTTTTTTTAAGCTCTATTCTACCAGATGGCCCCTCCCCCAGCATAGAAGACCCCCATTGTTCTGAACTCACGCCTTAAGTCCAGAGAAGCGGGAACTCCATGGGCAGGAAGGACATTGGTGCTCTCCTGCCTGTATTACATGCGCTACCAAATGGTACTGCTATATGGTGAAATATCTCATACTAGCATTTTTTGTAGTGCACCCAGGAGGTTTCCAGAGCCTTACCTGCCCATGAAGATCATATTTCCCTAGGCCGGCATTCCCACCAAGCTGCATGGGAGTCCTCTGCCCAAGTTTCCTCTAGTACAGGAGGTAATATGATATGGCATTTTTATTATGAGGAACAGTCACTGTCATGTCCTCATGACTAAAAGCACACTATTGCAGTACCTCCCCCTACCGGCAGCAGCTTGGGCAGAGGACTCCCATGCAGCTTGGTGGGAATTTTGCTCTGGACTGATTAAATCCCGGGGATGCCTCTGAGGGAAGATGCTGATGTTTCAGGGAAATCCCTGAGAGTACGGATAATGCTGTGACAGGACTTTCCTGTGAGGCAGCAGATGGCTGAAGGTGCTCAGGAAGGTCAGAAAGGGATCTTTTTTTTGCCATGGTTCTGGGGAGAAGATATCCTGTGTACTAATTTACCAAACGTGAAAGGGTTGGAATGGTTTAACCTTTCTTAATCAGAGAAGACTCAGTATGCCTTCATGGAGAAAAAGGAATTGTCAGTGCATTCAGTGCAATGTGCGATCCCTCAGGGGTTCCTGCTCTCCCTTCTTCTTTGCAATGTTTATTTGCAACAGTAGTCACAGAAAATTCAGGATTATGCATTGTCTTTTTTATGCAGAGGATACAGTTGTATATCCCTCTGGGTAATAAGGAAGCGGAGAGTCTTAACGGACTAAAACCTCTCTTAAAGCAGCATCCTTCTAGCTGTTTGAGAGCCAGAGCAAGGCCTACCACTAGTAGAACTAGGCACCCACCTAAGTGGCAAGTTTGGGGAAGGGAGAGACAGTAGCACAGTGTCATCACAGTCAACAGACAGCAATGGGAAAGCCCTATAGTATCTGTGTACATGCATGTATGCACGCTCAAAGTCTTCTGTGTCCCATCCCCATGTCAGAGTGAGCAGCACATGGCAGCCTTGAGTAGGCACCTTCATGCATGCAGATTCTCAAAGGCATTCCACTGACAGCCACTTTAAAGAGCTGCCTTAGAGCCATCTGTTTGTTGTGCTAGTGCTGGGCTGCCCCCCTCCCCCCAAAGCCTGATTTTATTTTGGCTTCCTAGGGTGGTAGAGTGGGAGGGGGGGTGGACAATGTAGCAATGGTAGAGGTAAGGGAAGAGGGGGTGATGCTGGGTACTTGGGGAAGGGGAGAAATGCTGGATACTCCTGGAGAGGATGGGGAGAATTACTGGATTCCTGGAGGAGGAGTGGAAGCAAAGGAGAGAGATGCTGAATCCCTGGAGGGAGGAAAGGAAGGAGAGAGATGCTGAATCCCTGGAGGGAGGAAAGGAAGGAGAGAGATGCTGGAGACCTGGGGATAGGGAAGGGAAGGGGAGATGCTGCTGTATGGGGGGGAGGGGGCACATGATGAATGGTTCATCTAGGGCAGGGGTGGGCAATTCCAGTCCTGGAGGGCCGCAGACCAGTCAGGTTTTCATGATGTCCCTAATGAATATTCATGAGATCTATTTGCATCCATTGCCTTCCATTGTATGGAAAGAGGTCCATGACTATTCATTAGGGACATCATGAAAACCTGACTGGTCTGCGGCCCTCCAGGACCAGAATTGCCCACCCCTGGTCTAGGGCATCAAATACTCTTGGGCTGGATCTGTTGAGAGCAAACTTAAACTGAACCCAGAGGAAGCAAAATATGAATGGATTTGTAAAGGTGGTATGCAATTTCTCAAACATTCTGCACAAATATGATTGTTTGCTAGGTATTAAAGATCAGGTCACTAGCTTAGGTATGAAAATAAAAAGTGGTCTTACTATAGACCCACAAGTAAATGCAGTAGCTCATAATTGCTATTTTCATCTTAGAAAAATCTGATAACAGGCACTGCAAAATCTGAACACAACACCCCCCCCCCCCCCGTATTACAACAGCTACACTGGCTCCCAATAATTGCAAGGGCTAAATTCAAAACAATCCTGAACATCTTCAAAATCTTCCACCACCGCATGGCAGATGCGCTCCAGGATATAATAACCAGAGATGTCAACAACAGATCAAGAAGAACCAACAATGGCAACAGGATCAGCACACCCGCAGGTTATCACAAGACTAAGCAGGCAACATCTAAGAGAGCTCCCTCGCTACTGGCGCCTGCATTGTGGAACTCCCTCCCTATGGACTTAAGGATCCTAAACGACACCAAAGACCCTCCTTTTTACCGAGGCCTATGAGCAACCACCTTAAGTTGACAAACACTAGATACCACCCAAGTAGCCCAACATCTACTTACACCACTTGGCCCCAACTACCCATACCCATTTGGACCTATAAGTACATAGTATTTAAATGTTAAATGTATACCTCCTATTGTGTTGTGACCACTTTGACTGAAGGATAAGGTGGTATACAAAACTGTCAAAATAAAGTAAATAAATAAATATTTAATAATGATATTTTGAGGTACACTGCTCAATCAAAACTATAGGGAAGACTTAATAAAGATGCCTTCAGCCTATCTTGTCTCTTGTGCATTTTCAAAGCAGTTCATTATGATCTGCACATACAAGGAACAAAAGTCCTAAAGAAATACTGTATGCAATGAGATCTTCTGGGATTACAGAGCATTAGAAGTGAATTTAGCATCATGGGCCACTGTAATATCTGCGACATTACATTTCAGCAGAAAGTGTTCATAAATGAGTATGAAAAAATAAAATATGATGAAGCATTTTGCAAGATGTTCTCATTTGTGGTGCCCATAGTTAAATGGTTCTGTAAAAAACATGTTGACAAAAACATCTGGGGTAGCTGATAGCAGCAGACTGCTGTGCTGGAAGAGTAGGACCTCCAAATGGAAGATCACCTCCAACTTCGGCCCACATCGTTCTCTTCTTGGGATAAAACAGAGGGAAGCCTTACCTTGAAGGAAAAAGAGGGAGGGATGGAAGGCAACAATGAGGCATTGATTGCTGGTGGTGATCTTTAAAACAATCCCCTTTTTCCCTTTAGAGATCCTCTGTGTTTGTCCCATCCTTTTTTTAAATTCAGATACTGTCGCATCTCTACCACCTCCTCTGGGAGACTATTCCATGCATCTACCACTCTTTCCGAAAAGAAATATTTCTGCATATTACTCCTGATTCTATCACCTTTCACCCTCATCCTATGTCCCCTCATAGCAGAGCTTGCTTTCAATCGAAACAGGCTCTCCTCCTGTGCATTTATGCCACGGAGGTATTTAAACATCTCAATCATATCACCTCCGTCCCGCCTTTCCTCTAAAGTATACATATTAAGATTCTTAAGTCTGTCTTCATATGCTTTATAATGAAGACCACTAACCATTTTAGTAGCCACCCTCTGTACCGACTTCAACCTGATTATGTCCTTTTGAAGGTGCGGTCTCGAGAATTGCACACAATACTCCAAATGAGGTTGCACCAAAGACTTATACAGAGGCACTATCACCTCCTTTCTTCTGCTGGCCATTCCTCTCCCTATGCACCCAAGAATCATTCTAGCTTTTGCTGTCACTTTTTTTTACCTGTTTAGCTACTTTAAGATCATCAGACACAATCACACCTAGGTCCTGTTCTTCTTTTGTGGATAGAATTACTTCACCCCCTATACTTTTAGCTGCTGCTTCCCTTGCTGCTGCTGGTGATGGTGGTGGGACAGGTTTACACTTGTATCACTTGGGTCCACTGAAGGAGGCTGGGGAGCAACCCATTCGGCAGCTGCAAAACAGAAAGCAAATGGGTTTCATGGATATGGAGAGTACTTCGCTGCATAAGGCTTCTTCACTGGCTCTCCATGTTTTGTTTGCTCTGAGAGTAGTGTTGCCCTAGCAGGATGGTAGTGTACAAGAGATGGGAAGCAAGAGCATGGGTTGGAATGTGGTAAGCTGTAAATAGTAGATTTCCCAGAGTTGATGAAGGCACAGATCATTGGGTGGAGGTGATGTGGCCATCTAGGAAAAAGATTAAGTGGAATGGAAACTGCTAACCAGCTATCAGGAAAACCAGCCTAGTTGCTGTAGATCTCAGCTTTGTCCTTTAAGACAGGCTGAGGCTATAAAGGAAGTATGCTTCCATCCTGGCTGCTTGGAGCAAGACATGATGCTAGGAGCTGACACAGGGGTTGTGCAAGTTAAAGGACTGTAGCAGTTATTTCGGTATATCTGGAGAGGGAGGAATGAGCAAGGAAGGCATGAGGCTGGTGTACTAACCTGCTTCTTGCTTCAGTTCAGCTCTGACCTTCTCCATTTAAGTGGAGCAATGCATACACATAAATCTAGCTCTTTTCTTCAGAGATAGAATAAAGACAGAGAGAGAGAGAGAGAGAGAGAGAGAGATGGCGGTGAGTCTAATGGAATCCCTTAAAAGCTAATGCCATCTTGCAGAGGCATCATAGGCTTATGTGAGTGTGGAAAATCTCTCTTATGAACATGTGTGACTCATGGGTGCCCTGGTAATGTTTGGAGGAAGTCACATGGCCCTGTAAGGCAGCAAGATGACCCAGTAAAACACTACCTAGCCCTTTCTGACATGTTTCTTATTTTGAATACAGTTAGGGCATATTTATATCTGGCATGTGTAGTAATTGGGAGCCAGTGGAATTGATGAAGGAGGGGTGTTGTGTGTCAAGCTGGAAGATCAGCCTCTTGCAGGTCTACATGATTGCGGTGAGAGAGTTCCTTCAATGTCCACTTGTTATGAATGAGGTGCAACCTCTAACAAGTCATAAGATCTCCCAGTAATGGTTTCATGTACCCTGAGTTTGCAATATTCCAGCTCAGGCAAATCTCTTGTGGATATATCATATCTTGACTTAAAACATTGCACTCCAGAGGGCACATTATAAAGTGCACTTTTCGCCAATGCACCTTATAATGTTCCCTATAGGCACCTTAAGGTTACAGCACTGTGAGGGTGTTTTTGCTGGCAGCACTAATTTAAATTAAAAAAAGGAAATACCTCAGACAGCCCTATCAAATAACACCACTGTGGGATCAAACCCATGACCTCTGCCTCCACAGTCAGTGAAGAAACCAGTGGGCTACATCTCTATAGCTACTAACAAACCCCTGACTGGCTACAGAAGGACTGCAGGTCACCACACAACCTGTCTGCTGTGGTTACCAGGATAGGGTTAACCCACCCGTACCCATGAAGAACTGCACATGCAGATAAGCAGTCTACAGATGATCACAAGATGGGGTATGCACCCCCACAGCACCTCAGCCTGGTAAGGGGTACTGACCGTGTGTGTTACTGGCACAGAATAGCTACAGATCGTCACATTGTGCGGGTACTGTGCTCACCCTGAGGGCGAGGTGGGGCACCCAGCACCAGCACCAGGTCCGCAGCACCTGGCTTAGCTGAGATAGGCTATGTTGCAGGTTGCCATCAGTGCCAGTATGTGATGTGTAGTCCTTGCAGATACACCTGTGTCCATCCGTATTTCCCAGTCACATCTAGCCCTTGTGGACTATGATGCACCCAGCATAGTGCATATTCTGGTTAGGTGCCATGGTCACATGATTTAAGTGAAGGAGGGTGTTTGGACCCATAGGCAGATTATGTAGCACCACCCAACCTGCCCGGTGGGGGACAGGATCTCCCACCAACAGATCCACATTCTACATCCCTGCAATGGTGGCAGTAGAGGAGACCATCAACCCCAGGCCTGCTGGGGAACAGGCGACCTACAGTGCAGTCAAGGCAGATCTATACACAGCCATAAAGCAATGGCAGACAGACAGTAGGCCTGCAAATGCTCAGCTGCCCCCCACTACTATCTGACATTCTCCAGCAGCGAGCCTCCAGCCGCTGCACCCTGCAAGGTGTTCCAGCCATAGACATACTAACTGCAGACAGTCTGCTAGCTAGGCCATAGTGCATGTTCCTGGAAGAGATGCATGCACTTAAAACTGGGATGTGAACACACACACCAAGCAGATAAGTGAATGATTGAGCCCCAGAAAAAAAACAAAACCACAAATATCACTTGAAAAAAATACAATACTGCACTATGGGGAAACCTAGCCATGCCGTGGTCACTGCTCAGTCAGGGTGAGAGTGACCACCCAGCAGGACATGTTGTGGCCACCCTGTCCGTGCATGTGGTGGCCGGGCACTACAGTCTCCCAGCCATTGCCCTATGCCCTGTGCAGATGTATCTTGCCCAGGCCACCCTGTCCGGGCCATACCCACAGTACCTTGCTCCTCATTATGCACATTGGCAGGTTAACACTGGAAACAGTGCAAGCAGTGTGGGCTGAGTAAGGTGTAGGCAGCCACAATACACTGGATAGACAGACACACACTCCCACACCTATACCAGCATTGTGCAAATATAGAGGCTTTTGGCAGCCCTGGCCACCACACCAGACCTGGGCACAGTGCAGGCATGGCTATGGTATGCAATACTGTTGGGGTCACTCCCCGGGGTGGTAAACACTGTCAGAAACCATAACTGAAACACACTCCACAGATATAAGAAAGGTTGCTATGATGCAGCTCTATCAGCAAATTGTGCTTAACTTAGGAATTGCTATCTACCATTAATCGTAGCAACCTTTTGATATATGTGTAATGTATTCCCAAGTTTATTTATTTTATTTATTTATTTAGCAAGCATTTGTAGCCCGCTCCTTCCAGCGATCAGAAGCGGGTAGGATTACTATTGTGAAACTGCCGAATCAAGGCAGGTACAAATTTTGTTTACATACAGATTGTCAGAAAAGCACATCATACAGAGTTAACACTTCTTAGCTATGGGGGAGTTCATTTACATATATACATAAATACATATATACAGGATAATCTTCTTGGACTGTCGAATCAAGGCAGGTACAAATTTTGCTTACATACAGATTGTCAGAAAAGCACATCATACAGAGTTAACACTTCTTAGCTATGGGGGAGTTCATTTACAGATATACATAAATACATATATACAGGATAATCTTCTTGGACACAGTGGTCAGGGGCTGCTCCATCTGTGGGTTTAGTTCAGGTTGAAATGTGATTGGAAAATGTGCGTTTTGAGTTTCTTTCTGAAGTCTAGAAGGTCATTGCTAGCTCGTAGTTCTGGTGGGAGTTGGTTCCACAGTGTTGGCGCCACATATGAGAAAGCCCTGTGGCTGGTGTTA
The DNA here is from genome assembly GCA_033557465.1 of Ichthyophis bannanicus. Classification (NCBI taxonomy): domain Eukaryota; kingdom Metazoa; phylum Chordata; class Amphibia; order Gymnophiona; family Ichthyophiidae; genus Ichthyophis; species Ichthyophis bannanicus. The sequence continues at coordinate 364,690,952 of CM066031.1, read as the reverse complement.
GTTTTGGCAGATCTTATATCTGTTGGAGTGTGAAGGATGTTGGAATTGTGGGTTCTTCTGTTTCGGGTAGGAGGTTGCAATCTTACTAGGTTGTTGAGGAAGGAAGGTGCTAAGTTGTGGATGAGTTTGAAGGTGGTTGTTAGTATTTTGTATTTTGTGCGAGCTGTTATGGGTAGCCAGTGTAATTGAATTAGCACTGGTGTGATGTGGTCACTTAGATTTTTCTTCATTATGACCCTGGCAGCTACATTTTGTGCCATTTGTAATATGTTTAGGGTTTTTTTAGGTAAACCTTGTAGGATGGCGTTGCAGTAGTCAAAATGTGGCATGATGAGTGCTTGGGCCACTGTTCTGAAGTCTTGGGGATCAATAATATTCCGAATGGGTTGGAGCACTCTAAGCTTGTGGAAAACTGCTCTGTTGGTCTTTCGGAGGTGTTTTTCCATCTTTAGGTCACAGTCAAATGTGACTCCTAGATACTTTATTTCTTTTTTTGTTTGGTAAGTGTTGTTACATAGTGTTATTGATGTGGGAGGGTCAAAATTCGGTTCTTTGGAGATATACATTACTTTGGTTTATTGTGATTAATTGACATGCTACTTTGTTGTAACCAGTCTTGCATCTCTCCGATACATGTCTCCAGTGGGTTGTAGTCTGGGTTTTTAGTGTCTAGTTGTGTGTATAGCATGATATCATCGGCATAGATGTGGTAATTAATTTCGTGCCGTGAGAAAATTTTGCATAGTGGCTGCATATATATGTTAAACAGAAGTGCTGAGAGAGCAGAGCCTTGGGGGATTCCCTGTGTTTGTGAGAAAGATTCTGCTTTTTCTCCGTTGAATTGAACCTGTTGTGTTCGATTTGAGATGTAGGATGAGAACCATTTTAGTGGGGTTCCTGTTATTCCTATTGATTTTATCCTATTTATGAGGGTCCCATGATTAACTGTATCAAAGGCAGCTGAGATGTCAATGAATACAAGAATGTACATTTTCTTTTTGTTTTCAAGGCCCTTTAGGAGGTTGTTAAGTAGAACTAGTAACAGGGTTTCAACTCCATGATGTTGCCTGAAGCCATATTGCTGGTCATCAAGAGGAGCACTGTCAGTCAGATGGTCTTGGAGTTGTAGAAGGACCGTTTTTTCTATGATCTTTGCCAGGAATGAGATACTTGATATGGGACGGTAGGAGGCTGGGTCTTCTCCGTTGAGTGTAGTGTTTTTTAGGATTGGTCTAATGACTGATTTCTTTAGTTCTGAGGGCATGATTCCTTGTTGTAGGGAATTGTAGGGCATGTAGGGAATTGCAGGGCATGATTCCTTGTTTAGGGCGGCATTGCTAAGGTATGCAAGTGCTAGTATTGTGAGATGCTGCTGCACGCAGGGCCCAACAGCCTGACTCTCCATGAGGCTTTGGATAGTGGAGCCTGTGGATGTGGGTGTTTATGCCCCTGTTGGCCGCTGCTCTAGGGAAGAGGTTCCCAACTCCGGTCCTGGTGGGCCAAACACTGTTCAGGTTTTCATGCTGTCCCTAATGAATATGCATGAGACACATTTGCATAAAATGGGTTGGTGCATAATAATGCAGCACAGGCATATTTATTAGGGACAGCATGAAACCTGAATGGTGTTTGACCCCCCAGGACTGCATTTGGGAAACTCTGCTCTAGGGATTGCACATGTTTATGGTGTCTGTGCTCTGTAGGGTAAAATATAGGCGTTTCAGGCATGTTTATTTTATCTGCAATGAAGGTTCCGTCTTTATTACCATGGTTTAGTACTGGGTAAAATATGGGGAAAGGGTTGGCAGGACTTGAACTTGTGACCTTCTGCTCCTGAACACACTGGCTGTGTGTATTGCACCACACTGTTGCCACAGGGGCAGCTCTTTCTTTGGGAATACCATGACTGTTCGTCAGACAGACCCTGTCTGTTGCATTGCACGGCACCCACCTAAACGTGGCTAGGCCGTAGTCTGATGTGGACAGATGCCACTGCCCCCTCCACCACCAGCACCTCTCTGCCACCATGCTGCCATGCCATTATGCCGGTGGTGCTGATGGTGCGCAGTCCCAGGCCATCCAGTATGCCGGTAGGAAGTTGCCTATGGTGTGGGTTCTCGGGTAGGGGTACCTACATGGACATGTGCGCTTTCCCCCCCGCACCGCCTGCCAATGTTATGTGCCCTTGGGGTTACCTGCTGGGTAATCTCCCCTGTGACACTGTGGGAACACACTCGTGCCCATGTTGGACCCTTGTCAGTTGCTGTCTTGCTGCTTTACAGTTTCGGCATTCCTATGTGCCTCCTAGGCATCTGCCTAGCCCCCACTGTGCCCCAGCTGGACCACAGCATACGCCTCCTGCAGCCCCCTGTATCCCATTTACAGTATCAGTACAGTTGCCCTTTCCTAGTGCCCACTCTGCTATTTCTTCACATGTGCACGCCATAACAAACCTGCCCAATCTAAACGACAGGAACCCTGATCAGCACTGTTTCAATGTGGGATCATTCACTCTGTAGGGGGACAGAGCATAGACCCTTCCAAACATGATATCTTAATTTATTCACTTTGTCAGTAGTGTTGCTTTATGTTTATCATTAATATCACTATTGGCCAGCTTGGTTATTGGGATTTTAAATGTGGTTCTGGTCCTTTTATATGTTTATTAGCCTCTTTGTTACCTGCACAGTGCACATGTATCACAACTATCACTTTTTCTGGGTTTCCCTGTCTTTGCTGCACATTGCTGACTGAAATGTTTTCTCTTTCCTGGAAATGTGCCTTAACGCAAGGGTTTCACTGGCATTAGTGTTCAGACCAGCTATCATGTATTCATTTATGCTTGAATTTATTGTAAAATTCATAAAAAATAAAAAAATAAAAATAAATTTTATTTGTATAAAAAAATCCCCAATTTATTAAACAATTTTTATTCAAAATAAACATGTTTATAACATCAGTAGCGCTTTAGAAAACTCTCAGGACCTCATTTTTTCTCACTTTTATTAATGTCATGAATTTCAGCTTTGAACAGCATTTAAATTAGATTAAAGCATTTTCTAAGGACTTATTAGCTTTCAAACACCTCCCAAGGACCCCTGGACCCCTTGAAGAACTTTATAATTAACTTTTAATCACTTCGGCCATTTAAAACTCATTTGGTCCCTTTAAGGCCAGCTCCGTCCTCATAACAAGACTTCTACAGACCTAACAACATCATTCCTCCTTGACCCTCCCCTACACTATTTGGGGGCTCTGGCAACCCCACTCAATTGCTATGGAGATCCACCCCCCCCCCCCCGCCCCAGAAAGGAGTCACGATGACGGTCTCTCCAGTCCCTTCCATCCCAAATGCCTTTTTCCCAATCCTCCCACTCATGGCCTAGTGACCTCCCAGATTCCCATAGCGCTCCCGCACCTGGGAGCAGCCATAGGATTGTGGGCCATCATTGGGGACAGCCATGAAAACCACAGCTCTCCCTGATGCCTCCCAACCACTGAATGCCGCCCCTCCAGCAGTCCTGACCAGGACAACAGGGCCCAATCAGCCTCCTGCAGCGCCCTGCAACCCACACACAGTCCCAAAGGACCTGCCAGCATTCCCTCTCTCTACAACAGCAGTAGCCCTGCTCATTAAAACAAAACTTTTGCTGTTTTGTTTTGTTTTGTTTATTTTTTTTACTTATTTCAACTGCCCTCTCTTTCTGCTGGCAGTCACCACAAAGCCCACAGCTCCCAATTGATTCCGCTCCAAAAACAAAAGGTTTTTTTTGTTTTGTTTTTTTAAACAAATACCACGGCATACTTGGCCCCAAACCACGATGATCGTGGGCCCTCTCTCGTAACAATAAACTCACTGCCACCCGCCACGGGATCCCCAGACCCCAGCTATTTTTTTTCTTTTATTCTCCATAGGGTTACAGTAAGGACTGCGCTGCTGCAGCACCTGCATTCTTTTAAGTGCATCTTATCTGCTGAAGCATGGCCACATCCCCTGCGTTTACTGCACAGGCTTTGCACTTACCCCACTGTATTTTTTGCACATGATATACAGAAATGTAAAGACTTGCAGCACTTTAGTAAACATGCACCATAGTCTTTGCATCATATGCCTTTTCCCATATATTGGATGGTTTTGTCTGTAGTTATTCCAGATCTCCAGCAACATATTGCCCTCTCGGTATGTCTACTTAGCTGAGTCATTTGTCATCCAGCAGCTTGGTTCTTGACAATCTTCAGTGTTACACTATTTTAGATCAGTAACAGTCTTTTTCAGTGTTAAATATTACAAATAAAATGTAAGAATTCAAACAATTATTCCCTCATAAGCATACAATGGCACTGCTAATTTCTAAGGATCTCTTTTTGTTGGGAGATGGGGTGAGGAAAGAGAGAGTAAAGTTACAGATTTAAAATACACAAATCCCTCATACTCTTCTGGCGTAGAGTCACAAGAGCATAATTTGCGGTGACAAGCAAAGACATACATACTGGATCTTTTACAAAGGCGTTTTCACACATTTATGCCAGCATACATGTATAAAATGCAGTGTATACACTTATCCCGTTCATACTGTACAAGTATGTGCAATGACAGAAATGTACCAGCTTGTGTAAGACTCTGGTGTAGGCATGTTCTTGGGTGCAGTGTTTTTGGATTCACTATTTAGGCACATAGAGGCTGATTACAGTTCCCACACTTCCACCTGCATTCGCCTGGCAAAAACTGGACATGCGGGAGATGGACTTGATTCTGCCGCTGCAGGGCTCGGACGTACCCGTGACAGCAGAATCAGGGAAATAGACATCCAGCCACTCCCCATATGCCAATGAGATTGGCATACAAGGAGTTGCCCATCCTGAGGCCAGAATGCCACAGCTTGGTTACAGGAGCCATGGCGTTCTGGCACCATGGCAATGAGCCGTTGGATATGCCATTGCCTAAGTCCACCCCTGCAGACCGCAAACCTGCCAGCACCAGAGGCCCCCATAGCCTGTATTCTGGCTGCAGGGACACAGTGTGGCCAAACACCTGTGGAGTGGGGGTGTGCAGCATGCGATGTGGGGGGGGGGGGCACCCGAGCGTTATTCCACCTTCGGGGTGGAATAAGCCGGGCGTGTAGCTGTGTTCCAGTGGATGTACAGGGGCCTGACCTGAATAGGCCCTGTATGTCCCAGCATCTAGTCACTCCCCCACTCCACCTCTGCTCCTCTTCTGTTCTGCCCCCCCCCCCCCTGTCCAGTGCTCCCCACGCAAACACTGTGTACATGAGGGGAGTGCTGGCAACAGAATCACATTCTGGGACTGAGTGCAGGTTGGATGTCCAACCCGGACGTCCAATCCCACTATTCATGGGACAGAATGTCAGCCATACTTTATAAAATATATGTGGTTGTGCATAATGTATTCATGTATATTTTTACCGGCTCCCAAGCTGGGGTACATGTATGTGACTTCTCGTATAACTGTGATTTCTGCAGTTTTTGTGGGGCACTTTTATAAAAACCCTAAAGGGCACTGGGATGTTGCACGTTATGGCGCATTAGGGAAACACCACAGCACTAACTGCCGGCATCATAGAAAGCATGTTCCCTGGTAGTTACTGTGGCCCTGCTGCAGCACGACAGTGACATGAGTGCACTAACTTCCACCTATGGAGGTGACGGTGAGTACTGTGATAAGGAAGCTTATCATAGCTCAGGAAGGGGCTATAGAAAAGGTGAAGTGTCTCTGAACAAGCAACCTGTCAGTGCTGGTAGAAATGAGAAAACAGAATTTTGCCATAAAAGACTACCAGTCCCAGAATGCACCAGGTTTCCAACAGCCATGAGAGGAGCTGAAGTGAGAAAACGTGTGTTCAATCAGGAGGGCTATGAGGTAATCCCTAAGCACTCATCTCAAAGGGCAGGGCTTGATTCAGCACAGCTGTGCTGTGTTAGGGAGGAGCACTCATCAAGGCAGAATAAGAGTAGAGTTTATTCTACAGATGATCTTCTTCATGATCACCTTGGATATCCAGAGAATTGTCCTCAGTATCCTGAGAATCAGCTTGAGTTTGATCAGCAGTTTCATCTGAAGGATCATCAGAAGCAGAAGCCAAACCGGACGGACAGAGAGGGAAAGAGACCCTTTGGAAGAAGGAAGAGAAAAGCCTTTGAGAGGTCTAGAAGAGTCCAAAGCAGTACGTATACTGGGAGGTATTCCAAGGGCCAGCATACACCATTGGACTGGGGAAAGCCAGAGGAATGGTGCTGCAGAGCTAGGAATCACCAGAGGCTACCTGTGAGGGAGACGGCTGCATGTGGAAGGGACCCTAAGACCTGTGCCAGAAGGTATGTGAAGAGAGATCCAGTGTCCAGGGATCTGGATTGGAAGGCTGGACATAAGAACTGGACTACTTACTGGCCAGGCTATATAGAGAGGAACTCTAGCAGCAATGGAAGCTCAGGTATGAACACTGATCTATGCCCTAGCTATAACCTTGAAAGACAGCAGGGAAACAAGTATTCTCCTGAAAATGCTCCATTGAGAGATTCATCTGTGCCAATCCATGATATTGAACCCATGCTTGTTGAACAAGGGGGAATAATAGCAGATGAGGATCCTGTTTATATGGACTGTTCTCTATCTAAACTCCGTTGGTAACTTTCTGTTATAAAGTACAGCAACCATCACAAAGAAATACAAATTTGTTCTTTAATCTACTCAAAAAAAAAGCTCCTGAAGCAGGATTTGACCCACACAGTAGAAAGCAAGCCAGCTAAGGGGTTTCAGCTGGATAACTGCTAGCAATTAAGCCTTACCTAATTGCTTGTGAGCTAGGAAGAGAATCACTTCTGTATCTATGTGGGAAGTAATCAGATGTTAATCTGAAAAGAACAGTTTGTTTCTTGCTTTGTGGCTTTTCATTTGTTGTTTTCCTGATTTTGACTTTGTTTTTCCAAATTAACACTGAAAGCAAGTTACCTGATTTTATGTGCTACCAAGCATATCTGTGTTGGGAGAAATAACCCCATAAATAAATATCTTATTGGCTTTACCCAAGAGCACAGCTAAATTATTGTCAGCAGCTGTGTCTGGTGTGAATGAACTACATTGTCCACAATACCTTGCAAATCATATAGAGATATGCACTTGTCAAGACTGTGAAGATTCTCAACCAGGCAGCCGTCTGACAGTACACCCATATTACTTGTCCACCGTGCATGTAGCGCGGGATTCTCTGACTGTACGGCACTCACCCCGCCCACTCTCAACCCCCTAACCCTCACATTGGCAACCCCGATGCACTATGAACAGTTAGTGCCAAAACACGGCAGTGCTGTCATGGCCTCGCATGCCCAACGTGCGCCTTTAGTGCATACCAGCCCCGTGCCCACATGAAGTGCTCTTTAGCAAAAGGGCCCCATAAGCGCCTGCATGCCTTTATAAAATAGGCCTAAAAAAAGCACCTAATTCCCCTTCACATATTGGTGACCTGTTATAAAATTATTCTCCCCCACGCTTACTGTCTTTTGTCAATTTTGGCTTCTATAGAGGAATCATCACACAGGAAGAACAGATTTTAAATTTATCTGGCTATGAAACTGTAATGGCCTTATATGCAAATCAGGTCAATATTTAGCCACAGTGGTCAGTTTTTTTAAATGCTGGCCAGTGCAGTTAAATAAAGCTGGCTCTTCAGCACCGGTGTGTGGATAGTGGCTAGTGCTGACTGTCTGGATAGTGCGATCATCCGCAGCCACTATCCACAGAGCTCTGATTTTCAGCGCCTCTCTACTGATAGCTATAGCAATTTAGGACAACTTCTTGCTGTCCCAAACTATCTGGATAGCTATCCATACAGCAGCACTGAAAATCTCTGATGTGCAGATAATTCCTCTCTCCACCCTCGCCCTGAATGCTCATCCCAGTACTATTTGCATAGCACCAAGATGGTCAGAGAAAACATTTCACACACCTTCAGTATAGTGCTACTGGGTACTGTTCTCCTCAGCACTTATCTGGATAGCAGAGTCTGCTATCCAGATAGTACCTTTGAATTTATGCGAGAGAATGTGCACACTATGGCAGCTAATTCTGGGAGTTTATTTTATGAAGGTACGTAGGCGCCTGTGCTGCCCCATATAAAATGTAAACCAATATAGCAAGAAAAAGTAAAAAAAAAGGAGTGAAAATCAGTTGCTAAATAAACACCGCATAAGCCCAATCCTATTTTGTATAAAGAGCGGAAAAACAGCCATGTGCAGAAATAAATGTGAGTGACTGTAATGAATTTGCTAGGATTCTACTGCTGGGCCTTTATTTATCACATGCTTTGACTGGATTATATAATATGCATGAGTACACCTCAATGTAGCGAAATCATAGGCAGTGCTTACAATAGCGAAATAATGAACTACAAAACATTCATAGTGAATACGAAACTAATGGCTCCATGACCATTCCAAATGTTTAGAGGGCAACTGAACACGAGAAGCTCAACTGGACTGAACTGAGCATAAGAAGTTTGCTGCTTTCAGTTTAAATTCCCTTTGAGTTTAAAGGTAGTCTTGAAATTACACCTCTCCAGTTACCTATTAATGGGAGGTTCTGTGCTTGGACACCAAAAAATAAACTCAGTGTGCTGAGGGAATTGTTTTATTTTAACCTGTACCACTTGTATATATATAGGTTTTTTCTTTCTGTAATGACATAATGATGTCTTATAAAGAAACTGCATTGTGCTTCCCTGCAAAAAGTGAAAAGGTAGGAGGTGAAATGGAAAGCATATCTCCAACACAAAAACAATATTACAGTTCTTAAATGACACCATGTCCAAAGTGCTATAGAGTTATTCTTGTTGATTTGTAATTGCAGCTCGTTTCAGATGCCTTAGAAGGATCAATAACTCAGTTTAACCATGCCCTGGCAGTACATTAAAGCAGATGTTGAAATAGAGGGGCATTCTCTTTTTGAACTTGGGAGATTCTGGTAAAAAATGAACCAAATTAAAACAAAACAAATAATTACATAACTAACACAGAGCAGCATTCAAAATCGTTCATTGGTTAGGTTCATTAATATGTAGCTATTTGATATTTTGTGCAATAGTTTGGGATCTATCCATATGCTAAAAATCAATTTTTAATCTTTGATTGGGATGTGAAATATGGCTAAAACCGATGAATACTTTTCTAGGAATGTTGTCTGCTACATGTCTGTTGTTTAAGTAAAGGCTTAACTTTATATTTACATCTGGATTTTCCATGGAAGGTCTTATCATTTTTCTATTTCCATGATACAAGATTCCAAAATTCTCTGGGATAAAGGGAATCCAGGTTAATGAATGCAGGATATGGATAATGACAGCGGATAAAGACTGAAATGCCACATCCAGTCTGCCCCCCCCCCCCCCACCATGCATGTTACCCTTGTCTTCTTTGAAGGGTAAATAAGTCATTTTAATGATTTTTGAGATGAAATATCCAATGCTTGGCTTCCATGTCGTGTCATTTAAGGGCTCTCTGTGTTTATCCCACGCCTTTTTGAATGCCATTATCATTTTTGTCTAGAAGACATCATCCAGAAGGGTCTTCCAGGCATCCATCACCCTTTTTGTGAAAAATTATTTTCTGATATTACTCCTAAGTTTACCTCCTTGCAGCTTGCTGTTGTGCCCCTTAGCTCTGGAGTCTCTGTTCGTTTGGAAAGAGTTTGTTTCTTGTGCACTAAGAGGGTAATTTTAGTACTGGGAGTCTAATTTAAGGCAGCCAAAATGGACCTATTTTAAGCTGATTTTATATAGAAAACTAGGCACCTACTTTTCTTCATAAAATCCCAGCATAAGTGTTCAAAACCACACCTTAAGATATTTATTTATTTGTGTTTTTTTATACTACTTAATCAATGAATCAAAGTGGTTTACAGGGAACAAGAACAAGAAAAGGATACAAGTAACATAAGTAACATAAAATATATGGAGGTATGTTCACTAAAGGGCAGTAGGGGAACAAAGGTGCCATTAATGGGCGTTATCGGTGCCTGTGAGCAGTTAATGCCCCAGAAAGCGACAATAATGCTGGATTACCAGAAAGAACTAAAGGCCTGTAGCGTTAAGGTGAAAAGAGGTGGAGAATGGGTGGTAATGAGGCGGAGAGTGGGTGGAGATAGCTTGTGCTCCTTTAACACCAGGTTAGCAGTGTGTGAGCGTGGGGGTGGTGGTGGTCACAGTGGCAGCAGCACACTGCAGATAAAATCTTTGCCCTGGCCCTATGTGCCAGGTGCAACTCTGCAGTTACCATTGTCAGTGGGATGGCAAGCATGTCAGCAGCAGGTACAGCAGAGCACATGGTGATCCCTCCCTATTAAGGTCTGAGGCAGTCGCATGCATGCCCATATCCCCCGGTGTGTCAAGCTGCATGTGTGCAACTTCAATAAAGCCACCTGCAGCACTGAAGTGGCGGCTGTGCCATAATAGGGAGGGAGGGATTGGCCAGTATGCTGTCCATCCTGATCATTGGACCCTGCCACCCAGCTAGTTTTCAGAGTGGATGGGTTGACCCTGGGATCAGGATGCCCCTCACCCACACATATTGAGTGGATATGTGGATTTGAGAGGAAAAATATGCCTCTGAGGCAAGAATACCCTACAATATGATAACAGCCTGTGTCAGAGGAATAATGCCCAGCCTGTCCCCTCACCTGCAATTATGACAACCATAATCTGTGTGTGAAGTATTTAGTTAGGCACACCCATCTAAACCACATGTGAACCCAAATAAGCTATGTGGATCTCCAAATATGTGATTATTCCATGACTGCCCATAAGCACACACCAGGAAATGGGTATGTTGGTCATTCTGCTAGTACACCGATGGTCTGAAATGTGTGTGTTCATGTATCATGGCCTACCCCTTTGAGGGATGGATCCCATATGTAAGACATGAATGTCAGTTGAATCAGAAGCATAGCAAGGCAGTGCAACATACAGACCTAACAAGATGTTCCCTCCCACACTTGCCGAACATACCTTGTCAGACAAGTATGGCAGAGAGACGGCAGTGATCTAAGCAGACATAGGAATAGGAGAGACAGCAGTGATCTAAGCAGACATAGGAATAGCCCAACTTATGCCCGCATGCATACTGACACTGACCACATATATACCCATGGATTAATGAGCCAGATGGCTGCTTTTTGGCTCCAAACACATTGCCACTGTGTGTATGAGACAAGGGTTACAGGTTCAAAACCAGCCTATGGATCAGAAATTGAATGTACAGGTGTGTTAACTCTATCCTATATTTCCAGAACTGTATCAGCATGTGCAACCCTCAACATTTGGCATGGTTTAGTAAACGTGCTCCAGTGTGTATTTCAATCTCTGGCTCCTGGTCACTCGGGCCACCTTCCATATGGATTCAACTTCTAAAAACACTCCAAATCTCTGTTGTTGCAAGAAATATTCTGCTGATAGTAGGGATGTGCACAGGTGAAATGTTTTGCTTTGTTTTTAGATTTTGTATGACGTTTTCCCAATTTTTTGCATTTTTGGGTCATTTCATTCATTTGTTTTAATAAAAAATGTTTAACGCACATTAGAATTTTTAGTATGCAGAAATAAAATGTATATATGTAGGTTCGTTTCTTGAACAGATGTTTTGCGCAAGAAATGTTTTATGGCACACCAATGAACCAAATGCATACTAATGATTGCACATCCCTAGCTACACTTGTTCTCTTGCCCATACTCCTTTTAGCTTACCTCTCTCTTACCAGCAGTTGAATCATTGACTACTGGCCTCCCAAGCAATCATTGATCTACTGTGCTCTGAGACTTAGGGGTATGTTTACTAAAGAGCGCTAACGTCACAGCGGCGACATTATCGCGCGATAAGTGACGTTATCACGTGATAAGTGATGTTATCACACGATAATGTAACATTACCGCACAATAATGTCACTTATCGCACGATAATGTCTCCGGAGGTGTTAAGGCACATTGAGGGTGGAGTAAGTCATTCCAGAGGGCGAAGAGAAGGGGTAAATGGGCGTAGAGTGAATGGGGAGAGGCTCCAGGCACACTAACGCTGTGAAATCAGGGTCTGAAAATTAACACCAGTGAAAACCTCGCATTAGAGGCACATTTTCATGAGAGAGAAACCAGTTCAGTCAGTAATTTACAGCAAAGCCAGGGAGACCAAGAAAAGTGATAGTAGTGATACATGTGCATCAACAGCATAGTGCTCAAGTACGAAAGGGCACTATGGTGAGGCTGCAAATGGGGTACAGGGGGCTGCAGGTGGGGCATGCAGTGGGGCAGCTGGGGCACAGGGTGGACTAGGCAGATGCCTAGGTGACACATAGGAATGTAGAAACGGAAAACCAAACAAGACAGCAACTGACCAAGGGCAAACATGTCCACGAGTGTGTGTCCCACAGTGTCCCAGGGGACAGTACCCATCAAGTACCCCAAAGGGCATATAACATTGGCAGGCAGTGCCGGGGGGAAGCATGGATGTCTTTTCAGGCACACCTACCCCATATCATGCACCATAGGAAGCTGCCTACTGGCACACTGGATGGCCTGGGACTGCGTACCACCAGCACCACCAGCACAAGGGCATGTCAGCATGGTGGCGGAGGGGTGCTGATGGTGGAGGGGGCAGTGGCATCTGCCCACAGCAGACCACGGCCAAGCCCCATTTAGGTGGGTGCTGTGCACTGCAACAGACAAGGTTTGTCTCATGAACAGTCATGGTATCCCCAGGGAATGATCTGCTTCTGTGACAACAGTTTGGTGTAGTACACACAGCCAGTATATTCAGGGGCAGAAGGTCATAGGTTCAATTCCCAGCTGTGGCTCCCGCAAATTATGTCCCTCTATTTTACCCAGTACTGAACTGTGGTAATAAAGACGGAACCTTTATTGCAGATGAAATAAACTTGCCATAAACACCTATATTTTACCCTACAGAGCACATACACCATGTAATGTGTGCCTTTTTGAGTCAGTCCTGACTCCTGGTGACCCAGAGGCTCCTGTGTTTTTTTGGCAGTGTCACCGGAAGTAGATTGCCAGGCATTTCTTCTGAGGCAATGGAGGGTTAAGTGACTTGCCCAAAGCCACAAGGAGTGCTAGTGGGAATTGAACCCTGGTTGCTTGGTTACCAAGCCAGTGTTCTAACCACTAGGCTACTCCTCCATACACCATAACATGAACAGAGTTTCCCAACTGCAGTCCTGGAGGGCCAAACACCATTCAGGTTTCATGCTGTCCCTAATAAATATGCCTGTGCTGAATTTGTATGCACCGCCCCATTGTATGCAAATATATCTTATGCATATTCATTAGGGACAGCATGAAAACCTGAACCATGTTTGGCCCACCAGGACCGGAGTTGGGAACCTCTGCCCTAGAGCAGCAGCCAACAGGGGCATAAACACTCACACCCACAGGCTCCACTATCCAACAGCTCATGGAGAGTCAAGCTGTTGGGCCCTGCGCGGAGCAGCAACTACCAATACTAGCACCTGCATACCTTAGCAATGCCGTCTTAAACTTGGAAACACGTTCCACATATATCAAAAGGTTGCTATGATTAATGTCAGATAACAAACACAGCGACCTTTCTGATATCTGTGGAGTGTGTTTCAGTTTTTGTTTCTGACAGTGTTTACCACCACGGGGAGTGACCCTAACAGTACTGAGTACCATAGCAATGCCTGCACTGTGCCCATGACTGTTGTGGCGGCCAGGGCTGCCAACCACCTCTATATTTGCACAATGCTGAAATAGGTGTGGTAGTGTGTGTATGTCTCTCCAGTGTTTTGTGGCTGCCTACACCTTACTGAGCCCACAATGCTTGCACTGTTTCAAGTGTTAGCCTGCCAATGTACATAATGAGGAGCAAGGTACTGTGGGTATGGCCCGGACAGGGCGGCCTGGGCAGGATGCATCTGCACAGGGCATAGGGCAATGGCTGGAACATTGTAGTGCCCGACCACCACCTGCATGGACAGGGTGGCCACAGCATGTATGCTGGGAGGTCACTCTCACCCTGACTGAGTAGTGACCATGGAATGGCTAGGTTCCCCCATAGTGATATATAGTCTTTTTATCAAGTGATATCTATGAGTTCTCTTTTCTGGGGCCCAATCACTGACATACTTGCTTGGGGTGTGTGCTCACAAACCCTTTTTGGTTGCACAGGAGTCCTCCGGGAACATGTACTATGTACTAGCTGGCAGACTGTTGCAGTTAGTATATGCATGGCTGGAACACCTTGCAGGGTGCAGTGGGTGAAGACTGAGTGTGCTCTCTGCTGGTGAATGTCATATAGTGGTGGGGGGAAGCTGAGCTTTTCCAGACCTCCTGCCTGTCTGCCAGTGCCCTATGTGATGTGCACAGATCTGCAATGACTGCCCTGGAGAGTGCCTATTCCCCAGCAGGACTGGGGTTGATGGTCCCCTCTACTGCCACCATTGCAGAGATGTAGAATGTGGACCTGTTGGTAGGAGATGCTGTTCCCCATCCTGACCCACAGAAGGTAGGTTGGGTAGTGCTATATAATCTGCTTTTGGGTCCAAGCACCACCCTTCTCTTATAAGATGTGACCATGGCAACCACACAGGATATGCATTATTCTGGGTGCATTATACTCCACAAGGGCTAGATGTGACTGGAAAATACAGATGGACACAGGTGTAGCCTAGATGTGTCTGCAAAGACTACCTATCACACAGTGGCACTGATGGGGACCTGCAGCATAGCTTATCTCAGCCAAGCCAGGTGCTGCGGACATGGTGCTGGGCGCCCCACCTCACCCTCAGGGTGAGTACAGGAACCGCACAATGTCATGGTCTGCAGCTACTCTGTGCCAGTAACACACACGGTCAGTTCCCCCTACCAGGCCAGGGTGCTATAGAGGCGCATACCCCATCATGTGATCAGATGTAGGTTGCTGATCTGCATGTGCAGTGCATCATGGGTACGGGTAGGTTTACCCTATCCTGGTAACCACAGCAGACAGTTTGTGTGGTGGCCTGCCGTCTTTCTGTATCCATCCAGCGGTGTGTTAGACATTATGGAGGCAATAAGGTGCCTTGGCAGACAGGGCACTTTATAATGTGCCCTATGGAGTGCCTTATAGGGCCTTATGCGGCACTTTAGGTTACAGCACTGTGAGGGTGTTTTTGCTGCCAGCACTGATTTAAATTAAAAGGAAATGCCTCAGACAGCCTTTTTACATAACACCACTGCAGGATCAAACCATGATCTCTGCCTCCTCAGTCATTGCAGTAACCAGTGGGCTACATCTTTACAGCTTCTAGCACTGCGCTGCCATAAACTTAGGGTTAACGTGCGTTAACGTGCCACGGCGCCCACTATCACATGATACTGATTCCTTGCAACCTTCCCTCCGGACCGCCCACTACCTTAAATGGCATTCTTCACATTAACGCTGCAACTAGCACCGGTAACATTAAGACGGTTTAGTAAACATACCCCTTAGTTTAGCTGCTATAATAGTCTGCTTGCTGTTTTCTCTAATTCTGTACTTTGACCTCTTCAACTCTTCCAGCACTTCATCAATTGCTTAATCTATCACATTCCCTGTCATTCTCTTCCTCACCTCTCCTTGCCAAGTTCTGTTGTTTCTGTAAAATACTCATTTTCACCGTCATATGCATCTATAGTAAGGATCCTCCATTTCTGTCATGCACCATCTCTCTTTATGTCTTCCACATAATTTTCATTCCTCCAATCTGTTTATACTGTCAACTCATCCTGTTGAAGCGGCATCCACCCACTTTCACGTCTTCTTCTGTTTTGCCCCTGAACTTTGGAGTCACTGCTCTCCAGATACTTAGAATTCTTTCTCTCTGTCCTCTTTCACATATAAACTAAAAATTCTCTTTTGTAACCATACGTTTACTTTGTCAGTCCTCTCAATAGTCCATCATTGCCTACTTTTTGTATCGCTGATTGCTGTATAGGTAATAAAGTTTTACATAATGCTTTGCAAACAGATATCCCATAAAAGCTGATGTAAATAATTTTACTATCTGCGGCCATCTCGGAGGCTCCCCAGTCGGGGTCGAGCACAACAGAGAAGCAGTTTCCCGCTCCTGCAACTCCAGCCCTATCCGGGCTGTGGGAGGACCCAGCGCTACAGTTAAAAAGCGCCGCCGGCAGAGAAGCAGCCCTTTTACTATCTGCGGCCATCTCGGAGGCTCCCCAGTCGGGGTCGAGCACAACAGAGAAGCAGTTTCCCGCTCCTGCAACTCCAGCCCTATCCGGGCTGTGGGAGGACCCAGCGCTACAGTTAAAAAGCGCCGCCGGCAGAGAAGCAGCCCTTTTACTATCTGCGGCCATCTCGGAGGCTCCCCAGTCGGGGTCGAGCACAACAGAGAAGCAGTTTCCCGCTCCTGCAACTCCAGCCCTATCCGGGCTGTGGGAGGACCCAGCGCTACAGTTAAAAAGCGCCGCCGGCAGAGAAGCAGCCCTTTTACTATCTGCGGCCATCTCGGAGGCTCCCCAGTCGGGGTCAAGCACAACAGAGAAGCAGTTTCCCGCTCCTGCAACTCCAGCCCTATCCGGGCTGTGGGAGGACCCAGCACTACAGTTAAAAAGCGCCGCCGGCAGGCACGCCCGCGCCTTGCGGGCCCGCGCCTGAGCACGACAGGCAAAAAAACGAAAGATATCCAGCGAACAAGCAGCATACCAAATACCAACTATACAAACAACGTGAACAGCAGCCACTACCAACGATCAGCCATCTAAGAAGCAGACTCACGCCCACAGGAAAACCGCTGTTTGCAAATCTCCCACGAATCCAAGCAGCTTGAGCTCCTATAAAGTTGAGCTTGCTCCCATCTTCAACGGAGATATCATTGATCACAGCAAGTATACTACACTAAATCGAACTATCTATACCTGGAACTTTTGCACACTTGTTATAACGCAATATATACTGTTGTCAGTAATCACTACATGCAAGTACTGTCTCCTAGTAGCTAGATACACTGTTGTCAGTAATCACTAAATGCAAGTTCTTTCTCCCAGTAGCTAGATATACTGTTGTCAGTAACTACTACATGCAAGTACTGTCTCCCAGTAGCTAGATACACTGTTGTCAGTAATCACTAAATGCAAGTTCGTTCTCCCAGTAGCTAGATATACTGTTGTCAATAATCCTTCTCCCTTAATACACAATGACCTCAGCAATGATGCATACACTGGTAACCCTCTTCATTACATACCTCCTCACTGCACTAATTGGACACTCAAAGGCCTTTAATGGCGACCAAAATTCCATACCAATATTAAGAAATAATTGGAAGAGATGGTCAAACAAGACACAAACAGAACCAAACCCTACCCATACCCACCACTCTCATCTAATTCACGTTGCCCTTCAGCTCACCAAAAAATCTCAACCTAAACGACAATACCAACCACCACTGCATTGCGCCCTTATCAATATTAGATCCATCCGCACAAAGTGGCCTTTGATACCTGATCTCATAACAACGCACAACCTTGACATTTTGATGATCACAGAAACCTGGCTATCTGACTCCGATAATATCATCCTCAACCAGATGCTACCCCCAGGCTTCTCAATCTACACGTGTCACAGGATCAAACAAAGAGGAGGTGGAGTACTCATCATCTCTAAAAATCAGCTACAATTTCAGTTGGATAACAGTATTAGCACAACCCACCTAAACATACTAAACATATCAAACAATGAGCATTCAATCAACCTAGTCTATAGAGCCCCAACAACGTCAGCTGATGATCTGCCAATGATAGTTGACCGGGCCTGCAATACGGAAAAACCACAATTATCTAATTGGATATTAGGTGATTTCAACCTCCCCTCTTTACATGATACTCAAATTGCAGCATTTATAGAAGCGTTCGACAACCTTGGATACAACCAGATAGTCAAAGAACCCACTCATACTATGGGAAATACCCTCGACCTGATATTCGTTCCACAAGCCACCTCAGAAACCGACCACAATTATGACATTTCCATAATACCAGTACCATGGTCGGACCACAGCCTAATCTTATTCCAAATTCCCAACTCCTCCAAGGCCATTAACTCCAAAACCATCCTCTCCAAACCAACAACTAGGAGGTTCCGCCCATTTGACAAAGACGAAGTACTCAAGAATATTCTCCCGATACTACACACCTCTGAACCTGATTTGGATAGCCTAATCAACACCTGGCATCACACTCTTAGAACCAATTCCCAAACAGCAAATATGACAAGAAAGTCCAACCATCGGACACATGTAGCTTGGTATTCTAATGAACTGAGAACATCCCTCCTCCATCTCCGAAGACTTGAAAAACGCTGGAGACGATCCCACTCTACAGATGCCTACACAGCCTATTGCAAGTACCTAAAGAAGCATCGCCAGGAAATAGCAGATCGAAGAAAACAATTCCATACTAATCTCCTAAAGCAATCATTAAATAAACATCATGATCTCTTCAACATTGTAAAGACAATGGCAAAGGAACCAACTCCCCAACACACTCAAACGATACACCCACAAGATTATGCTGACTATTTAAAATCAAAAATGAAGAAAACAACCAACACCTACATCACAGAATCAACAAATATAGACAAACTAGCACAGTCAACCACACTAACCAAGTTTAACGCATTATCAACCAAAGAAATTGAAAACACCATCGCATCAATAAATGCCACCACTGCAGCGAATGATCCATGTCCAGCGGCCTGGATAAAAAATATTAGACATGAAGTAAGCTTCTTCATACACAATATCCTTGAACAATCGTTCTCAACCGGAACCTTTCCTCAGTGCCTTAAACAAACCTCAATTAGACCATTACTAAAAAATAACAAATTAGACCCCCTTAAAGTAGAATCCTATAGGCCAATATCCAGCATCCCTCTGCTAGCGAAAATAATTGAGAAAGTGGTACAACGTCAAATACAACAACATATAGACACTGAAGCCCCGCTGGACATTGCACAACATGGTTTCAGAGAAGCCCATGGAGTTGAGACCCTCCTCATCACTCTATTCAATACATTAATCACAGGAATAGATAATATCCACCAAGGATTTATCCTTATATTCATGGACATCTCAGCCGCGTTTGATTCAGTAAGCCATCAAATACTTATCGCTCGCCTTATGGAAAAAGGAATACTTGGAACCGCACTTGACTGGTGTATATCCTACCTAAATAACCGTTGGCAACAAGTAAGAATTGATGAAAAGACATCTGAACCATTTCTGCAAGATCAAGGTGTACCACAAGGATCCTCTCTTTCAGCACTAATGTTTAACATATACATGCAACCGATCTGTGACCTCATCCGCTCCTTTAATGTTACCTGCCTAGCATATGCAGATGACATTCTCCTATACATGCCATTCTCCATCAACCATCCTGATTTTACACCTTTGATAAAATGCTTTGAATCAGTAGAAGACTGGCTCTTCTCACAGAACCTAAGAATCAACCATAGCAAGACCGATGTGATGTTTATCACAAGAGACCAAAACTTCACACCTCCCACTACCTTAAAAATAAAGGACAAGGAATTGACAGTAAAACCTACGATACGATACCTAGGTATTACCCTTGACCAGCGCCTCAATATGAAGACCCACATAAAAAACACAACAAAACTAATATATCACAAGATACGCACACTACGCCACTTAAGACCTCTACTTGAACCCACAGACTTCAGAACTGTCTATCAAGCCTTGGTGATGCCTCATTTCGACTTCGCAAATGCAATTCTACATGGTCTCCCGCAATCATCTTTAAATCCTCTACAATTGGCGATGAACACCGCTGCCAGAGTACTCGAAGGAATATCAAAAACAGACCACATAACTCCAATTCTAAAAAGACTCCACTGGTTACCAATCAACGCAAGATTCCACTACAAGATACTAATCATTACCTTCAAAGCCTTAAACAATCAAGCACCATCAACGATCACCAACCTCATACACACACAGACTCCCAATAGATCCAGAAGATCAACTACTATAAACTCATTAACAATCCCAAGACAAACAGTCAGATACAATAAGGAAACATCTAAAAAAGCCTTCAACATTCATGCCCCAACAGCTTGGAATGCACTACCACCAGAACTTAGAGCCATAACCAGCCTAACACAATTCAGAAAAAGCCTCAAACACCACCTCTTCTTAAGCTATTTCCCAATTTAGTTTTACACAAGAGAAACACTACATCCATAATCAGGTCAAGACAACTTCAACTGTGACTAATGTGTATAGACTACTGTATATAGTTTTATAGTGTACATAGTTTCCCTTACTACCAAGTTCAAATTCCTGTTACTTGTAAAATGCATTACAGTTTTTCTGTATGTATATGTTTGTTCCATGTAAACCGCGCTGATGGTAATAGTGCGGTATATAAGAGATGTTAAATAAATAAATAAATAAATAAAATAGCCCTTTCCCTGTTGAAATCCTTAAACAAAATATGGAGGTAATTTTACAAACCTTCTTTGTACATAAAATGATGATTTAAACACATAAAAGGAGAGGCAAGATGGCGTCAGAGCTTTTCAGGCGGTAAGCAGCTCCGCGGTTTTCGTGCCCTGTTTGCTGCCCCGGCGTGCGTTTTGAGATGGGGCGCCGAAAGAGGAAACAGGCTTCCTTACCCTCGGGGGCGCCTGTATCTGGAGCGACGGGGCAGAAGACGCTTGCGGCGTGCGGCTTTACCTTTCCGGGGAATGGAGCAGCGTCTGCGGCTGAGCCGGGAGTTTTGGAGTCCTCGGCTCTGAGTGCATCGGGGGTGTGGCTGTCGCCAGAGCTGCACTCACCCCCTCCTCGACCTGGAAGCAGTGACCCGGGTTCCAGTGTGCTTCCTGCCAGGGCTGTTCGATGCTCGTCGGCGGTTGGGAGCGAAGAGGGCTCTGTACCGGTGAGAGAGTTGTCAGCTTCTGCCCCTTCTGTTCAGGCTGCTGCAGATGGGAGACAGGTGGAAGAGAAGGGTCTGCAGTATGGAAGATCTTTGGAGCCGTCAGAAGGCTTGGACATGCTTCCAGTTTTGCGAGGGAATATGGATATGGAAGCACTGTGGGACGCTGTTGCTACAGTTAATACTTCCCTTATGGCTGTTGTTGGTGTATTAAAAAAGGATTCTCTTGTGGTTCATAAGGATATCTCAGAAGTGAAAAATGCTTTGGTGGAGCAAGGTCGACGTTTGGAGGGAGTTGAAAAGGACTTGGAACATCTGCATGGGTTATGTGCTGCCCAAGCTAAGGATAAGATCGTGTTATCAAAAAAGACTGAGTATTTGGAGAACTATACTCGTAGGAATAATTTACGATTGTTAAATTTTCCTAAATCCCCAATTATGTCTGCTATTGATATGGTCCGTAAATATCTTCAGGAGGTGCTTAAACTTCCTGCAGATAATTTGCCTCCAATTGTTAGAGCACAGTATCTAACGGTGGGTGGCGGGTCTGGTGGGTTAGCCTCTGGGAGCCCGGCGGTGGGGATTGGGGATCTCACCGCATTTTTGGAGGACTCCCTGGAGGTAGTAACAGGCCTTACCACCCTACTTGTGACCTTAGCTTTGGAGCTTGATAAATCTTTACTTCTTCGGGCATATTTTAAGAATTTCAATTGTAACTTCCTTGGATCCAAAGTTTATATGTTTCCTGATTTGTCTCGTGCTACTCAGGTGAGGAGGAAAGAATTTTTGGGCTTGCGCTCTAGAGTTCTTTCCCTGGGAGCTAGTTTTCAATTAAGATTTCCCTCTCGTTGTATAATTTCCAATGATGTTAAAGTATTCTTATTCTTTGAACCAAGGCAGCTGCTTGATTTTCTGTTAGCTAGGGAGGGATGGGAGGTGCAAATAGCGACCACTCCGGCTGACGCTTAAGTCTCTGCTCTTTAATGCATTTCTTTTTTTCCTGTTATTAATTTCCTATGGCCTCTCCAATTTTGCCTTGTATTTTGTGGTCGAAAATGATGAAGTATACGGAAATTTCTTTGTGGGGTAATTAGTTTCTTTATTTTTTTAGGTTGATGTATATTTTCATCTCTCTTATTTCATTCTTGTTATGCATGAATGTTAAAATTCAATAAAAATTTAAATTTAAACACATAAAAGTCCTCCTATAAAATGAGCAGGAAAAAAACAGTCCAGAAACATCGCAGTAAAAGGGCAAAAGACTTTATTAATCCTTATTCAATAAAGTATTTTGCCCTTTTACTGCCACGTTTCTGGACTGTTTTTTTCCTGCTATTTTTCGTGGCAGTATGCTGTTTTTTGCTTGGTACTCTTATAAAATGAGGTCATGCCTTAAAGTATATGTGGTATAAGTACTGTAGGTGCATATTTGTAGACTATCTGTGGTTAGGGGAGAAGTTTAGGCTGAGCATAAGTGGAGTTACGATATACACATGCATTTTATGTGCTAATATTTGTGCCTGCTCATTAGCACCAGTGACTGCCAGTTCATACAGTCTAGGTGCTATTTTTGTAAGGATTTGGTCAGGTTTATGCTAGTATTTTATAAAGATACATAATTGCCTATGGGCCTGATTCTAAGAGGCAGATAGCAGGGCAGCGTGTCCTGCTGGGACATGCTACCCTGCTATCCACCTTGCCAGAATTCCACCTCCGCCCCCACTGCTTTGCGTGCTGCAGGGGATGGATGCATGATGGGGCGGAGAGTGGTCAGAGCATGAGCAGGCAACCCCCAGATGTACAGGGCCGATTCCAGTGACAGCCCTGTACATCCCGGGATTGCCGGGGGATATCCTGCTTATTCTACCTCTGAGGTGGAATAAGCACAGGGTGTCCCCTCCCCTCAAACATGGCCAACAGCACTCCCAGATCCTGGCAGCCCCCCTCCCTAGAGCAGCAGGCAGCACATGGTGGGTCCCCTCCGCCAGATCCAAGCCCCGGCTGGCCCCATCGGGGGCCGGGCGCCAGGGTGAATGGAGTCAGGGATATGGTGGGCTGGCTAGAAGGCGGTGTGGACATCTCCTGGTGGTTGCAGGGGCACGCCGGGCCATCCTTGGGATCCTGGTGGGAACGTTTTTGTTCCTGTGTTTCAGAATCGGGTCCAAATGGGCCCGTCCTGCTTGGGGCCATCATTTTCACCCCCAAAACTAGGCACCCTGTTAATAAAATTACATTTTCCTATCACATGTGGAAAACTAAAAACATATCCATCTAGAATACATATTGGTTTTCAGCTATCAATTTCATTTTGTGCAAATATTGGTCATTTTTTCAACCATCACTCATCTATTTTTTCTGTATTGTGTTTGATTAGTGCCGATGCAGAGACATCACGTTCTTGCTGTTTACTGTAGGAGGAGGATTTCATGTGGCATCAGCAAGGGGAAGAGTTTCAGGGTCAGAGGGAGAAAAACTGACATTAATGGATGTTTGAAGCAATATGCAAATTCTCAGGCAATGCTAACAAAGGGAAATTGTTATGAAGAGTACAGCTTGTGTCCTAGTCAGAGCTCCAGGGCCTTGTTTACGGTATGCTAAGGGCTCCGCCACGCCTACACAATTCATGCTGGCACCACTGTGTCCACAAGAAGAATATGGGGAATTCAGTGGGTTATCAGATAAGTAAGCAATTATCTGCAGAGAATATCATTTGTGTGAGGGAAGAAATCCTTCATCAGGCCGGTGATGTGAATAGGGACAGTGCATATTTTATTTTACCCTAATGGGCTCTTTCATGCAGCTTACTGCTGCCATTCACTTCGCTCAGTTTTAAATTGCTGCACCATCATACTTGTGATTGGATTTTGAAAGAAATATTATTTTACAGTTCTTTTCCTTAGCAGTGGCAAAGTTGAGCCTGCTTTTCACACCGTACTCCTAAAGCTTTTTCTTCTTGCCAATATGCACATTATCATGTAAAAATCCTGCGATCTGAATATGTGCATTGTCAAGTACAGGGTCGTCGCTACCTATTAGGTGATCTAGGTGGTCGTCTAGCATGCCAGCATTTTCAGGGAGATCCATTGCCGCCACCGCCACTGCAGGTCCTGGAAAAGGGGTGCCAGTGGCAGTGGTGGGGTTGGGAGCAGGAGCAGGGGAGACAGTAGGAATGAGGATTCACCAGGGGGTTCCTCATATCCTTGCACTGACCCCGGCAACAAAGGGATTCAAAATATATGTTGATTGGAGAAACCAAAGACACCTGGCTCCAACCACCAAAACTCAGCAGATAGCATACATCTAGCATTTAGAAGAAAGTAGACAAGAATACCATGAAGACGGGTGCTGTTGAGTACATTATAGGGCTAAGAATGGTTTGCTAAATCATAACGTTGTTAGTGTAAGTGCTAGAATACATATCAGCAAAGAAACCACCCAAAGTGTATATTACTTACAGCATCAGAAGATAACTGCAAAATATGAACTGGAAGAAGCCATATAGGAAGGGACCCAAGATCACTATTTCTCTCTGACTCTTTGCACTGACATCTGTGGTAGGTCCTGAATTACAGCAGCAATTGAACAAGTATAATCTCCCCAAGAGTACATTAGCTAGAGATGTACTAGAGAAATCAAAGCCAAGAAAGGTGTTCAGGTCTATTGTACCAGTATCCTGGACATGGACTCTTGGATAAATATAACATCACATTTTACTAGGAGAAGAGAGACTCAGTTCAGTGGAAGAAGCTGTTGACTTACTAGACCATGCATTGGGTATCATGGAGAAGAAACACTAAGGACTAAAAACTGCAGGAGAAATCAAAGGACCATCACTTTTCTAAGAGAAAGACTCCTTTACATAGGAACAGTACTGGAGAGTGTTTAGAGAAAACATATTGTGACACTGAAACCAAACTCTTACATGGTATATACTGTACACTAGGGTCATAGATCTTTATGATGAACTATGACCCTAGTGAACAGTATATTTCAGAAGAACGCCAACATCTCCCTGGCAAACCAATATTCAGTAGGGTCAATTTTCCCAACCTCCAATATTTTTCAACTCCAGAGATAGAATGCTTCCATATATTGGGATTTGGATGAATTATAACTGTCTTAAGATATTCAGTAGACACGTGGAGGGTAATTTTATAAGACGCACCTAGATTAATGTGCATTTTTACATGCATCCTTTAGAAGCTCAGATGACAAGACTTTCACCTTCATACTTTGGACACATCATACAGAGAGAGAGAACATTAGAGAAAGGCACCATACTTGGCAAGGTTAAAGGTCAATTCAAAAGAAGAAGGCCAGTAATGAGATGGCTCGATAAAATAACAGCAGCTATGGATGCCACTCTATCAACAATGAGCCACCTGACTGAAAACCGAACACAATTTAGGACAACTATCCAGAGGGTCGCTATAAGTCAGCACTGACTCAATGGCACTTAACAAAAACAACATTTCATGCCTATTTTATAAAGTATGGTACTATATGCGTACACTTTACTTAATAAAATAGGGGTGTAAATTGGCAAAAATGCATATTAATTTAAGCCACAAGTACTTATGCCAGTTCTATGGCTAGTGTAAAAGCCCATGCCACGATTTTTCAAGAACACATGTAAATTATTGTACTTTATAATTTCCACGTGTAACTTTCTGCTCTGCTTAAATTCCATCACTGTACATGCCCACACTGAAAGTTCACATGATCAGGAGAATGTATATACTTTCAGAATAGTGACTGCATCTAATACACACATAAATGCCCATTTATGTGCATATTTGGCTAAAATACCTAGATTTACATGCAAAAATATGTGCATAAATTTACCCCCTTTGGTTTTCACTGAGGAGGGTGTTGGGGTCATACCCAAATCAGAAGTCTTCATTGATAGTGATGATTTGGAGCATCTAAAGCACATCATTGCAAATCTAAAAGATGTAATGGATCAAATTGACAAACTAAAGAACAAATCACCAGAACCAGATGGTATATATTCCAGAGTTCTGAAAGAGCTCAAAACATGAAATTACCAGTTTGTTGCTAGTAATCTGTAACCTTTCATTCAAAACAGCCAGGATACCTGAGGACTGGAAGGCAGTCAAAGTAATGCCAATTTTTCAAAAGCAATCCAGGGGTGATCCAAGAAACTATAGACCAGTGAACCTAACATTGCTACCAGGTAAGATTATAGTAGCTCTTCTGAAAAACCATAGGGGGCATATTCAGCATTTAGGCTAAGCTAGTTAAAGTGCTTCATGGCTGCCGCTTTAATAAAATCCAGATATTCTGTGATGGAACATATCCAGTTTCCACACTATCTGGTTAGCGCCAATATTCAGCCAATAAGTGGATAGTTAGCACTAACTGATTAAAGTTAGGACAGCCATTCACCTGTCCTAACTTTTTCTGGTTAAGCTATCTGATCAGTGGCTGAATATCGCCGCTAGCCTGATAGCAGACATCAGTGCCCCCGATCAACCCACAGACCACTCCAGTTTTAACCGTGTGTTTTTTCAGTGGTCTGTGGAGATATTCAGAAGCACTAACTGATTAGTGCTGCTGAATACTGGCCTGACTACATTTTAGCTGGTTAGCTGGACATGGCTTAATGGGAATGAGTCATCATAGGTTCAGCAAAGGCAAGTCTTGCCTTTTCCAATTTATTAGATTTTTTTAAGGTATAAAATAATGTGTAGACAAAGGCAAGCTGGTTGATTTTCAGAAGACATTTGGCAAAGATCTTCATTAAAGACTTCTTAGGAAATTAAAGAGTCATGGGATAAGAGGCATGTGGATTGGAAACTTGTTAAAAGAGAGGAAGCAGAGAATAGGACTAAATGGTCAGTTAGTCACATGGAAAAGGGTCTGTATTGGGACTGGGACTATTTAACATAGTGATAATGATCTGGAGATAGGAGTGAAGCGTGAGGGGATCAAAATTGTGGATGACTCAAAATTATTGAAAGACATTAAAATGGCACAGGACTGTAAGGATTTGCAGAAAGATCTTGTTAGATTTGGAGACTGGTCATCTAAATGGTAGCTGAAATTTAATATGGACCAGTGCAAAGTGATGCACATAAGGAAAAAATAATCCCAACTACAGGTACAAAATTCTAGGTTCTGTGTTAGGAATCAGCTCCCAAGAAAAACATCTTGGAGTTGTGGAGCCCGATTCAGTGAGGGGCACGTCCGGGCCATCCGGATGGCCCCGAGCAGGACGGGTCCATTTGTACCCGATTCTGAAACATGGGAGCAAAACGTTTCCGCGGCATTCAGAATTAGGCTTGAGGATGACCCAGCATGCCCCTGCAGTCAACGGGAGACAGCCACACCACCTCCCAGCCAGCCTGCCATATCCCTGACTCCCTTCACTGTGCCGCCCGACCCCCAATGGGGCTAGCCAGGGCCCAGATTTGGCAGAGGGGACCCACCATGTGCTGCCTGCTGCTCCCAGTGGACTGCTGGTCTCCAGGGGTGCTGCCGGCCATGTTTGGATGGGGGGGGGGGGGGCTCGTGCTTATTACACCTCAGAGGTGGAATAAGCAGGGCATCCCACCGGTGATCCCTGGACATATAGGGTCGTCACTGAAATCAGCCCTGTATGTCCAGGAGTCAGCCCCCCATGCTTCGCTCATTCTCTGCCTCTGTCACATCTCCGTCCCCCGCAGCATGCACAGCAGCTCTGTACGTGCAGCGGGGGATGGAGGCGGAATACCAGCAAGGCGGATAGTGGGGTAGCACGTCTTGGCGGGACATGCTGCCCCGCTATCTGCCTCTTACAATGGGGCCCATAGTGGGTACTACATTGACATTTTCAGTTCATTGTGCTGCAGCCACCAAAAAAGCAAATAGAATGTTAGGGATTATTTGAATAAGAATAGAGAACAAAACAAAAAACACCAGGTGCTGTGCTGTGGCATGATGGTTAGAGCCTTCGCCTAATATACATCTGCTTCTGGTGTGATTCCCACTGGAACCACATGAGGTCATTTGGCTCTCTACTGAAGGCCATCTGGGTTACTTTTACTTTGTTGAAATCTCTTTGCCATGATGCCCTAACTTCCCTGTTTTGCTAGTATCCTTCAAAGATACATCCTTCCAAACCATGAGCTCCTGGGTGACTGTCGGCTTTCCCCTACTATCTAGTTTAAAAGCTAATCTATCTCTTTTTTAAAGGTTAATGCCAGCAGCCTGGTTCCATCCTAGTTAAGGTGGAGCTCATCCCTTCGGCTGAACCCCTCTTTCCCAGAATGTTGCCCAGTTCCTAACAAATCCAAAACCCTCTTTTTTGCACCATCGTCTCATCCATGCATTGAGACTCCGGAGCTCTCCCTGCCTTTTGGGTCCTGCATGTGGAACAGGAAGCATTTCTGAGAATGCTACCCTGGAAGTTCTAGATTTCAACTTCCTACCTAAAAGCCTAAATGCACTGTGTTGGCCACAGCAATGGCATTGAATATCCGGGGATTGCTGCACACACCAGAAGCTGCCGAAGCTAACCAGGCAGCAGCGATATTGCATGCTGCCTGGTTATCTCCTGTACCTAAAGATAGGCAAGGGATTTCCTCGTCCTATCTTTTCAGCACAGATCGCTAACCAGGCAGCATGCAATATCACTGCTGTCTGGTTAGGGTCAGTCACAGTCTCCGCTCCGCCTGACAAACCTCGATGCTAACTGGATAGCACTGGGACACGTAGGGGAGTTAGAAGGGGATATTCAATGGCACTAACTATGTAAGTGCTGTTGAATATCCTGATCTAAGGCATTTACATGGTTTACTGGGCTGTAAACCATGTAAATGCCTTTCAGATATCGGGCCCCATAAGTTTAAGGGGCCTAGTTCACCTCAATATTAATCAATCTATTCCTGTTGAAGATAACCAGCTGAACCTGAAAGTGAATTTGACTACCTCTTCCCCTTTAATAGGTTTGAGAGCCTATAAAGCTTAGATTATGCCTGGGGTGAGTGGGAGGGAAAAACACTTAGTAAAAGCT
The DNA here is from genome assembly GCA_033557465.1 of Ichthyophis bannanicus. Classification (NCBI taxonomy): domain Eukaryota; kingdom Metazoa; phylum Chordata; class Amphibia; order Gymnophiona; family Ichthyophiidae; genus Ichthyophis; species Ichthyophis bannanicus. Next base: position 364,661,975 of record CM066031.1, on the reverse strand, counting down.
GGCTTGCTACACAGTGCCCTGACCTGTGCTTCTAAGGTAATCTCTTAGCAATTTCATGGGTGATTCACACAGTCCTTGGTTTGATAGAGGGAGTCTTTCAGATTGCCACTTTGACCTTTCACTTGGCTTTAACACCTATTTAAAATAAATTCCCAGATCTCTCCCTCCTAAGTGGAAGGCCTCTTTGTAAAGGTATCTAGAAACAATTTATTTCTTTCAACTCAAAGAATATTTTACCTTATTCTTCCTTCTATGCTCTGATTTGATTTAAATTAAAAACTCTCTGCTAATACTAGGCCCTGACAGATTTAAATTTAAACAAAAAGCTCTCTGCTTTTTAAAATTTAAACTTAAAGCTCTCTGCTAATACTGGGCCCTGACTGAGTTTTAAATTTAAACTAAGAGCTCGCTGCTGGTTTTAAAAGTAAACTAAAAGCTCTCTTTGCAGTGGTACCAGGAGCACAGCAAATAAGGGGCATCAATGTCTTATTTCCCAAAGTTAAACATATGTAATAGAAGCTCTTAAATTTTAAAACAGTTGTATATATGTGATAAATGTTAAGATAAGGTCTGGTAATGTCCAGATCTAAAGCCAGTTGGTGACCTGATCTTTAGGGAAATCCTCTGTAAGCATACAGTTAAGTACATAACATCATTTTTATGCCAGCCATCTTATGACATACAATAACATATAGCTTAGTAGTATGATTTATGTTGTCCTCATATCTATTAGCTTTTTCTGCAGTTCTTTGAATTTATCTCTGTGTTTCAGTAGAGCTGATTAATGCATTTGCTGATTAATGCATTTGCTGTTGTGTCCTGCAGTGTCTGCCCATCCAATCGTGAAGACAAATGGTTGGTCTTGGTTCTTTTCTTTGAATGTTCAGTCAAAGACTTATTTTGTACAGCATAGTTCTGTTTACAGAAGTATCTGCTTTACAGGTCATTGTATACTGAACAAAAGTCTAAATATACATGTCAGCACATTTATAATCCCTAGCAGCTGAATTTATGCCTGCTACTATTTTCAAGTGAAATCACTTCAGAATCCCATTTATTAAAAATAGGGGGTTCTGCTGCAAGACTCTATATCAGATTCAAGAGTAAGGAAACTGTTTTGCCGCATTTGAGCTAAATATTGAAGATCTTTATGCTTATGTTTACTTGAAGGTTTGCTATACTGTCTTTCGATTACATCCACTAAAGCAGTTTACAACTTAATTATATAAAACAAATGGATTGGATTGGATTTATTGAACATAGTTCACGCCTTTCTTAGAAGTTCAAGGCAAGCTACATTCAGATATAGTAGGAATTTTCTGTTTTCCAGGGAGCTTACAAAATGCATTCGTACCTGGGGCAATGGAGGGTTAAGTGACTTGTCCAAGAACACAAGGAGCTGCAGTGGGACTGAAACCAGGTTTCCCTGGTTCTCAGCCCGCTGCTCTAACCGCAATAAAAAACAAAAAATGTGCAGACGTAAATAATCAAAGTATAACTCAATAAGGTAGGCTGATTGCAGAGCACAGGAGATGTTCTGCTTCATAGTAGTGGCAAAGTATTACTGAAAGCACATCAATGCTGATTTTAATAATTTAATGAAAATCAAGATTTCTTACTCCACAATCATTTTAGTAATTTGCTTTAAAAATCAGGTGAATGGGCATAGCCCTGCGACTCAAGAAAGCAGAAGGAAACTCCTGGGCTAAGAAACAAAGGTAGAAATAGCCACTCAAATCCCTCTGCTGCTCCTGGTGACTGTGACGAAGTCATTTAACCCTCAATGGCCCCAGGTATACAAGTACAGTATATTGAAAGCTTTCCAGGGCTTTGACTATTACTGTAAAAGGCAGAAATTAAATCCAACATATTTTCCCTATTCATAAACAAATATCTGTCAAGATGTGTTAGCCAATGAGATTAATTCAGGTCTTGGGATCCCTTTTAGATCATCTCGCAGAGTCAGGTAATATATATTGGGGAATAACAAAGAAAGAGCTCCCTTCTTCATACATTTCTCTATCATTTCAAAAGCCCACAAAGATCTCACAGCACCTAGAGTGTCCTGGCAGAAAATAGCCCATTGTGTAGGCTTCATATAAATCTCAAGGGGTATGCTTACTAAAGTGCATTAGGGGTTTGAAGGTATCACATATTTAGGGTAGAAATCAATGCATGGTACATGCAAAAGTAATGTGTTACCTGTTGGGTTGTGTAGAGCATGGCCCCAGCAGATACTGCACTGATTCATACCCTAACACGTGCCAGCAGCAGCATGGATGCATTTAACACCACTCATTGAGGAGGTGTTAAATGCACCCACATTAACTGCAACATTGATGGCAAACAAGCATTGTAAACCCCTGCACTAACCATGATGTGCAGACACCCCTGTGTTCCAATCCTACCCAACCCCACCCACTTCCACCCCCCCCCCACATCATGCGCTAAGCAGATAGCATGGAATTAATCCTATACTGTTTGTTTAGCATGTGCACTGTTATTGTGGTCTATTAATGCACACTCACGTTCACGTTAACAGCTAGAACAGCATAATAAACATGCCTCTAAGTCTTTATTCACACTCGTCCTATTTTTTGGCCATTTCCAGACAGTGCAACATGCAAACATCAATAGAATCCCAAAATCAGTTTAGAGGATGCCATCGTCTTATCTAAGTTTTAACAATCTCTGATACATCCTGCAATGAATGGATATCAACTTTTACTACTAACATACAGTGCCTCAATTGAAGCCATTTAAATCTTTAAGATAGGGCCAGTTGAAGGATGTTTGATACTCTAGGCAACTGTGAACCTTCAGCCATGCATGCCCTCCCCATAATCCAGCATCTCCCCTGTCCTTGCTTACCCTCCCTACCATGTCCATCTTCTCCCATTCATTCCTCCCATGTAGTCCAGCTTAACCCGTTCCCTAATCCCCATGTTCCCTACCCCCCCCAGTAGTCCAACATCTCCCCTTCTCTGCCCCCACCAATGCGCAATATTTCTTTGTGAGGTTCCACCTTCAGTTTGCAGGTAGCTCAGTGACCTGAATAACCTCACCCAGATGAACTTCTGATCTTCAGCCAGCAGATATCAGCAGGTTCCACTCCGCTGACTGCTTACACCTGCTACTTCCTTTCAGAGGTCATCTTGTTCCTATCTAGAATCTGTATATAAACCCAATTCAGGCTAGACTTCTTTGGTAGAGCTTGGTCTGCACCTTGGTGTCACCTTGTGATTTGAGCTCCCTGCTACTCTGGATTCTACTTCACCTTGTGGGATGTTCCTAGATCTTGTACTGGTTCCATTTGAGTCTTGGCTTTACTCCTACCTTGCCTCTGTTTAGTGAGTGCTCTGTTCTCATGTTCCTTGTCTCCTTCATTGTGGTTCTCACCTTGCCTCCTATGTTTGAGCAGTGAAGACCTGGTGTCCACTAGCACCAGAGGGCTTAAGCCAAAGGGAAGGCAGCTGTTACAGGTGGAAACTCCATCCTAACTACCCCAGTACTTGAGATGCCCCATCCTGTGGAGAACTTGTCAGTAGACCTTGCCTGCTCACAATTCTTGGGTCTTCACTGCTAACAACAACCATCACACTCCCCTTTTCTATCCTTCCATAATCCAGCATCTACCTTTCTGTTCCCTATCCATCATCTCCTATGTCCAACCTCCACCTTCACTCACCTACCACAAATAGTCCATTGTCTCCCTTTCCCTTCCCTTCCCTTCCCTACATTCCACCCCATCCCCCCATGTTAAGATATTGCCTTCAGTCCCTCCTAGTGTCCTGAATCTCCCCTTCCCTACCTCTCAAGATGTCCAGCACCTCTCCTTCTTCCCCATCCCCAGGTGTCCTGGCCCATCATCTCTCCTTCTCTATCTCCCCTCATTGTGTCCAGCATCATCCTCTCTTATCTTCCCCCTGCAGTTACTGCCACTCCCACCCTACCTCCATGTAGAATGCAAAACTGCCTAAAATGGAAATGCAGGACAACAGGGGCCTAACCTCTTTGATGCAAACTTTCTGCAGAGAAGGTAGGATGCAACAGGCCTAAGGTGTACATGGTTGTCCAAAGGACTCCACCGAGTTGATAGCAACATCCAAGTTCCATACCCAAATTCCCCAAATTCTGACTCCCTAATGCTTAGTCTACTTTGTGGTAGGGCTAGCCCTGTTTTGAGAACTTGCTAAGTTACATTTCAGATTTATCTTTTGGGAGATTATGAGTTAATGAGATAGGCTTGTACTTCTGAGTAGATAATGGATTTCTATCTGGCTTCTCCAATACTATAGTCATGGCCTCAGATTTTGATATAGCTTTATAAGAAACAAAGGGGCATGCTTACTAAGTTGTGCTAACTCTTAGCATGCACTATTTGTAACTAGGTCCTATTGAATAACATGGGACCTAGTTACAAATAGCATGTGCTAACCATTAGCCCAGCTTAGTAAACATGCCCCTCAGAATTATGATGACAGTTAAAGACCATGGGCTGGTATTCAGTTGGAATGGCTATGTGCTCCTATGGCGCATAGCCGTTGCTGCCGATCTCTAACCCTGGATATTCATTGCCGGGGCATATGCAGCCCTGGCATTGAATATCTGGGATCACTGCACAGCCTCTGACACTGCAGAAGCTAACTGGGTAGCGGCGATATTGCACCATTACCCGGTTAGCTCCTGCGGGTAAACCTCAGCCAGCTTTTGCTTCACCTAGTTTTACCCACAGGTTGCTAACCGAGTACACCCTGGGAAGGCCTAGCCTCAATCCAAAGGAACATAAGAACATAAGAAATGCCTTACTGGGTTAGACCAAGATCCACCAAGCCCAGTATCTCGTTTCCAACAGTGGCCAATCCAGGACACAAGTACCTGTCAGGTTCCCAAAGAAGCACACAAGTCCCACAGTGCTTATCCCAGGGCAAGCAGAGGATTTCCCAGGTCCTCTTTAATAAAGTCTCCTAATATCCAAACTGGATATTAGGAGACTTTAACCTACCAGCCCTACGGGATATCCATTCCAGAGCCTTCCTCGAAGCACTCAGCAACCTACACTACGATCAGATAGTTGATGCCCCCACACACCAAAAAGGAAACACACTAGACCTTATCTTCAGTCCCCGACCTGAGGTCATGCCAGACCATGAGTTCAACATAAACATCACCCCAGTACCATGGTCCGACCACAATCTAATCAGTTTCCAACTACCCTTGCATCAAGAGAGAGAGAAAACTTCAAAACTAATTGAAACAGGAGTAGTGTACTCCAGACACTTCAGACCCTTTGACAGAGATGAGATCATCAAAAACGTCCTTCCCAACATCAGGACCACATCACCGAATCTCGAAGAGATGCTGGCCTCATGGAATAATAACCTGAGTTCCTTTGCACCCATACCTACCCAAGCGAAACCACATTTCACGGATAAGCAACCAAAGAAGAAGGAATCTGCACGCTGGTATACCGCTGAACTAAAGACCTCGCTATGAACACTGAGGAAATTAGAAAGAAAATGGCGATGCACCCGGGCTACAATAGACCTGACACTCTACAACTCCCACCTGCAAGCCCATCGAGGTTTAATATCCTCCAAAATTAAAGAACACCATTCGGATCTGCTAAGCCGATCCTTGAACAAGCCCCATGACTTGTTCAATATAGTGAAGACCCTAACGAAGGAACCATAAGCTTCACAAGCAGCCTCGATACCCCCTCAAGACTATGCAGATTACATGATAGCCAAAAACAATAACGTCAGCAAAGTTACACTATCCTGCCCTACCAAATACCCATCCAAGCAACTCACCTCCTTCTCGACTCCGTCAGAAACAAGCATTGAGAGCATCATAGCAAATATCAACACCACCACTGCCCCTAATGACCCTTGTCCAGCTTCCTGGATAAGGTCGCCACGCCATGACATCAGCCCAATAATAGCCAAAATCATTGACCACTCCTTCTCCTCGAGGCAATTCCCTTCAAGCCTTAAGCAGACATCCATCAGGCCCCTCTTAAAGAACGCCAAACTAAACGCTCAGAAGGTTGAATCATACTGACCCATATCAAGCACCCCGTTGCTAGCAAAAATAGTCGAGAAGACGGTACAACGATAGATACAGGATCATATCGACTCCAATGCTCCCCTCGACCCAAGCCAACACGGTTTCAGAGAATCCCACGGTGTCGAAACGCTCCTTACCACCCTCATCAATACACTTATCACCGGGATCGACACCATCAAACAAGGGTACGTGCTAATTTTCCTGGGATATTGCTGCCGCATTCGACTCCGTAAACCACGAACAACTCCTAGTTCGGCTTCAAGAAAAAGGGATAAGTGAATCAGCATTGCGTTGGTGCAAATCCTATCTAACCGATAGGTGGCAGCAGGTTCGAACCGGAACCACAACCTCTCAGCCCTTCCAACAACAACATGGGGTTCCCCAGGGATCGTCTCTCTCTGCACTCCTATTCAAAATCTGTATGCAACCGTTATGCGAAATAATCCGTTCTTTTAACATATCATGCCTGCTCTATGCGGACGACATGCTACTCTTTACCCCATTCATGATTGAAAATCCAGACTTCACCCAACTGATAATCTGCTTCGATGCCATAACCGACTGACTCCTTTCCCAGGGCCTCAGGATCAACTTTAACAAGACCGACGTACTATTTGTGACAAGAAACCAGTCCTTCTCGCCTCCGACAACCTTAAAGACAAAAGATGCAGAACTCGCAAGCAGACCTAGCATCTGCTACTTAGGCATTATGTTAGACCAACAGCTCAATTTCAAGGTACACATCAGTAACACTATCAAACAAATATACCACAAGATACGAACCCTACGACATCTTCAACCCCTGCTACAACCTGATGACTTCAGATCAGTTTTTCAGGCATTAGTGATCCCCCACTTTGATCATGCCAATATAATCCTACAGGGCTTACCCAAAAACACCTTAAACCCCCTACAGTTAGCTATGAATGCTGCCACACGTGTCCTGAGTGGAGCCGCCAGAGTTGAACACATCACCCCGATCCTTAAGAATTTACATTGGCTACCAATCCACTGTAGACTATCCTACAAAGTAACCATCATAACCTTCAAGATCATCAACAAGCTAGCCCCCACAACCCTAATGGACCTTGTCCACCCCATGTCGGCAAACAGAGAAAGGAGAACATGCACAGCCAATATCCTACTCATCCCTAGTGAAATAACAAAATGTACCAAGACAACAAGGAACAGAGCTTTTAAGTTTTATGCGCCCAGCTGCTGGAATGCACTCCCAGCACCCATCAGAGCCATAACAGATCTAGCCCAATTCAGAAAAGCGATAAAACACCATTGATTCCTCTTATACTACTCTCAACCCCCCAATCTAACACCTTCTAGCACGCACCCAACCACGGATACATGAATCACTATGAATGGATGTACATATTGTAGATACAGATTGTAAATAATTTGAAATTGATCTACATAGTTATTCCCTAATTCAAATCCAAGTTAATTTTCCTGTTCATTGTAAGTGCCTCATCGGCACAATACCATTATATGTAAACCACGCTGATTTTTAAGAGTGCGGTATATAAGAACAATAAAATAAATAAATAAAAATAATAATGGTTTATGGACCTTTCCTCCAGGAACTTGTCCAAACCTTTTTTTTTTATAATTTTGATTTTTATTTAGTACATTACAAAAGAACACATAATTTTTCAACTGCTTTAGAAAACCCTGGTATAACCTACATCCAACTATAGCCATCATCACAACATATACCTGCTTACGTTTCTAGCCTTAATATTTGTTACCGGAGGATGTAGTAAAGGCTGTTAGTGTAGCTGGGTTTAAAAAAGGTTTGGACAAGTTCCTGGAGGAAAGGTCCATAAACCATTATTAAGAAGTGACCGAAGATATCAATGCTTGACCCAGTACAAGCATTGTGGAACTTGTGTCTCTTGGGGAAACTGCTAGGTACATATGACCTAGATTGGCCACTGTTGGAAACAGAATACTGGGCTTGATGGACCTTGGTCTGACCCAGTATGGCATATCTTATGTTCTTATGTTCTTATACAATACTGAAAAGTATAGGTTCCTCTCCAATTTACCTGTACAATTTTTATTATTTTACTATTCCCTCCTACTCCTCTCCTCCTCCCTCCCCCCCCTCCCCAGATCCTGCGGTGCTCCCCTCCTCCTTATTAACAATTTCCGTTTATACTATTAATTAGTATCATGCAACCACTAAATGTACTTTTGCCATCTCCTTCGAAATCTCTCAATCCTGTGCACTTTATATGCATTAATCTCACTCATCCTATAAATATATGCTATTCTACTTAATATCTTTTCAAGTACTGGTGCTTTCACGGGACCTCCATCCCTTCACTATTTCCATCCACACTCCAATTGCAAGCATCTTCAACATATACATCATGTTGCTTTTCGAATCCCCCCCCCCCATTCATTCATTAATAGTCCCGCTAGTGTAATATCACCTACCCAGCCCATCATCTCCCACATGAGATCCTTCAGCCACTGCCAAGTTTGTTATAGGACTGGACAGCTCCACCACATATGCATATACTCTCCCCATTCTCCGCACCCCCTCCAACACATCACATCACATCATTATATCTCCCCATCTTGCACAACCTTACTGGGGTTAGATACATTTGTAACATCATCTTATAACAGTGTTCTTGGCTTGCTGCCAAAACCACTGGTATTTTAACCCCATCATATACTTTTTCCCATCTCTGTACATCCCAGTAACCCGCCAAGTCTGTCTCAAAGGCTCTCATATGTGTTCCTTGATCCATGGGGCTACTCAAGGCATTATAAAGCCTAGATATAACCTCTCTTGATAAGTCCTCCACCCTAAACATCTTCTCAAAGATTATCTGTGCTTTTCAGGCCTTCTTTTATATTTTTTCCTCCTAAAAAATGTGCCAGTTGGAAATAGCCCAACCAATCACTCTTTGCTATTTGGAACTCTTGCTGGAGCTCAGCAAACGGCCTTAATTGACCAGTCTCAGTTAGTACCTGCCCCATGCACTGTAATCCTTTCTCCTGCCATCTGTGGAATATCGCAGAACTTTCTCCCACCAAAAAACCACTCACATTGTGTAATCCGCTGTGCCCTGATATTTCCTCTCATATGTGTTAGCACCATATGTTTCCTATCCCAGGCTCTAAATGTATTTATCATATATGGGTTCTTAACTAGGCCTCGTTCTCTCTCTGCCCTATTCTTCCACAACAAATCCATAATATAGTTGGGTCTTACCATCACCTGTTCTATTCTACTCCCTTGAGGCCCATCCTTCTCCAAACTCCACCCCATTAACGCTCGCAACTGAGCCGCCACATAATATCTTCCAATCTCAGGGACCGCCAGACCACCCTCCTTTTTTTACTCTATACATTATTTTCCTTTGCCCCCTAGGGGGCTTGCGTCTCCAAATAAAGTGAAGATTCTTCTCTGCACCAAATTTATCATGGCTGTAGGAACTTCTATAGGCAAGGTCATAAACAGGAAGAGTAGTCTAGGCAGTATATTCATCTTCACTATGGCTATCCTTCCCATCCATGAGAATATGGGGATTATAATATCCTTCGTTTTATTCTCAATTCCTTTCCTCATGATTCCTAGCATTCTATTTGCTTTCTTGGCTGCCACTGCACACTGGGTGGAGGGTTTCAACATATTTTCCATGATGACGCCTACATCTTTTTCCTGGATGGTGGTTTCTAAGGTGGTACCTTGCATCGTGTAATCAAGGTTTGGACTGTTCTTTCTTAGGTGCATAACTTTGCACTTATCCACATTAAATTTCATCTGCCATTTGGATGTCCGGTCTTCCAATTTTTCAAGGTCCTCTTGTGTTTTAACAAGTTTGAATAATTTTGTGTCATCTTCAAATTTGATCACCTCACTCATTATTCCTATTTCCAGGTCATTTATGAATATTTTAAAAAGTAGTGGGTCCAGCACAGATCCCTGGAATACTCCATTGTTCACCTTTCTCCATTGAGAAAATTAACCATTTAGCCCTACTCTCTGTTTTACATCTTTTACCAGTTCCTGATCCACAATCCCATGACTTTTTAATTTTTCCAAGAGTTGCTCATGAGTTATCTTGTCAAAGGGTTTCTTAAAATCCAGATACACTATATGAACCAGCTTACCTTTGTCTACATAAGACAAGACTTTCCTTGGCTAAATCCATGTTGGCTTTCTCCCATTAAACCATGGCTATCTACATGTTCAGTCATTTTATTCTTTATAATGGTTTTTACCATTTTGCCTCATATTGCCATCAATTTCATCAGTCTGTACTTTCCCAGATCATCCCTGGAACCCTTTTTAAAAATTGGAGTTACATTGGTCATTCTCCAGTCCTCAGGTGCTACAGATGATTTTAATGATAGTTCACAGATTACTAATAGTAGGTCTACAATTTCATATTTCAGTTCTTTCAACATCCTTGGATGCATACCATCTGGCCCAGGTGATTTGCTACTCTTCAGTTTATCAAACAGTTGTAATACATCCTCCCGGTTTATCAAATTTATTAAATAAATGTTGCATGCACTAAATTTTTTAAGGCATGCGAATGAATGCACATGTCTATTATGTAGATACTTGGACAAGTTAGGTGGTCTAGTTTACAATTAACTTCATAAAGGACAATTAAAAAAATATTTCTTCACTCTTCAGTTCACATCCAACTTTGTAAATATCTAAAAGAACCCTATGGGCTTCATCCCAAAAGTTTGGCTTCCATTTGGGGCATTCCACTGAAGCTTTCTTGTGTGCTTTACAAATGAAATCGGACCACATATATGTACAGGCAAAACTGCAATCATTGTCTTCTTGCATTTAAGCACTGTTTTTAACCTTGTGGAACATTTCTTCTGTTGGGGAAATGGGATTGCTGGTATAGTTTAAATCTTAAATATTATCTATTTGACTGTTCTTATCCAATGCTAGTTACTTTCAAGTTGTGATACAGAGTTGGGAAATAGTCCTTATCCAATTGCCTACAATGACAGATTACACTAGCGGAAAAAATTGTGGATACTGTGATGAAGCAGACGCCAGTAAACCCATGGAGGTAGAAGAAAACACTGATCTCTTTAAAGGAAATGATATACATAAAGTGCAGTTAGTAAGAAGTGCAGCTAGAGGGAGCATGCACGGAGATTCAGGAGGTAGGCTGACACGCCCAGGTTGGGATGATGCAAGAACTAATTCAAAGCATAATCAGATACACCTGGTCAGAGGGACAGAATCCTTACCTAAGAAACAGCTTTATAAGCAAAGCATAGACAAGCCAGAAGGGAGAGGAGCGGCACGAGCCGCAGCAGCTGCTGATAGAGAAGAAAGAGAAAGGAGACGGCTCCAAAGAGAGGAGAAAAGGCAGTTGAACTTGCAGCCCTTACAGGAAAGGAACAAGTTCCAGGAGAGCCAGTTTCAGGCTGGGAAACTCCAGAAGGAAGTCTTCAGGAAGGACAGAAGGAGAACCGGGAGAGTGCCTGGTAGGGAGAATACCAGAGACACAGACCCAAGAGTTCAGCGGTACCTTCATGCTTCTTCCCCTGTATGTGAGCCCCAAGGAGTTCAGAGGTGGGTGAACCAGGCTCAGCCCAGGAGTCTAAGAGACACAGATCTGAACCAGGAACTGAGGCCGGGTCACAGAAAGGCCTGGAAGCCAGGGAGCTGTAAGAGCAGCCAAGGCAGCTGGAGAAAGGTTTGGGAACCTATAGAAAGAGTGCTTACCAAAAGTCCTGTTGCATATTTGCCAGACCGGGTACAGCCAGGCTAGAGAGCCTTAGGAAGAAGTTCTGAAGTAGAACCAGGAATATATGGGGAAAGCTCAGGGGCCACAGATATCTCAGCAGAACAAGAGGCTATGCAGATAGACCCTGCTGAACCTGACCCTTTGCTAACTGAATGCCCTATGGACTGTACGTTTTGTTGTACTGGGAGTTTAGAATCCTTGAGAGAAATATAGCATGCAAGATATACTTTTGAAACACAGTTTTGTTTGACAAGCTGAAAGAAGAAGCATTGCTTTTGGTTGTATAACCTGTTTTGTTTGAACCCTGCATAACTAACAAAGACTGTGAACCATATCCAAGTTTTTGACCTATGTAAATACCTTATGTGAAAATCCTGAACAAGGTGAAAATCCTGTTGTCTTCGTTTGAACCTTTTGTGCATTAAGGGAATAAAACGCTATACTTTACCATTCACATGGCTTACACAACTGTTCATTATGAAGAAAGGAACTACTAGTACCAGAATGCTTCTGGACTAACAAACGTTTCTACCTTCAATACAACAATAATGTCTACCCTGACCTTTAAGCATGTGGCTAAAGGGATGGGGTTGTGACAATACACCTGTAAAATTTGAGCTCTCCGCGATAATATCTGTCTTACTTACGTTAATTAAGTATTCTGTATATTAAATACTTTATGCAGATTGTTGCCATAACATTTGGGAACATATTACAAACGAATATCATCAACATTTATCAGAAAAAACTTTGATTTGGAGTCAGATAAGGTAATTGATGTCTTTTTCTCAGGAAAATGATATTTTTCATGAAACTGTCGATCCACTTTAAGCAGGTTTTATGCAGAATCTCATGTATAAGCAGACACTTCAGATAATGTGTGCTATACTGCCAGGTGTATACAAGCTGTATCGAAGTCATATTTGTGCTTTTGTTATTTTTACAAATTTATTTTATTTATTAGCAAAAATATTTAAAAAATGACAAATGCTTAATAAAAAGTTTCCAGTTTGGAATATGTTGTTGTATTTTGTAGATTAATGATGGCAGCAACAAAGAGGATAGACTGGTCTCCTAAAAAGAGAGCAACAGCCGTTACTTTGAGAAATAAGGGGTACAACATTCGTGAAATCGCTCAGAAAATGGGCCATGGAGTGACAGCATCTGGTGTACAAAAGTTGTGTGCTCACTTCAAAGTCACTGAAAGTGTTGCAGCTCAGAAGGGAAGAGGAAGGAAAAAGTCTACAACTCCAAAAACTGACAGAATGATTGTTAGGCTGCCTTTAAAAAATCGTAAATCATCTGCCAAGGACATCAATCAGAAACTTATGGATCTTGGTGTGTCCGTTACTGATCAAACTGTTCGAAACAGGCTACTCAACGCTGGTGTGAGGGCAAGAATTCCAAGAAAGAATATTCAGAAAAGGTTTCTTTCTTGGAATTCTTGCCCTCAGACCGGTGTTGAGTAGCCTGTTTCGAACAGTTCGATCAGTAACGAACACACCAAGATCCATAAGTTTCTGATTGATGTCCTTGGCAGGTGATTTACGATTTTTTAAAGGCAGCCTAACAATCATTCTGTCAGTTTTTGGAGTTGTAGACTTTTTCCTTCCTCTTCCCTTCTGAGTTGTAACACTTTCAGTGACTTTGAAGCGAGCACACAACTTTTGTACACCAGATGCTGTCACTCCATGGCCCATCTTCTGAGTGATTTCACGAAAGCTGTACCCCTCATTTCTCAAAGTAATGGCTGTTGCTCTCTTTTTAGGAGACCAGTCAACACTCTTTGTTGATGCCATCATTAATCTACAAAATACAACAACATTTTCCAAATTGGAAACTTTTTATTAAGCATTTGTCATTTTTTAAAAATATTTTCGCTAATAAATAAAATAAATTTGTAAAAATAACAAAAGCACAAATATTACTTTGATACAGCTTGTATACACCTGGCAGTATAGCACACATTATCTGAAGTGTCAGCTTATACATGAGATTCTGCATAAAGCCTGCTTAAAGTGGATCGACAGTTTCATGAAAAATATCATTTTCCTGAGAAAAAGACATCAATTACCTTGTCTGACTCCAAATCAAAGTTTTTTCTGATAAATGTTGATGATATTCATTTGTAATATGCTCCCAAATGTTATGGCAACAATCTGCATAGAGTATCTAATATATAGAATACTTAATTAACGTAAGTAAGATAGATATTATCGCGGAGAGCTCAAATTTTACAGGTGTATCCACAATTTTTTCCGCTAGTGTATCTAATAAATTTCATCTACCATATAGAATATCCCAAGAGTCCGTCTTGGCCCCACCTTTGTTTGATGTCTTTCGATCACCACTTGCCACACTTATTCATGGCCTCGGTCTTGGTGAGTTTATATTTGATGATGATATTCAAGTCATCTTTTATGTGGACCCTGCCTGTCCCTATCTTATATTATTGAACCAAGGTCTAGATTCTATAGCAGAATGACTTTCTCAGAATGACTTGAAGTTAAATCCCACTAAGACTGTAGCTATGTGTGTAGTTAGAAAGCTACTTTTGCCTACTGTTGCTGCTACAATCAAAGAGATTACAGTGACCTTGCAGACTAAAATGCAAGTGTTAGGGTTTCAGTTGGACTCCTTACTGAGTTTAGATCACCAAATTTCAGCAATTACAAGGTCATCTTTTTATGCACTATGATAAATTCGAGTTGTTAGACCGTATCTAAATACTGATGATCTCAAAATGTTGGTATTTGCACTCTTGATGAACTGCATGGATTACTGCAACTTGCTTGACTTTGTATTAAAAAAATTCATCTTTTATTGAGCTCCAGTTGTTAGAGAATAGAGATGCTAGAATACTATATAAAGGTTCTAAATTTGACCATTTCCTCTCTTCTATTCTTTCTTTATTGGTTAAACATTTATTCCAGAATTCAGTTAAAATGTTGCTATTTGTTCATCAAACCTTTTTTTCAGGGATTCCTTGCTAATTATCCAACCTATTAATTTCCTATAAATCATGACCTATGTGGGCTAAATATACAAATTCTTTAGCCTGCCAACACCTTCACAGATTAGGTTAGAAATTACAGGGCATACAGTCTTTTCTTATTTTGCTTCATTTCTATGGAACAAACTGCTCATGTCAATAAGATTTGAAACCTCTAAGACCCACTTCAAGAAAGTGCCGAAGACATATCTCTTTTCTCAGGAATTGGGGCTAGACTTGTCCAAGCCATGGTATTTTCAGTAACATATAGATGCAAAAGTTGGACAATGAAAAAGATAGACAGGAAGAAAATCGATGTCTTTGAATTTATGGTGCTGGTGAAGAATACTGTATATACCATGGACTGCCCAAAGAACAAGACACAAAACAGGAGCACGGTGTCCAAAAACAATGAGAATAGTTTATTGGAAACACTCACCTATTACCAATGAAGAAAGCACGCTGGCACTGGGGGATCCAAGATTACAGCAGTGTGCAGGCTATCCTAAGACAGCTTTCCTCTAATGGGTAAGAGGAATGTCAAAATGGGGAAGAAGCCCTCCATTCCCCTGCAACCTACAATGGAAAAGTTCCTGGTTTGTCTTGGGGAAAAAGAAGCAGGGTTAAGCCCAGCAGTGTTCACGTCGGTGTCAGTGGACTCGGCGTTAACCTCGGGATGAGATGCTCTTCTCCCCTGAGTTACTGAGGCCTTCTACACAGCCATTGCCACTGGCCTCACACCCGGAAGGAGCAGATGCTTTCCCCTCCCTTAGAGATTCAGGAGGGGGGAGTCCAGGAGGGCGCTTTGTAGAGGTGACGGTTCTTAGAGCTCAGCAGGGTTCCTCTGCTGTATTGGCTGTGGCAGAAACTGTAGAGGCATGTGGGGGCTCACTTGGACAGCCCCGAGAGCAGGAGATGGGAGCGGCAGTGGGAGCTTTGAGCTTTCTTAACTCTGCGATAGCAGATTCTCCAACCTCTTTTGTGCCATTTGTGTTAAGACAGCTGGAGCAGTTTTCTTTGGAATCTATCTGGGAAGCAATTTCTCAGTTAGGCTGTTCTTTGCAGCCACAGGTATAAAGCATTTCCTTGAAGACCCAAGAGAATGCTAATCGACTTGAAGTGGTTCAAAAGGATATTTCTACAATGCAATTCTCCATTGGAAGTCTGGAGACCAAAACAGTTTCCCAGCAAGGTACAGTTTCATCTTTAATTAAGGATAATATAATTTTGAAAAAGAAGCTGGAGTGATTGGAGAACTTTTCCAGAGCCGCTAACATTAGAGTTTTGAACTTTCCAAAGTTACAAGTGGTATCCCTGAAGGCAATGTTTAAGAATTATATGGATGAAGTGTTAAAAACTCCTCATGAAACTATGCCTACTCTTGCAAGAGTGTATTTGTTCTTCTGAGTGTCCTGTAGAAGAAAATGCTCCAGTGCAACTGGAATCCAGTTGTTTGAATGTGACTGATTTGTTGGGAGTGTCTGCGTCTTGGGTAACTGAGCCTGGTACTTTATTGGCCTCTTTTGCATTATCAATAGATACAGAGTGTTTTTTAAGAATATACTTCAGGAATCGGTTACAGCCTTTTAATGGTAAAGTTATTCAGATTTTCCCAGATTTGTCTCGTGATACACATTAAAAGAGGAAGGAGTTCCTGCTTGTTAGACTTGCGGTTGTACGCATGGATGCTCTATTCTTTTTGAAATTTCAGTGTAAATGTATTGTTAAATATCAATCTGCTACTTATGTGTTTTTTGAATCTGCTCAGTTATTTGCCATTGTGAACTCGCATACTATTATCACTCCTGCCTTAACTCCGTAAAATGCTATTCAATAAATAGCCTGCACTGCTTAGTTTTCCTATTTGTTGATTTACTTTTCCTTTTCCATTTGACTTCTTGGTTTCCCTAAAACTGAGAGCTGGAGTGATGCTGTTCTTTAGCTTTTCCTGTTTTGTTTAGCTTTTTTCCTTTTTGCCTAGTAATCTGTGAACAAGCACTTTTTCTATATAAGTGTTTTTTACTTGGAAGTACTTTTTGAAATTCATAAATTAAAAAACAAAACAAAAATCTATTACCAAGGAAGACCTGACATGGCCGTTTTTCAGGGGTCAGGCCTATGAAAGAGATAATGAAACAATATAAATAAACACACAATACAAATAGAAAACTTCACAAGCTAAAGCCTATTGGAGGCACAAAATAAAATAATATAATAATGTAAAAATAAATAATAACTAGTGGAAAACAAATATTCTTAAATGTAGACATAATTGAATGTGTATAAATAAAATTTGTAAGCCAAAATATAAATAAAGTAAAAATGATTAAAACATAACATTATTGGAAAGGACATTCTCTTCCTGTTATGTGTCTTGGCTTTCTGTGTGTGTGTGTGCTTTGTATTTGGACTGCCCAAAGAACAAACCAGTCAGTACTAGAGGAGATCAAGCCTAAGCTTTCTTTAGAAGCTCAGATGACAAGACTTCAGCTTTCATACTTTAGATACATCATGCAAAGAGAGAGATCATTATAGAAAGACATCATGCTTGGCAAGGTTGAAGATCAGCCTAAGAGGAAGGCCAGCAATGAGATGGATTGATACAATAACAGCAGCTATTAATGCCACTCTATTAGCAATTAGTCATCTGACTGAAGACTGAACATAGTTTAGGACAGCTATGCAGAGGATCACCATGAATTGACACCGACTCAATGGTACTTACCAACAACAACAACCTAACATGGACTATGTGGTGTCTGCTGCTTGAGTTTCAGCTTCAGCCTGCCTCATTGCCCCCGATCGACATCCCACAGAAGAGGAGCGGGAATGCAGGATTCTCCTACCCCTCTGCTGCAGCAGACCAATCGGAGACCCCAATTCCACAGACTCCACCAATGAAAGAACTGCAAAGGACTTTAAAAAAGGAAGAGCTTAGATGCACTCGTGCTTGGTGGACCCACATCTGAGGGGCTCGCCTGATGGCCCTTGGGCATGGCCTTAGGCGGGGACCAGCAGTGGTAAGCAAACTACCCTCAATGCCAACTTTCAATATGCCAAACTTACCAACCTCCACAAAACGTGACCATGAATGGCAGCAAACAACAGAACAGAGCTCGAACAAGCAACACCACTGAAACCACCAGAAACAAACACCAAGGACAACTGTACCAGAAGGTAAGAGGCATCAATTCTCACCTTGTACCCCCTACTTTACTGCTCTAGCACTCCTGCTACTCACCATGGCCCATAATAACCCTCACAACACAGTACCCCTGATATGGTACACAAACCTGCTCTAAAGCAAACCAAGTGCCCACCTCCCACACAACAATCACCGATCCATTAGATGTCTAATTCCCATCAAAATCTCTGCCCCGTTACCACTCAACATCACCTCTACATGCTCATTACAGTGTGCCCTAATAAACTCCAGATCCATACGAAACAAAATCCAAATCATCAGAGACCTAAAATCCTAGATATACTCTTCATCACTGAAACATGGGTCACAGAAACAGACTACATACTTCTCAACAGTCTCACACCTAATGGATACTGTGATGGCGAAAGTGTTTCTGAGCCTATGGAAATAGGGGAAAAACACCCATTTACCTTTAAGGAGAGAGACAGGCAGGAAGGCTGTAGCTCTCATGCTGAAGCTAAACAGAAAAAAACACACATAGCTCCTGGTTACAAGCCACACCCAAGCTCTGAAGCAAGTAGTAAAGTTAATGAGAGCCACCTGGGGGAGGAGCATGGGACCCTAGTGCAGGCACACTCATATAAACGCAGGGGAATAGAAGGAAATAGAACCACCAGGGAAATAGAAGGAAGCAGAAACTCGAGGAAGTCTGAAGGAAGGAAGACCTTCAGGGCAGCTGAAGAGAAGAGTATTTCCAAGGACAGCACTAGAGAGGGTTCCAGAGGGAAGGAAGCTGTGAGACTGAGTCACAGGAAACGTTTAACCACAGAGAACACTGAGGAATGCAGTGGAGCTCTCAGTGGTAGAAGCCATAATCCAGAGAGGAGCCAGTGTTGCAGAGAAAATGCTTTGGGCTCTAGAGGGAAGAGACTTATAGCTGAGAGAAGTCCTGACGAGGAGCAAGGTACTTTGGCAGTAATCCAGGAAGCTTTAGGAAATTTGCCAGCTCCAAAAGGGAACGTGAGTAAATCTGTGACTAAAAGTAATTTAAGTCAGTTAGAGGCACTGTGCCACTTAATGAGAGAGAAGAGGCTTCACGTGCCTGCTGGAAAGCCTGTGTGCAAAGAGAAGTCTTGTTGGAGGAAAGTACTAGAACTGCTAGAAGAGGTTAAACCTGAGTTTGTACAGGGAGAATTAAACCAGGATACAGAAAGCACTGATGGTGAAGAAATGCAAACTGAATGTTATGAATCTGACCAGGAGTCCGAGTCTTCTATAATGGACTGTTCTTTATGTCATAAGACTTTGTAATGATCTTAACTGAAAGGAGAGAGGCCTAGAATCTTACTGTCTGGTAAAGCAGAAAAGAAAACAGGCTTGACGTTGTTTAAGTCAGTATTGCTCAAGAATCCTGTTTGCCTTTAAAAGAGGGAAACAGCTACACGTGCTTTATGCTGAGTGAAGCAGCTAAAACCTTATGCTGAAGGCTGGAACTTTAAAAGAAAACAGCTACATGTCTTTAATGCTGAAGGAAGCAAATAAAGATTTGTTCTGAATGCTGGAAGTTGTAAGAAAAGTAGCTACAAACGTTTTAACCTGACAGAAACAGTTACTATGTGGTGCTGTATGTAAAAGTCTTTTCTTTTGTGGAAAACATGGTTTTGGGAGAAAGAATCCTATATTAATTTGTTTACCATGCGTTGAGCTTTTAAAGGCTCTTTTTGGAAGGTGGAAAACAAAAATAAATATTCCTGTGTTTGCCTTAAACTCTCGGGCCTCAATATTATTTGAACCCACAACTACAATCCCCAGAAGCCCCGGCTCTGGACTATATTAAGGCACGTCCCCTCCTCTAGGCAGCCGCCTGGACAGAAGGGGGCGCGACAATACAACATATGTCAATGTCCCAGAACACAATGACGAGGTGGTGGAGTGATGATCATTGCTAGGAAAAACATCAACCTCCAAATACAAGCAAACAACAGCACCTACGAATCCGACTCCATCACCGTCTCCAATAAAATGACCACAATCTGCCTCATATTACTACTACTACTATTTATCATTTATATAGTGCTACCATTCGTACGCAGCTCTGTACAGACATAAAAGGGACAGTCCCTGCTCGTCAGAGCTTACAATCTAGTTAAGTTATATAGGACGATGAGCTCAAACACCAACAATCTATCAGAAATACTGGACACAATCATAAAAGCAGAAAGAACGGGAAAGGACTTAATGGTGCTAGGTGACTTCAACCTCCCTTCCCTACAACAGAACCATGCACAATCCTTCCAGTAAGCCATGACAGCGATGGACTTAACACAACTAATAAATGCCCCAACACATGAAAAAGGAAACACACTGGACTTAATATTCTTCAATAGCCTGAACACTCAACCAAACGCCCCCAGCTCCATACAAATTTACTCTGTACCATGGTCAGACCATAAACTCATTGAAATTTCACTCCCACAAGGCCTCACCAAAGCAAATCTCAGTCAGCAACCAATATCTGGAAGAAGGTTCAAATCTTTCGACAAAGAGTCCTTCATCAAAGAAACCATCGAACAACTGCCGACTGACTCCACAGATCCAGAAACACTCATAGAAAATTGGAACAACACCATCAGAAGAGCCACAATTGCTCCCAATTCCCCTATGACCAAAACAACAAAGCCACACATGCAGCATACCAAATCCAACTGGTACACACCAGCCCTTCGACTCCTAAAAAGACAACTGCGCAGGCTTGAAAGAAAATGGTGAAAAACAAAATAAGACCGAGGCAAAACATAATACCTACAGCTGATGAAGGTATATCATATCGAAACGGACAAAGTAAAGCAAGAATACCACACCAAACTACTGAATACCACCATCAACCGACAAAGAGAACTCTTCTCCATTATAAAACAACTAACAACCATGAACAATCATGATACCAAGATCACACACCAACAGTTTGCTCAACACTACAAACAACTACAGCTACAACCAAATAATACCTAACACCCCGCCATGGATGCAGACAAAGACACCTGGAAACCTACTAGTCCCATAGACGGTCATGCAGACACCTGGAGCAGCTTCAACCAAATCAACCACAGACAAATAGAGAACACCATAACAACCCTGAACACAACAACCTCCCCCCTAGATCCCTGCCCCACATCATGGATAAAGTCAACCAAAAAATAGCTAAGTGGAATAATCACCAAACTCACACAAGAGGTGCTTCAACAAGGGATAATGCCCTCAAGCCTAAAAAACTTATCCATTCGCCCCATGCTGAAAAATACAACTCTGGACACCTTAGATCCGACCTCATACAGACCCATTGCAAGCCTTCCTTTCATAGCGAAAATCATAGAAAAAATGATTCAGTACTGTCACGCCCTTGCCCCTGGCCTCTGGCTTAGAGGGGCGAGGTAACAGAGAATTTCTCTTGGTGAGCTCAAATAAACTAGCTTTTCCTCAGGTGGATTCTGGGACATGTAGTTTGGCTCTTAAGAAGAAGTGTAGTCATGGTCCGATGTTAAGGGAAATGACAGAATTTATTTTAAAGTAAAGGTTCAAGTAAACTGTACACAGGAATTTTGTCCATTCAGGATTGTTTGCAACAGAGCATTTAGATTAGTATAACTGCTTCACAGTCTTTTAAACACATGCAGCTGGTTAACAACGTTGCTCAGTCCTAGAGAAACACCTCTGCTCAGCAAGGTAAAAATACTTCTTTTTAACCTTGTGTTTGTGAAGCACTTAATAGCAAAAGAATAACTCAGTTCCTCTGGAACAACCTCTTCTTTCCCTCCTTCCTTTCAGGATAGGTTTTAAACTCAAAATAAGAAAACAAGTAACAAACATTCACAAGCTTTCTCTTCAGGGTGACTCAGCACCTTCCTGAGAAATGCAAACATGTGGAGTTTTCTTCAAATCCAATTCCTGGCTCAATTCCAGTTACCTGCTTTCTAGGAGACTTTCTCATTCAATGCTAGCCTTTAGCATAATGATTCCATGCTTGTAGCTTGACACAGGGTACAGTCCATGGGGATATCTAGATCTTGCAATTCCTCCCCTGCCAACTCAATCTGCATATCCTCTGGTGTTGTTAGGGCAGTGTCCTGTTCTGAGTTCTGGACACAGTGCTCAGAATACAGCCTCCCTGGGGGTTGTAATGTCTCTCCTGCGCTTAACTCTCCCCGATAAAGACAGTCAGTACCTGAAGCACTGGGCAGTTCTCCCTGGTTGTGCTCGCTATGGTTCCTTGTCTCCTTCCAGCCTCTCTGGAACAGCTCTCTGTATTCCTCTCTGGGTTCTCTCCTGGAGATCTGCAGGTGCTCCTGGTTCCACTCCTGATTCCCCTGAATCTTCTGAGTCTTCCGAACCTCCTGAGACCTCTGAGCTTCTCCTTTCCTCTGGGCTTCTCTTTTCCTCTGAGCTTCCCCTTGCCTCTGCTTTAGCTGGGGTTTATATTTCCCTCTCCAGGGCTCCAGCCCTTCCTCCACTCCTCCCAGGTGATTGTAATCACCTCTCAAGCCTGCAGTTACGTCATAGGAGTTAGGGTGTGGCTGCCTGAACTTTCTCTCCCTCAGGTTTCTTTCTCTATGAGGGGCCTGAAATCCATGCCCTGCAGGGATTTCTCCTTCCTCTAAGTTAAAGTCATTGGCCTTTTCTATACTCATAGGCTCAAAACAGGCTTCCTTGTCACAGTACCAACTCCAGGAGCACATTGACAGACACAGTCTCCTAGATCCCCAGCAACACGGCTTCTGACAGCAGCATAGTGTGGAAATCCTACTGACCACATTAATAAATGCACTCATGCAAGGAATGCAGCAGATCAGCCAAGGATACCTATTAATCTTCTTGGATATTTCATTGGCCTTCGATACTGTGAACCACTAAACATTGCTACACTGACTTCACGCGATTGGAATTCGGGGGACTATCCACAAGTGGTTCACATCCTACCTCACGAACAGATATCAGAAAATTAGGATGAGAAACAACTCCTCAACACCTTACAATCAAATCCAAGGTGTACCACACGGTTCCACCCTCTCCGTCATACTCTTATTTATTTCTTTATTATTATTTCTTTGCTTTTATATACCACACTCTTTGAAATCAGTGCGGTTTACATATAATGAAAACAGTAAAACAGTTTACATAGAACAGTTTATATTGAACTAGAAACAAGTAACAGTAGGTAACAAGTAATAACAGGCGGCAACATTAAATGTAAATACAGGGAGATGAACTTGGAGTATGCAGGCAGGGGAACTAGAAGTGATCTGGACATAGGCTTCAACCTATACCTCCAACCACTCTGCACCATCATAAGAAATCACAAACTGAACTTACACGTCTATGCCAACGACATTATGATATATGGACCAAATGACACCCATCAACCAGAAATAACAACACACCAAGAATGCTTCGCCGAGGTAACTGAATGGCTTGCAGAAAACAACCTACAAATAAACTATAACAAGACAGAGGCACTATACATAACAAGAGATACCACATTCACCCCACCCCTATGATAACACTAAACAATATCACAATCAAAACTAGAACCAAAATAAAATACTTAGGTGTCACTGTCAGCATACAGTCCATGCAGCTGTGGACTCTGGTGAATTCAGTCTACAAAGTTAACTCTGACCCCCTGGTGATGTCAGTCTCTAGGACCTGTCTGCAGCCCCTCCTTGCTAAATCAAGAAGGGCAGACCTTAAAGGGAGTGGCCAAAGACAATAGCAGACCTCAAGGGGAACTGCTGGAGAGGCACTATAAAGGACAGACACACTTCCTGCTTCTCTCTCTCTCCCACCATCCATCGGACATGAAGGACAGGAGGCTCTGATACTCAACTCCCTTCACCCCTCCCCCTCTCTCTCTACCCACATGTTCTGGCCTACCATGCGGCTCTGACCCACATGTTCTGGCCTCTATCTCTCTCACACTTCACACATGCACACACACAGATTCATTGATGCACACTGAAACAGCTCTGTAACAATCACTATATACCTCTGTTCAATACCTATATATTAAGCCTATTTTTACATAAAAACCTTTCTCCAAGCCACACCTGTTTGCTTGTCTTATTACAAACCCTCCTGCATCTGTGAAGTGAAATGAACCCAGGACCAAGCGGAAACTAGACTAGAAGATTACATATTCAGAAGATTACATATTGGGGGCTCGTCTCTTGGATTTCACAGCAGATCTCCAGTTGGGTGAGTAATAATTTTGTATAATACATTAAGTAGATTTCAGACAGAGTGAGACAGAAACGAAAGTCCATGTGACCATTTACAATTTTGTTTTGTGGGTTAGACAAGGTGAGATTTTTTTTTCAAAAGGCTCTGTAAGAATCTAGAATTTTAAGGACATCACACAGAGTGGCTTGCAATTGTCTTATTTTGATGTATAGGCTTGCTAAAGATTTTTCTATAGTATTTGAGCTGCTAAGAAAATACAGAGTTACACAGTTAAATATTCCTCATAGAGTACAATATACATCTTTCCTGGTAACACTAATTTACCTCTTGCCTGTTTTACTTTTATTTCTCTCTCTTGTCAGTATATATGTTGGTGTGAGCAGGAATATCTGACAATTCTGTTAATCTCCTGTCCCTTTTTAACTTTTATTTCTCTGTCTCCTGTCAGTAACTTTCTTAGTGAGAGCAGGCTTAAAGCTGGCTGCAATTGATACAAAATTCTGTTAATCTACTAACACCCTTCTTACTATAACTTCACCCTAACACTTCCACCCGGTTAAATAGGTGTGAAATACTTTTTAAGTTAGCATTCCTCCTTCTAAGGTTACACAGTTGAGATAGTCCAATTACAGCCTCTCTGCAGTATCAAATATGGAAGCCTTTGATTTTAAAGAACTTAAAGAAATTATAATTTCATATTGTAAGAGGAAAGGGGGTCCATTTGAAGGGGAATTCCCTGAGTCATCATGGTATAATATTCAAAAACAAATGTTAAACCATGATCAAGAATTCAAAAAGAAAACAAATAAAAGAAAATGCCTTTTCATCCAAGGCATGTGCAGGGGACTCATTAGCATAAGACAAGAAAACTCTGAACTGACTTCTCAGTGTAGCCAATTGACCAAAGAACTTGAGGAGGCACAAATTTGCATCTCTATACAAAGAACTCAAGTGATCCAAGCCACAAATTCTTTTATAACTGTTAGTGAACAATTAGAAGCACTTAAACTTGAATTGAGGCACGTTAAAGATCAATTGGCCTCTGCAAGAAAGCCAACACCCATTTCTCCCTCAGCCCACTATGCCTATGACACACCCTATCAGCCATGCATACAAGCTCTTGAGAAACAAAAGACTAAATATACTCCCACCCCTCCCTCAGCCCCCTATGCCTATGACACACCTGATCAGCAACAAAAGAATACAGAAGTATGCATAGTTGGACTTAGGAATGGTAAGAACACAGATGAATCACAGCAGGAAAATTCTGATAGTTTATCTCAGCCAGATCCCAGCAATAATCAGGATCTCTGTCTGGAGCATAATTCAGATGACTTAGACATTGCACCCAGTACTGAACTCAAAGCACCAGTTAAAGTTATGTTGCATGAGAATTTAAAAGATAGAGATATAGAAAAAATAGTTGAGAAAATTGGTACTATGCCTCTTAATGTAAATCAGTGGGTTAAATGGGCGATTGAAATTCTGATTCACTGGGGTCTAGGGAAATAAAGAAGAAAACAATCAGACTTTGATAGACTTATGCATCTGGCTCTGGGCCCACACTATTACAGAGTTGGTTCTCTCACTCACCCATACCAGTTGGTTAAAAGGGGTACTGAGAAACTATTTCACTGTTCCCCAATGCAAGTATTTAAAATTATTTCACCTCTACCAAATGATACACTGGAACAGTTTGCATATAGATCCTGGATTTTAAAAGCAGTTCTTAATGAGCAGGAGTCCTGGCCCAAGGCAGAGGATTATGGGGAGAGCATGCATAAGGAATTTTTATTAGAATTGCTATCCCCTGAGATTACAAAACACCTTCTGTTATTTTCTGAAGACCCTGAAGCAACCCCTTTTGATACTTTAATGCTCAGAATTGGGTCTGTTTGGAAGACCCAGCCCTCGCAGGTCATTACAGTATCAGAAGCACGCAAGTGGCAGGCCGAAGAATCCTCTTAGTACATAAGAAACACAGACAGAGGACACACACCTAAGTGGCAAGCCGAAGGATCCTCTCAGTACACAAGAAACACAGACAGAGGACACACACCTTGGAGAGCACATGGCAGAGGTACTTTTAGAAACTCCTCAGGTTACATCCCCTTTCAAGAGCTCAAAGCACAGAGAGATGGGCTAGAAAAGGAAAAAACTAAATGGGAACAAGACAAACACATACTGCAGATAGAACTAGATAAATTAAAACAGGATTTACAAGCAGCTCAGGACAAACACAAGGCTAGTGCATAGGGATGTCCTGACCTCTTGAGTTCAGATATCAAAATGTCTCAAGCCTTCATAGCCCAGCCTGCCTCCTTTATCTCAGCAGAGGACTCAAGTCCAGAGCCTCTGGATGATGAAATGGATACAGGCCCAGGACACAATTTAAGGCTTGTAACACCCTTGATACTGGACTCTTGTGCACGCCCCAATGTTATCAGTAGAATAGGGGGTCAGGATAAACTAGCTTTGATTGACACAGGGGCTGGAATTAGTTTTACTAACAGAGCTTCTCCCACTGCAGATCAGAAAAATATGGAAATTTATGAAATTCAAGGAATTAATGACACAGCTTCCAAATGTGTGGCTATCCCAGTTAAATGGGGTATCCCTGTGCACAGTGAACAAAGTAAGGAAATGTTAGAAACCACTGCCTCCACTATATTGAACACACCAAAAGAAATAATTGGAACTGATGTTCTCAACCAGTTAAATTTGGTGGTGGATATGGCTAATCTTAAATTGTGGCAGTATTCAGGAACTTCAAGTGCTTCTAAAACTTTATTGCAGGAAGTCATTCCCATGCAGTTAGCAACTCAGTGCACTAAGGCAGCTCAACAGTATGATCTGTGTGTAATTCCTTCAGAGGTGGCTGATATTCCAGTCTGGCCTCAAGACAAGTTAGATTGTGGGAAAATGCACACAGAAATACTGTTGGAAGGTGAGGATCCTCTACCACAAAAGCAATACCCAGTACCTCATCAGGCTATAGAACCAATGACTAAAATTGTGAAGATACTGGAGGAGAGGGGTCTGATTAGACCTATTTCTTCCACATGCAATTCACCAGCCTGGCCGAAACAGTGTGCATGCACGGTGCTTCCACAGGGATATAAGGATTCCCCATCAATATGTCATGAATACATGAAGGAAGCCCTGTCACTAGTGTCTTGCAGAGATGAGACCTAGACCAAAACTCCCCTTTGGAACTGCACAGTGGGAGGTACCGTACTTAGTTACTGATACCTTAGGCCAAAGCCTATACCAGATCCTAATGCCTGACAACCAGCAGTACTGGAAACACATCACCCAGTTAAAACCATATGGGTAATATGTGTTTTATCAGTCTTTGTTTTCAGCTACCACCTGAAGACAGCACGGACAGCTGCTTTATGAAGACAGCACGGACAGCTGCTTTCTGAACAAAAGTCGCTTGAGGACGGTAACTATGTGCTTCTGCTGTATAGTTAACATGTGTTTAATAGTTATGTAAATAAGTAGTAAAAATTATTATTATTTTTTTTTGTTGTTGTTACATAGTATAAGTGGGGAGCATTAGTTTACTCCCTAGTAGAGTGAAACAAGTTTGCTTTTATTATGTCTCGGTTTCCTGTTGTTCTTGTATCTGCTCTCTTCTACTCAAGTCTCATTACAGGAACTATCATCCGAATATGCACGATTGGCTGGGCTAACTCCACAAGTGGGGTATATCGCTATCAAGAAATACCCCCACCGTTCCCGGAAGGAAAGGATCTGGTCATCCTGAGTTTCTGTTCGGTACAGGACAAGCCAGTGTTCTATTCATTAAACATCACTCAAGTACAGTGGGAGCCACCAGTTTCCACTTCTCTAGAAAGGACACAAGAATTGAGGGCACGCCCAGAACGTTACTTTCTAGGTCCTCCTGCTTTGATTTTGTACAATATTTCCTGTCAGGACAGAGGTACCTGGAAAATAACTTATACATGGGTTGTGAGTGATCAACAGCACATCACTGAGACTTCATTCCTTTTGGATGTATCTTGTTTACCTACTACCCTCATCCCACCCCTCCCACTACTTCTGCTCCTCCTGTACTCTACCTTTCTGATATCCACCCATTTCAGGAAGGACATCCCTTTCAGATTAAATATGATGCACCACACAATGTTTTATATGATGTGGAATACCATTTTCTTACTTGGCATCTATTTCCCAAATTGTTTCTAGTTACTCACAAATATCCAAATTGCTCTCAGTTTGTTGCCAACCACATACAAATGCTCAATACTTGGTTTGATATGCAGTCAGTAACACCCAGAGCTAAGCAATTTCGACACAAGCGTGAATTAATTGATACAATTTTAGGTGGCACAGGGACTGCACTGGGTGCCCTTAATGTAATTGATATAGAGGTGCTCCGTAATAAAATGGGATCCACTGCTCAGCATGCTGCTGATGGTTTTACCTCACAACATATTATTAATGAAGCTTCCTCTAAACTGTCCAATGTAGTTGTAGATACCTTTGCTCTTATATCTCCCATTATAGAACAGAAAATTGTTACCTTAGCACATGCAGAATATAGATTGGGAAAGAATATTTCCTGGGCTCTTGCCTGTGATCAAGTACAGATCGAGCTTATTACTATACTAAAGGAAATTCTGATCACTGCTAAGTTAGGACACTGGCCACCATCTCTCATCCATATGGCTAGTACCAAAATACCTGAATTTGCTATAACTCACCTTGATTGGTGGACAGTTAGTGTTCCCATTTGTTCACCACAAGGCTGCTCTATTTGTACTTTGATCCCATGGTCAGGACAACACACAGTTATTTATCCTGTTGTTAATATTGGGGTGCAGTTTGATAATATGCTTATGTATCCTGTGGACCATCTCACATGGGTGCAGCCACTGGACGACACCTGGACTTCATTCAAACCGATGGACCCCAGTTTGTGCGAGCAGACTACATTTCAGTTCAAGTGTCAACCTCACCAGTTTAAAGAGGCTGACACCTCCTGCTGGAACAATTCTTCCTCTTGCTCCCTGACTGTTAAGCTCTCATATTCCCTGACTACCTCACACAGTTTGTATTACCTTGGAGCTGGACACTTTTGTTTTCATCTGTTCTTTCCCCAGAATGTTTCTTTTTCGATTGCTCCCACAATGCATGACATTCGCCTTCCCAAGAACACTTTGTTGTACAGTTCAAACTATTTACTAAACAATACCTGGTGCAGTCATACACCACTGGTCTCCCTCACCATTAATGGGACAACTTATTCCACACCGCTGGTTACCAATGACTCTATGGACATTCCAGACTTTATCTCATATGCTGTGCATCCATTACCACTTGGCATGGGAGAAGAGACACTACATAAACTGCTCAACTTTACAGAACTCCATGCCTATATTGATCACCTTAAAACAACATCCACTGAAGTGAATCACACCATCGCTTATGAGAATGGACACATTCAACAAATTGTTGGACACTTGCTACAAGATGCTCATGTGTCTGTGTGGGAATTGTTATTCGGTTACTCACCTACTGCTGATCATGTCTTTAATGTTTTTATTCACCCTATTATTATTTTAACTGCTGTACAAATATTGCTATGCATTATCGTAATTTTCCTGTGCTGTAAGATGAAAAAAATGTACATTTCCTTGCAGCGCATGTCATACAGAACAACAACATTTTAAGGTAGTTACACTGAACTTCTCCAGCATCCACCCCTACATCCAGGTTAATTTGGCCTGCTAATTTGGCTAATTTGGCATTTCCTATTACACTGAATACCAGAGTCAGCTGCAGTCTAGTATTGCTTCCTATCCCCACTCATAGCATCCTGGTACCTTTTGCTTTAGCCTCCTTAAAAATTCCTGCAGACCTTATGCACTGTTCACTCTCTCTAAGACGGGCACGGAAGTGGCATATTGGGTTCCCCCCCCCCCCCCCAATAGTGGCTGCTCTACCTAAGACACGAGGTTTGGACTCATAAGGAGACTTGTTTATTTCTAGAACACTAGAGACAGTACTAGAGACAGTACTGTGCAGGACAGGGGACCTGCTAGACATAGCAAGGTATTTAATACAGGAGGTATTAGACAAGCTGCCTACTATCAGGTAATGGCAGCTGGGACAGGTACCACAGGTTTGCTTCCACCATTTCCAGGCACAAATAATAAAGAAAAATAAAAAAGGTGTGGGAGATGTCAGCATACATTCCATTCAGCTGTGGACTCTGGTGAATTCAGTCTACAAAGTTAAACTCTGACCCCCTGGTGATGTCAGTCTCTAGGACCTGTCTGCAGCCCCTCTTTCCTAAATCAAGAATAGCAGACCTTAAAGGGAGTGGCCAAAGACAATAGCAGACCTCAAGGGGAACTGCTGGAGAGGCACTATAAAGGACAGACACACTTCCTGCTTCTCTCTCTCTCCCACCATCCATCGGACATGAAGGACAGGAGGCTCTGATACTCAACTCCCTTCACCCCTCCCCCTCTCTCTCTACCCACATGTTCTGGCCTACCATGCGGCTCTGACCCACATGTTCTGGCCTCTATCTCTCTCACACTTCACACATGCACACACACAGATTCATTGATGCACACCGAAACAGCTCTGTAACAATCACTATATACCTCTGTTCAATACCTATGTATTAAGCCTATTTTTACATAAAAACCTTTCTCCAAGCCACACCTGTTTGCTTGTCTTATTACAAACCCTCCTGCGTCTGTGAAGTGAAATGAACCCAGGACCAAGCGGAGACTAGACCAGAAGATTACATATTCAGAAGATTACATATTCGGAAGATTACAGTCACCATCGACTAACACCTAACGTTCAAAGCATACATAAGTAAAACCACCCAAATAATATACTTCAAGGCAAAATCTCTTCAGTGCCTCTGACCACTTCTCAATCCTGAAGACTTCCATACCATCTACCAAGCATCAATAATACCCCACCTGGACTACTGCAATGCCATCTTATAAGGCCTGCTGCATTCCACACTCCTATCGCTTCAGACAGCCTTTCACTCAACAGCACGAATTCTACAAACAGCAACCAGAAAAGGACACATCACCCCAATACTCAAACAGCTTCACTGGCTCCCCCTGCAGAGCGGCATAACATACAAAGCCTTCATGTTGACACACAAAGCAATTCACTCAGACCCCCCCCCACCCCCCACAACTACAAACACTCCTACAGCTCTCACAGCTGCACAGTGCTAGAAAGACCTCCACAAAGAACAATTTCAGCATCTCCCATATCAAAACCAAAGCAAATCAGCAGTCATGCAAGAGAGCCTTCCAACTCTATACACCCTCCATATGGAACAGATTCCCGGACCAGCTCAGGAACATATCAGATCTCAAGACCTACCGCAAAAAACTAAAGACGCATCTCTTCAAGGAACACTTCCAAAGCAGCGAATAAACCTGCTCTGCAAGAAAAAATGCATGTCTGCCTGTCACTAACCATTGTACATATGTATTAACCCCTGTATATAGTTAAAAGCAAACCACTCCTTGATTGCATGCTGTAAAGAATTGACACAACTGTCACAAATGTTCTAAATGTTCTAATGTAAGTTACCACTCAGTTCAATGTAATCCGCCTTGACCTGGAGAAAGGCAGTATATAAATACAGCTAAATAAATAAATAAATAATAAAATCTTTTTCATCTCGTATCATTATTACTCAATACCATAACAGTGCCGTAACCTAAGGTGCTGCATAATAGGGCGCCCTATAAAGCACCCCATAGGGCACATTATAAAGTGCCCTTTCCGCCCAGGCACCTTATAATGCGCTCTATTGTGCGCCTTATGAGACACCTTAGGTTATGGCACTGTGAGGTTGTTTTTGCTAGCAGCACTGATTTAAATTAAAAGGAAAAGCCTCAGACAGCCTTATTAAATAACACCACTATGGGATCAAATGCATAACCTCTTCCTCCACAGTCATTGAAGTAACCAGTAGGCTACATCTCTAGAATGTCTAGCATGCTGCTGGCTGGCTACAGAAAGACTACAGGTCACCACATAAACTGTCTGCTGTGGTTATCAGGATAGGGTATACCCACCCATACCCATGATGCACTGCACATGCAGATCAGCAGCCTACATCTGATCACAAGATGGGGTATGCGCCTCTATAGCACCCCGGCCTGGTAGAGGGAACTGTCTGTGTGTGTCACTGGCACAGAGTAGCTACAGACCGTGACATTGTGCGGTTCCTGTGCTCATCCTGAGGGTGAGGTGGGGCGCCCAGCAACAGGTCCACAGCACCTGGCATGGCTGAGATAAGTTGTTCTGCAGGCCCCCATCAGTGCCACTGTGTGACAGATAGTCCTTGTGGACTATGATGCACCCAGAATAGTGCATATCTTGTGTGGTTGCCATGGTCACATGTTATAAGAGAAGGGTGGTGTTTGGACCCAAAAGCAGATTATGTAGCACCACCCAATCTGCCCTTTGTGGGGTGGGGTGTGTCGGGGGGGAGACAGGATCTCGCACCAACAGATCCACATTCTACATCTCTGCAATGGTGGCAGTAGAGGGGACCATCAGCCCCAGCCCTGCTGGGGAATAGGCATCCTACAGGGCAGTTAATGCAGAGCTGTATGCATCACATAGGGCACTGGCAGACAGGCAGTAGGCCTGGAAAAGCTCAGCTGCCCCCCACCAACAGAGGACACAGTCAGTCTCCACCTGCTACAGCCTGCAAAGTGCTACAGCCTGCAAGGTGTTCCAGCCATACACATGCTAACTGCAGACAGTCTGCTAGCTAGTACATAGTGCATGTTCCTGGAGAAACCATGTGCACCCAAAAACGGGATGTGAGCACACACACCAAGCAAGTATGTCAATGATTGGGACCCAGAAAAGGGAACTCATAGATATCACTTGAAAGAAATGATGTATAGCACTATAGGAGAACCTAACCATGCCATGGTCACTGCTCAGTCAGGGTGAGAGTGACCTCCCAGCATGACATGCTGTGGCCACCCTGTCCATTCAGGTGGTGGTCGGGCACTACAATGTCCCAGCCATTGCCCTATGCCCTGTGAAGATGCATCCTGCCCAGACCCCTGTGTCTGGGCCATACCCAAAATACCTTTCTCCTCATTATGCACATTGGCAGGCTAACACTGGAGACAGTGCAAGCATTGGGGGCTCAGTAAGGTGTAGGCAGCCACAAAACTCTGGAAAGACATACACACACTCCCACACCTATTTCAGCATTGTGCAAAGATAGAGGTGGTTGGCAGCCCTGGCCGCCACACCAGTCCTGGGCACAGTGAAGCAGGCATTGCTAAGGTATGCAGGTGCTAGTATTGGTAGCTGCTGCTCCGCGCAGGGCCCAACAGCCTGACTCTCCATGAGGCTTTGGATAGTGGAGCCTGTGGGTGTGGGTGTTCATGTCCCTGTTTGCCGATGTTCTAGGGTAGGGGTTCCCAAATCCGGTCCTGCTGGGCCAAGCATGATTCAGGTTTGCAGGCTGTCCTTAATGAATATGCATGAGATACATTTGCATACAATGGGGCAATGCATACCACTGCATCTCATGCATATTTATTAGTGACAGCATGAGATCATGAGGGGTGCTTGGCCCACCAGGACTTCAGTTGGGAACCTCTGCTCTAGGGAGTGCACATGTTTATTTTTATTTATTTAATATTTCTTATATACCGCCTTTCATGATATCAAGGTGGTTTATATTGAACAAACTGAAATTACATTGAACAGGGCATTATAACTTGGAGATAACTATTTTACAGGGAACATGGGCTATGGAGGGTTAAGTGGCTTGCCCAAGACCACAAGGAGCACCTGTGGGACTAGAAACCCCAGTTCCTCCGGCCCAAAGTTACTGTCCTCTAGTAGAATTTAAACCCCTGACCTTCCAGCCTGAAGTACATTGCCCCAACCACTAGGCCACTCCTCCACATGTTTATGGTGTATGTGCTCTGCAGGGTAAAACATAGGGACATGGTCTGCAGGAGCCACAGCTGGGACTTGAACCTGTGACCTTCTGCCCCTGAACACATTGGTTGTGTGTACTGCACCAAACTGTTGCCACAGAGGCAGGTCATTCCTTGGGGATACCATTACTGTTCATCAGACAGCCCTTGTCTGTTGCTCTGCACGCCACCCACCTGATCAGGGCTTGGCCTTGGTCTGCTGTGGGCAGATGCCTCTGCCCCCTCCACCACCAGCACCCCTCTGCCATCATGCTGACATGCCCTTATGCCGGTGGTGCGCAGTCCCAGGCCATCCAGTGTGCCCGTAGGCAGCTGCCTATGGCGTGGGATCTGGGGTAGGGGTGCCTACATAGACATCTGTGCTTCCCCCGGCACCACCTGTCACTGTTATGTGCCCTTTGGGGTACCTGCTGGGTGATGTCCCCTGGGACACTGTGGGACACACACTCGTGGGCATATTTGACCTTGGTCAGTTGCTGGCTTGCTGATTTGCAGTTTCTGAGTTCCTATGTGCCACCTAGGCATCTTCCTAGTCCACCCTGTGCCCCAGCTGCCCCACTGCATGTCCCACCTTCAGCCCCCTGCACCCCATTTGCAGCCTCACCGTCGTGCCCTTTCATACTTGAGCACTATGCTGCTGCTGCACATGTATCACTACTATCACTTTTTTTGGTCTCCCTGGCTTTGCTGTACATTGCTGACTGAAATGGTTTCTCTCTCCTGCAAATGTTTCTCTAGCGCAAGGTTTTCACTGGCACTAATTTTCAGACCTTCATTTCACGGCGTTAGTGTGCATGGAGCCTCTCCCCGCCAACTCTCTGCCCATTGACCCCTTATCTCCGTCCCTGGGGAGCCTTACTCCACCCTCTGTGGAGCCTTACTCCACCCTCTGTGCGCCTTAACGCCAGCGGAGACATTACGTTGCGATACGCAATGTTTTTGCACGTTAATACGCAATTATCATGCAATAACATCACTTATCGCACGATAACATCGCCGCTGCGATGTTAGCGCTGTTTAGTAAACATACCCCTTTGTCATTTCCTGTTTCACTGGGATTGTGGCTTTCATTTAAAACAAAAGCATTTCCCTATTGGCTAGTTACCTTTTCTTTTTTCCTCTATTTTTCTTGTTTTTGTCAACCACTCAGCTGATCTTTGAATTAAGGGTGGTATATCAAATAGAAATGTAATGTAATAAGCCAGTGCATGGAAATGGGTGCTTTAAGAAATCACACAACCAATATGTGTAAAATTAAGGGACCTGTTTATCACAATGTGGTGTAAAGATTTGGGTGTTAGATGCAAAAAATAACATGCGGTAAGTGCAAAGCCTGTGTGATAAGTGTTGGGGATGTGGGCAATATCTGCTCTGCATTTACCGCAAACAGCAAATATTTGCCGCATGGTAAATGCCTACACAGACAGTGTGATAAATACATCCACATTATCTGTCAATACAGTTTCTGAGGCCTGCAGCAGTATAAAAAATGAAAATGCCCTGCGATCAAGCTCCAGATAACCTCCTACCCTCCAATTTGCATCCTCACCCTCCTCCCACCCTCCCCAATGAGACTCCAGACCTTGTTCTCACTCAATAAAGCTGCATACCCCTCTCACATCCCCATCAAGCTTCAGACCCTCCTCCCACCTCCCTGATTCCCTTCTGGTGCTTACAGTGACTGTCCCTGGTGGGGTAGTGGGGGGCAAGAGCAATCCCTGGATGCTTCGGCCCCATCACCAGCCCAGGTTCAAAATGGCAGCTCTTACCCTGAGCAGAAGTCCTATTGTTAGGGATCAATGGTTTTTTGTGCCTCTAATTTGTGTGCTGCTTAGCACATTTTAGTTAATAGTAGGGGTGTGCAAATTATAAATTTTCATTTTGTTTCATTTCCCTTGTGGGATTTTTCATTTTTTTTTGTTTTGCTTTGTTTTAAATTTATTTTCAGGGGAAATGCCAGGGGGATATTAAGCCATGATAACTAATGCTGTTACAGCGACTAGCCATCGCTGCTGTAACTTGAACCCGGATATTCAATGCCTGGGTCATTTCTGGCTACCAGCATTGTATGTCTTGGTTGTCTGGATTGCACTGGCCGGATAGCAAAAGCAGCTAAAGTTAGGACAGTGGCATTTAGGCAGTATGCAGGTCTGTAAATCATCTTAATGCCTTTGAGCATCCCTCCGTCATTAATAATGGATATTACTTGAGTGACAGTATGCACTATTGAGTGATAATGTACTCTACTGAGCAATAGTGTTCACTGCACGTGTGACTATTGCTCAGTATCACGAACTATTGACGGAAAGTACACATTACTGAGAGATTGTGTGCAGTATTTAGCGACAGTGTGTGTTATTAATGGCAGACAGGAAGTGATGACATTTCAGGGGGTTCCATTTTCATATGAAAATCACATGAAACAAAATAGGAAATGTAATTTCAAATGACTGCACATTCCTAGTAAACAGACCCCTAAGTGCATATAATTGGTACATATGTAAGTTTAATAAAACTGAGTGGAGGTTTCCCAGTGAGTGTGTTGGGGAGAGTTTTATTTATGCACAGACTTCTGAAACTACGTATGGTCAAAAGCAGATGTTAATGTAAGTTCATGAATTCTCTGGGGTAATTTTGAAAAAGGAAGTATGTGCAAACTTTCATTGTGAAACTTCACTAGTACCTACACAAAGTATCCATGTACTATTTGTGCGTTCAATTGTAAGATTACCCTCTTAGATTTTAATAGCGATGAAGATGAGGGGTTAATTGGAATGAGTCTCAGTGTTGTTTAGTAGTATATTTATAGAGGCAGTTATAAAGCTGCAGTAAACTAACAAAATTGGCTGCTTGATTCCTAGTGGTAGTATCACAAAACTGCTTCTAGGGGGTTTGGGTGCCATTCTGAATGGGGATAGGAGCAGCTGGGAATAGCTCCCGCAGTAAGTGCCAGAATATGAACAAGGAAATGGAGCTATCAGGGTGAGAAGCTTTTAGAAAAAGAGTAGTTGGGATGATGCGGAGATAGGAATCACTGGTGTCGGGGCGAGGGGAAGTTGTGATTGCAGATGTCAGTGGAGTAGGGGTTAATAGATTCTATTACAGACTCGACTTTAGGTCCACTATCTTTACATTGCTGCTATTGGAAAGACATGCTGTTTCTGGGTGCAGCAACCCAAAATCCAGTTTACTGTGAGAGAGACAAATTTGTGGTTCTAAGGTAATAAGGTGAGTTAGTCACTTGAGTGGTAAATTAGGCTGTCTGGGGTAAATAAGCTCAGCTTAGTAACTATGGGGCTGATAGTCAGTTAGCAGTAACTGGATAGGAGATATCGCAGGATATCCCAGCACGTATCCGGTTAGCCCAATATTTGGCAGGGACATCTGCAAATAGCATCTTAAGGCAGCCTTTTAGGCAGCCCATGTTACCCGCAGAGTCTGGGCAGTCTGTGGAGATATTCAGTGGTGCTATCCAAAACAGCACTATGGAATATCCTGTTCAGCACCCTTAGCTGGCCGGCCGGCTAATGGCTTTGAATATTGGGCACTATAACCTCAAGTTGCT
The DNA here is from genome assembly GCA_033557465.1 of Ichthyophis bannanicus. NCBI lineage: Eukaryota > Metazoa > Chordata > Amphibia > Gymnophiona > Ichthyophiidae > Ichthyophis > Ichthyophis bannanicus. The sequence continues at coordinate 364,624,210 of CM066031.1, read as the reverse complement.
TATAGAATTATTCCCCCCAAGTCTGATTTTCTAATCATTTGAAAATTTGTACTTGAAACTGATTTTGCAAAAGCTCGATCACGAACCTTCTTCTCAACAATACTCAGCCCCCTTCATTGCCATATACAAACACCTTTTGTGACTGACTTCTTGACTTGTGGAGGGTAGCTTTATAATAGGTTGCCTAAGTTGGAAATGAGTAGTCACCTATTTTGGGGCTATTTTATAAAGACATACTTATAAATTAGCCTTACAAAATCTGCACACTTGTGGCTAATATGCACCCACATACATTTACAATTGCTCAGAAGCAAGCATAAAAGTACACTAGGGAGTTATGCATGTAAGTGTATATTTTCTAAACCTCGAATATACTTTATGACTCCGCCCATACTCTTTCCAAAATTATTCCCTTGAACACATCAGTCACACAAAAGTACAGTGGTACCTCGGTATATGTAATGTCATTAATCCGTTCCAGATCCTTGGACTTATACCAAACTGGACATATACCAAACAAACCTTTCCAATAAGAAATAAAGTGAAAATAATTAATCCGTTCTTATAAAAAAATCCTATTGTTATTATTATAACACTGTTTAATACTAAAATACAAATGCAGTGGGTGAAATATATACTGTACATAAATGAAAATGTACCAAATTTATTTATCTCTTTTCTGTCTTTTTTCTTCTGTCGGGTCCCTACTTGGACCTGGTTGAGGATCACCAGGTCTGACATTTACTAAAAATCTGTCCAAAGAACTTTGCTTCTACCTTCTCCTCAGGATGTTTCAGAAATGTGACATTGTTTGGTCATTCCAGACAATGCTATTACGGCTTGTTTGAGCTTTGTTGGGATGGTACTTCTCTGCAAAGTTTTTGACATCCATCCAGGCGTGCTGACGCTCATGGGCAGTCATAGCATTGTCTCGAAAGAGGTAAACAAGGGTAGTGCGCGCAGTTGTGACTCATCGAACTCGAGTCATATTCCAAACAAATATTGGTATACCAAACAAAATTGTTTGTGTCCAAACAGGACTTATATCAAATTGGACTTATTTTAAAGCGGATGTATACCAAGGTACCACTGTATATGCCTTCTTCTCATTGTGCATACCCATATACACGTAACCCATGGGCACTTTATAAGAAGCCCTTTATGTGAATAAAACAGGGGTTTTGCATGAATAATCTTCTATAAAATGACCTTCATCCAGTACTGAGTGTTCCATAGTGAAACTGCTCCAGTAAAATCCACTCCATTTCATGATGACTTAATTTGGGAGAGGAGGCAGCGAGTAAGTGAATGCATCTCATGATTGTCTTATGAGTCTAAAGCTGTAAGCTACAGACAGAAAGGAGCCTGCCAGCTTATTTTTAGCAGTGAGAGCACACAGGGTGAAGCTTTCACATAGAATTATTGTGTTAATCCACAAAGGGGCACTGACAACATTTGGTTTGATATTTAACTTTTTGCAGTTTCATATTTTTGATCCTACATAACCTCTGATAAAACATTACAAATGCAGTGCTCATTGGCATGCCAATGGTCAGTGTTGCCACCCAGGTCTGTGTTCAGCTCCTAATTTAACTCCTACAGTCAGGGTCGATATTTGTAGAAACAGTAGTTATGTGAATGTAGAATCATCTTAACAAAGTTCTAACTGATTTATAAAGTGGTAGATTTCAGAGAGTGTCTATCTAAAATATGCTGGGACCAATATTCCTAAAAAATTGAGCTCTTGCATTTAGGCTCCTAAGTTAGGTGTCTAAATTTGTCCCCTATTTTCATCCAAAGATAGGAGCTTAAGGGGCATCTTTACTAAGCCTTATGCTGGTAACACATAGAATGCTAAGCTAACTGCAGGGGTGGGGGGTTACATCCCCCAGCAAAACAGCCATGGATGCAGCTAATGCCACCCATTGAGGTGGCATTAGTTGCAATTGTGCTGTGTGCATGGAGCGCAGGAGGCGTGGCTATAAACACATGTGCTAGTTGCAGTGCAGCAGGAATGCCCTTTCCTACCAAGTCACCACCCTGATGCGCACTACCAAGCTAGCATGGGGGGTTTTGGTGTGCGGACCCATGCTACTTTTAAACATGATGGCCAAACCACGCGTAATCCCATGCTTCCAGGTATCACTCTTTAGTAAACATGCCCCTATGTTTCAACTGAAAATCCACCTAAATTTAGGTACTTAAAATTATGGTTTTAAATTTAGGCCTCTTAAATACCTCCAGGGCAAAAAGAGAATTGTGACACATTGCAAGAGGACCTTGATAAATTGGAAGACTGGGTGTCCAAATGGCAGATGAAATTTAATGTGGACAAGTGCAAAGTTATGCACCTAGGAAAGAACAACCCAAACTTTGGTTACACAATGCAAGGTGCCACCTTAGAAACCACCACTCAGGAAAAAGATTTAGGCGTCATCGTGGATAATACATTGAAACTCTCCTCCCAGTGTGCAGCGGCAGTCAAGAAAGATAATAGAATGCTAGGAATCATAAGAAAAGGAATGGAGAATAAAACAAAGTATATTAAGTTTTATTAAGTCACGCTGCCGGGAGTCCCTCTCTGCCACCGGACACCTTTGGAGCACCATCGGAGCCCTGCTTTCCAACTAGAGAGAGGTCAGAGCATGCTTGCCCCTCCTGCAGCTCCTCCAGCCCAATCGGGGCCTTGAAGCACACAATAAAAGCAGCTGCACACTGCCGAGAGTCCCTCTCTGCCACCGGACACCTTTGGAGCACCATCAGAGCCCTGCTTTCCAACTAGAGAGAGGTCAGAGCACGCTTGCCCCTCCCGCAGCTCCTCCAGCCCAATCGGGGCCTTGAAGCACACAATAAAAGTAGCTGCACGCTGAAGGTGTGCCCGCGCCTGGCGGGCCCATGCCTGAGGGCCTCGCCAGAGGGCCCTTTGGCATGGCCCTTAGGCGGGGACTGATTCTAAGACCTCTTACTCAGAAGCTGGAAACACACAACAGCAGAGCCTAGCACCATTCGAAGGAAACAACACCACAACACAGCACAGTACAACTAGCACCACCGAACAATACAAATACACTGCGAGCGGACATTACAACACCAGAATAATGGACAACCTAGATTCTCTCTATAAATCTGTAAGTTCCAATACTTAGCCACTAATATATAACCATTGCTTTTAGAAATTAAAGTATCAACAGTATCATTTACAGCTAGTTAACTCTTTTAGTTCTCACCCAAATCTTGTAGTTACAGTTAGTGAGCTGGTTTGCTGATGCACATAAGTGCTATAATTAATTGATCTGATTTATCAAAGTGCGTATGGTTTAAACTGTATCCAGCTATGCTAGTTATCTCTATTTAGTTTTCATCTAAACATCTCATAGTTACAAGTAATTATCAACGAAACACTTTGGGGCATGTTTACTAAACATTCCTAACGTGCGGGGCCGCGGTAGTGTGCGTGTGCCATATAAGGAGTGGGCGGTTCAGGCAGAAAGAAGAAAAAACCCCTACCGTACGTGTGCGCGTCGCGCTAATTTGCGGGGCCCACATTAGCGCGTGGGAAGGCTAAGTGGGGCGCTGCTGAGCACATATCAGAACAGAGCTGTAACACAACGCTGAACACACTAACCAATGGTGCAGGGGCCACAGGTTCAATCCCCCATTGTGCGCAACAAAAAGGCCAGCTGAGGCAACACCTTGAATGTGTAAAAGTGGTTCAGGAGGCAAAGTACTTTTGGACGGCATAAGGCGGCACACTGTTCCTTTTGTACGGCATAAGGCGGCGCACTGTACTATCTGGGCGGCACAAGGCGGCGCACTGTTCTTTTTGGGCGGCACAAGGCGGCGCACTGTTCATTTTGGGCGGCACAAGGCGGCGCACTAATTGTGGGCAGCAGGAGGTGGCGCGCTGATGGGCATAAGGTGGCGCGCTGATGCCAAAGCAAAGGAACACAGTCACAGCACAATGGTTAAGACACTGACCAATGGTGCAGGGACCAGGGGTTCAATCCCTCACAATGCCCAGTGAAAAAGGCTAGCTGAGGCAGTATGTTATATGTTGTGGAGTGCTGTAGGAGGCTTTCTAATTTTATTTTGTGATAACTACTAGCAAACGCACTCTCACAGCATATTAATATAAGGCGGCCCATAAGGCACATGTTACAGTGCACCGTCCGCCAAGGCACCCTAGAATGTCCCCTATAGGGCAGCATGTATGTTGCGACACAGGATAATGTATAGTGCACCTTATATGGCTGGCAACCGTAACGTGCCCTATAGGGCGCCCCATAAAGATCCCTCAGAGGCACCTTATGGGTACAGTACGCTGAGGGTGGTATTGCTGGCAGCAACATATGTACAGTAAATTAAAATAAATCTGTGGACACCCCTATCACATAACCCCACTGTGGGTTTGAACCCATGACATCTGGCTGCACAGGCAGTGACGTAACCATTGGGCTACAGCTCTATAACTGTAAGCAGCCCCTGGCTGGCTACAGATAGCCTGTACGTCACCTCACTGACAGTCTGCTGTTGTGAACCACTCATACCCATGATGCACAGCACATGCAAATCAGCTGTCCACGATTGAACACAGGATGGGAAATGCACCCCTAAAGCTCCCCGGCCTGGTAGGGGGAAGTGTCCGTGTGCACCCACACAGCACCTCGGCCTGGTAGGGTGTCCTGAGTGGGTGGACAAATGGCAAAGAGTAGCTAAACACCATCACATTGTGCGGTTACTGTGCTCACCCTGAGTGTGAGATGTTGCGCCCAGGACCAGGTCCACAAGACCAGGCATGGCTGAATGCAGTCATGTCAGAGCTCCAAAGCAGCAATAACCTGTGGAATAGGTAGGTGCTGCATAAACATTTTGGAGATCTCTGTCTGGCACAGTTAGTGGGGACCGCCACCCCATGGACCCCCAGGTGGATAAAACAGGGCTTCCCCTCAACAGATCCCCACCCTGATGGCAGTAGAGTGGACCATCAACCCCAGTCCTGCTAGGGAACAGACACCCTACAGGGCAGTCCAAGCAGCTCCACACACATCCATAACACAATATCAGACAGACATTAGGCCTGGATATTCAAAGACACACCCCACCACTATCTGATATTCACCTGCAGCAAGCCATCAGCCACTGCACTCTGCAAGGCACTCCATCACAACACATATCAGCTGTGAACAGTCTGCTGGCTGGTCCTGATGGACATGCATGCACCCACAACTGGGGTGGCAACACACACAGACAGATAAGTCCATGAAGAGGCCCCCACAGGACACCCATACATATCACATGGGAGAATCACAATATAGCACTATGGGGGTGCCTAGCCATGCTGCCGTCACTGCACACTCAGGGTGAGAGTGATCCCCCAGCAGCACATACAGAGGTCACCCTGTCTGTGTAGGTGGTGGCCGGACACTACCATGCCCCTGCCAGTGCCCTATGCCCTGTGCAGCTGCATCCTGGTCAGTCCACTCTGTCTGAGATATACCCATGGTCCCTTGCTACTCATTATGCACATTGGCAAGCCAATACTTGCAACAGTGTTGGCAGTGTGGGCTGTGGTGGAAGGGGCATGCAGCCAACACCCACTGTATAGACAGACACACAATTCCACACCTATGCCATCATGGTGCTACTATTGAGGAGGTAATTAGCCTTGCCCACCAAACCGGTGCTGGGCACGGCAAGGCATGGATATGCTACGCAGTACTGCTGGGGGTCACTCCCCAGGGTGGTAAACACCGTCAGAGGCAAGGGCTGGAGCACGCACCGCAAACACCAAACAGATTGTTCGGATGGGGTCAACTAGCAGTATGTGCGTAACGTATGGATATCTATCTGCCAGTACTCCTAGCAAGCATCTCAGAGCTGTGTACCGTATACCTCAGGTGTAGGGTTCCATTGCTAGGGTATGCAGGTGCTACTATTGGGAGATGCACGCAGGGTCCAATGTTCTGCCTCTCCAGGAGACATTGGCCAATGGGGCCTGTGGGTGTGGGTGTGGGTGTGTCTGCCCCTGTTGGCTGCTGCTTTACGGCAGAGATTCCCAACTCCAGTCCAGGTGTGCATCACACTGATCGGGTTTACCTGCTGTTCCTCATGAATATGCATGAGCTACATCTACATGCCATGGGGGTGGTGCATAGATATACAGCACAGGCATTTGTATGAGTGGCAGCATGGACCCTGACTGGTGTGTGGCCCACCAGGACTGCATTTGGGAGATTCTGCTCTAGGTACTGCCCCTGTACATGGTGTCTGTGCTCAGTGGGGTAAAAGATAGACGTAGTACCATTGCATATGTCCTCGCCATGAAAGGTTTGTCCTTACTATCACTGTGTAGCTGTGGGAAAAATATGTGGGAAGGATTGGCGGTAGCCCCAGCTGGGCTTTGAACCTGTGACCTTCTGTTCTTGTATGCACTGTCTGTGTGCACTGCACCACCTTGTAGCCACAGATTGGCTGGATTCCCTGGAACGTCCATGCCTGTGGATCCGGCAGGGCCTGTGTGCTGCAGTGGACTGTGCCAGCCTGCACATGGCTTGGCCTCTGTCCTCTGTGGCTAGCTGCCACTGCCCCCTGCACCACATGTACTCGTGCGCCAACATGCTGGCATGAGCTTCTCTCAGAAAAAGCAGATGACCTGATTGCAATGTGGCAGTACGGGACTGCATTTGGGGGACTTGGCTGTAGGTATGCCCATTGTTGTGGTGTGTGTGCGGTGTTGGGTAACATATGGGTGTTTCCCCCATGCTTATGTTACCTGCAATACAGGGGTGTCTGCTCTATCTTTGTTTAGTGGTGGGTAAAATATATGGATGGGGCTGGCAAGTGCCCCAGCTGGGATTTGAGCCTCTGGCCTTCTAGTCCTAGAGGTCATGGCTATGTCCTCTGCACCACACTATGGCCACAGAAATGTTGCAGCCCCTGGAGGTAGTAAACCTGGCAGGATGGAGTCACAAACCCTGCTGTATGCATTTTTACTGTGGGCTCCTTCACCCTGTGTGGTGACAAACGTGCAAATAAAACCCGGGAATGACCACGGAACAAAGGGGGAAAACATATACCCAAGCTGGGCAACAGTGATATTAATGGGCAACCCTAGATAACACTCCCAGGACAGCTCCAGAAAAAGGGAAATGTTTTTTGGATGAGTCTCCGCTCCGTACACCTTTCCATAAATCATTTCCTTTTTTTTGGAGCTTTCCTGGGTGTGTTATCTAGTTTTGCCCATCACTATAACTGTTCCCCACCTGAATTACTATTTTTCATATTTTTGTGGTGGTCATTTTCTATTTATAATTGCACTTTTGTGCTGTGCACATGTAGCACACTGCTCACGTTTTGCAGGTTTCCCCGGTTTTGCTGTACATTGCTGACGGAAATGGTTTCTCTTCCCTTTAAATGCATTCTAACGCGAGTGATTCACTCGCGCTATTTTTTTTTGGAAATTCAGCCCCGATAATGTGCGGGGCGCCTCTCCCCTCCCCTTCCCCGCCCATTAACCCCTTCTCTCCACCCCTCCGGGGCCTTCCTCCGCCCTCCGTTAGCCTTTCCACGCCTCTATCGGACATTTGCGGGCACGTACTTGTGCGGCACCCGTTACTGTGCCGCGCAAGTGTGCGGGGCTTCATCGCACGTTTGCGGGGCGTTTAAGCGCTGTTAAGTACCGCTTTTAGTGCGCTATTTTGCGGCGCGCTAATTAGCGGTTTTTAGTAAACATGCCCCTTAGTTTCACCTACACTGAAGCTGGTAATAAAAGTAGATCACAACATCCTCCAACCACCAGATTCAAGAAATTCAATGAAGAAGAATTTCTTGAACAAATAATCCCTCACCTTTCTCTCTCACCAACCGACCTTGATGAAGCTGCTGAAAACTGGCATAGAACCATTAACAACGTGGCTACATACAAATTAATCCCTAAACTTTTAATCAATAAAAATAACAGATCTAAAAGCAGTGATGCCCCATGGTTTAGCAATGCATTAAAATTAATGAAAAGAGAACTGAGGAAAATAGAACAAAAGTGGCGAAGAACCAAATATACAACAAGCTATGAGACCTATCATAACTACCTCAAAAAATACAAAGAAACAACAGAAAGTGCAAAGAAAAACTACCATTCAGTCACACTAACTCAATAAATAGACCAAGAGAACTTTTTTACCATTGTACAAAATCTAACAAACAATACATATAATTCTAACAATATCATTACTGAGATATCACCTCAGACTTTAGCTAATCACTATATGAGCAAATCAAAACATACATTCTTACCAAAGTCTCCCAGTAAATCATACTATGATCAAACAAACGATTGGTCAGACTTCCACCTTATATCCAAAAACACACTTAAGAATATTATCTCAAACCTTAATACTACAACCTCTTACCTAGACCCATGCCCAGTAATCTGGATAAAGAAAACCCTATCAATTCTATCCTCCTTCATACTTCCAATGATCAACCTTTCATTACAACAAGGGTATTTACCTCCCATTCTTAAACATGCACAAATTCGCCCAATACTCAAAAACGGTATCCTTGACAAAACATCACCTAACTCCTATAGACCCATATCAAGTATACCATTCATGGCTAAACTAATTGAAAAGATTGTTCAAATCCAAACCCATAGAATACATTGATACCTCAGCCCCCTTTGATGTACAGCAATATGGATTTCGCCCTTACCATGGAGTGGAAACACTACTTACAGTACTAGTAGACACTCTTGTAAGAGAAATTGATAACTCTAAACAAGCATGTATCCTTCTATTTCTAGACTTCTCTGCAGCATTCGACAGTGTAAACCACACTATAATGCTTAATAGACTTAGGCAAATAGGAATTAAATCAAAGTACATAAATGGTTTACTTCATATCTCAGCAACAGAACACAAACAGTAAGAATCAATACTCAAACCTCTAATACATACAAACAGGAACTCGGCCTTCCACAAGGATCTGCCCTATCGGCATTCCTTTTCAAGATGTGTCTCCAACCTGTCTGCAACACCTTTAAAAAGTTCAATGTCCACTACCATATCTATGCGGATGATATAATGCTGTACATCCCTTTCACGATCCTTAATCCACCAATGCAATTAATAACTGAGTGCTTCAACAAACTCACAATATGGCTAAAAGACCAAAATCTACATATCAACTACTCAAAAACAGACATCTTATTTGTAACGAAAAATCAATCATACATTCCTCCAACATCTATCACGCTTCAGAATCACGAAATCAAAACAAGAAATGAAGTGAAATATCTAGGCGTGATTCTAGATAAGAATCTCAGTATGGACTCTCACATCAGAAACACAACAAAAAAAATCCACTACAAGCTTAAGATACTAAAACAGCTACGACCACTAGTACATATACAAGACTTTATGAGCATAATACAAGCAATCATTACACCCCACAAAAGTTGTTATTTATTTAGTTGTTTGTCCAATGCAATAATTTTTGTTTTATGTATTAAGGCACAAGCCTACTGTACATAGTTCATTGATGTTTCATGTAAAAAAGAACAGGTTTTATAATTGCTCTCTTTCTTTACATTGCATTGCTCTGTTTCTTTACATTTTATGAGCTACATTGCTCATACATTTTCTGCTAAATTGCTCTGTTTCTTTACATTTTACATTGCTTTACATGTTCTGCTACATTGCTCTGTTTCTTTACATTTTATGAGCATAATACAAGCAATCATTACACCCCACTTTGATTTTGCTAATTTAGTTCTTCTAGGAACAACAAAACAAAACCTTAAAAAACTTCAGCTAGCACAAAATTCAGCGGCCAGAACCATAATGAAGGTTCATACATTTGAACACATAACACCTATACTAGCTAACCTACACTGGCTACCAATACACTGCAGGATACACTACAAAATCCTAATAACCACTTTCAAAGCATTAAATAATAAAGTACCACTGACACTGGGCAAGCTTATTAATATGGAAACAACAAAAATTGCTCATAGGAGAGGTAACACAAATAAAATAACGACTCCGAAAGACTACACAAAAGCCAAAAAGTCAACTAACAACAAGGCATTTTCTCATTCGGCCCCCATCCTCTGGAATACATTACCTGAGGAAATTTTAACCGAAATTAAGGAATTCCGTAAGAAACTAAAAACCCATCTTTTTATAACACACTATGGTCCACAGACAAACTTCCTCTCCCTTACTGAAAATGGATAACAGAAGACAAGTTAATTATCAAACCAAGTTAGTCATAACAAAATAAATGCATCCAAAGAAAATTAAATTATTCTCCTCTATCACGGTAACAATAATTCTAATACATTATGGCTAGACAGCCAACTGCACTGTAATGTAAATAGTCTAAACACAATGTTACAAATGTTTTGTAAATAGTTGCGAAGCACCCCACAAAAGTTGTTATTTATTTAGTTGTTTGTCCAATGCAATAATTTTTGTTTTATGTATTAAGGCACAAGCCTACTGTACATAGTTCGTTGATGTTTCATGTAAAAAAGAACAGGTTTTATAATTGCTCTGTTTCTTTACATTGTTTTTTGTAAACCGCACCTGATCCATGGGAAAGTGTGGTATATAAGTGTTTGTTAAATAAACAAATAAAAATATTATAATGCCTCTATCGCTCCATGGTTCGACCGCATCTTGAATATTGTGTGCAATTCTGGTAGCTGTATCTTAAAAAGGATATAGTGGAATTAGAAATGGTACAGAGAAGAGCCAACAAAATGGTAAAGGGGATGGAAGGATACCCCTATCCTATGAGGAAAGGCTTAAAAGGTTAGGGCTCTTCAACTGAGGGGAGATATGATAGAAGTCTATAAATTAATGAATGGAGTGGAATGGGTTTATGTAGATCAGCTGTTTATGCCATCAAAAAGTAGAAAGACTAGAGGACACTCAATGAAGCTACAGTGTAACCCATTTAAGACTAATAAGAGAAAATATTTTTTCACTCAACGCGTAATCAAACTCTGGAATTCATTACTGGAGGATGTAGTAAAAGCTGTTAGTGTAGCTGGGTTTAAAAAAGGTTTGGACAAGTTCCTGGAGGAAAGATCCATAAGCCATTATTAAAGAGGATCCAGGAAATCCACTGTTTACTCCAGGATGAGCATTGTGGAAGCTGTGGACTTTGGGTACCTGCCAGGTACTGTGACCTGGACTGGCCACTGTTGGAAACAGGATACTGGGCTTGATCAACCTTGGTCTGACCCAGTATGACATTTCTTATGTTCTTATGCAGGCCTCTTCCAAATGAAAGGAAGCTCTGGAATGAGGGGATGTAAAAATTAAGGCAAAAGGAGAGACTCAGGAGTAACTTAAGGAAATATTTTTTTATAGAAAAGCTGGTCAATACGTGAAAAGGCTTCTCAGCAGAGGTATTGGAGACAAGGACTATATCTGAATTCAAGAAAGCATGGAAAAACATAGAAGATCTTTAAAGGAGAGAAAGGGATTGCAGAACTTAATAGTATGGATGAGCAGACTGGATAGGCCGTATGGTCTTTATCTGCTGTCGTTTTCTGTTTCTGTATTTCTATAATGACCACACTGTTGGCTACCACTTGCTTCCAAAGTTTATTCATCTATCCCCCATGGGCACTCTGACACTGTCTTTGTTGACACATGCCATAAGCAGCACAGACCAAGATCACTCTGATGAAACTGAGAAACCTTCTCAAATGTCTGTATAAAGATACCTTCAAAAACCACAATCACACATTCTGGGCACATAAGTCTTCAATCTGGCCAGACCTGGCCAAGGTCATCCAAAATTTACCTTTCAGTTCCCAAGTGGTGTCCAGTCACGGTCCTCAAGGAATTTGATGAATCTCCAGCTCTGCTGTAATGTCATTAGTTTTTTTTCTTGCAGTGTTTGCTGTGGCAGCCTGACACCTCAAGTTTTTGCTTCCGCAGCAAGCTTCTTCTCAAATTCTCTCTTTGCCTGCCTTATCAATGCCTTGCATTTGACTTGCCAGTGCTTGTGCTGTTTCCAGGTTTCAACGTTTGGCTCTTTTTTCCATTTCCTGAAAGATGCTTTTTTGGCAACAACAGCCTCTCTGACCTCACCTTTAAACCATGCTGGCAGTTTTTTGGACTTCCTTCCACTTTTCTTAAAGCGTGGAATACAGCTGGTCTGGGCTTCCAAGATAGTATTTTTCAACAACACCCAAGCTTGATGTACGTCTTTAACCTTTGCAACTGCTCCTTTTAGTTTTTTCTTAACTGTTTTCCTCATTTTATCATAGTCTCCCTTTCGAAAGTTAAAGGGTAGTACTGTGGATTTCCTTACTATCCCTCCTCCACTAATTAAATCAAAGGTGATCATGCTATGATCACTATTGCCAAGTGGCCCCAACACCCTTATCTCTTGCACTACATCTGGTGTTCCACTAAGGACTAGGTCTAATATTGCTTCCCCTCTGGTTGGTTCATGAACCAGCTGCTCCAAGAAGCAGTCATTTATTTCATCTAGGAACTTTATCTCCCTAGCATGTCCTGTTGTGACACTGACCCAGTCGATGCCGGGGTAATTGAAATCACCCATTATTATTACTGCACTGTAACCTTTGCTAGCTTCCTTGATTTCTTTGAGCATTTCATCATCCATTTGTTCATTCTGGCCAGGCGGACGATAGTACACCCCCACTGCCATCGCCTTCCCCTTTTTACATGGAATTTCAATCCATAGAGATTCTACAGCAAATTTTGTTTCTTGCAAAACTTTAATCCTTTCTGACTCAATGCCCTCTCTAACATAGAGCGCAACCCCTCCACCAATTTGATCAGCTCTATCATTACGATATAGTTTGTACCCAGGTATTACAGTGTCCCACTGGTTGTCCTCCTTCCACCATGTCTCTGATATTCCTAAGTTTGCTATAAACTTGAATGTAAATAGTTCCCCAAGTTCTCCTCCATGTTAACCCCCCGTTTTATGTAAACGACGGCCAATGTACCTGGTCAAGTGTTCTATTGTTTTGATGTAAACTGCGCTGATGACAAATAGCGCGGTATATAAGAAATGTTAAATAAATAAATAAATAAATTCCAATCATATCTAACCTCTCGTTTAATGCTATATATTCTAACTCTCCCATCTTGTTTTGTAGACTTCTAGCATTTGCATACAAGCATTTTAGAGACTGTATTTTATTCATATTAATTTGGCTATTGGTATTCTCCTGCAGCAAGTCATCAGCCACTGCACCCTGCAAGCTGCTCCATCAAGTCACATACCAGCTGCAAACAGTGTGCTAGTTAGTCCACAGTGCACATTCCCAGTGGAGATGCATGCACCCAGAACTGGGATATCAGCATACACAGCAAGCAGATAAATCAGTGATTGGGCCCCAAAAGGAAACCCATATCTATTACATGACAGAAATACTATATAGCACTATGGGGGTGGCTAGCCATGCTGTGGTCACTGGACAGTCAGGGTGAGAGTGATCTCTCAGCAGGACATACTGAGGTCACCCTGTCTGTGTAGGTGGTGGCCGGGCACTAAAATGTCCCAGTCAGTGCCCTATGCCCTGTGCAGATGCACCCTGGCCAGGCCACCCTGTCCGGCCTATACCCATGGTACCTTGCTCCTCATTATGCACATTGGCAGCCCAATACTGGCAACATTGCTGGCAGTATGGGCTGTGGAAGGTGCTGCAGCCACCACACACTGGATAGACAGACAGCCACCCCCACACCTATGCCAGCATTGTGCTACTATAGAGGAGTCCAGCAGCCATACCCACCACACCAGTCCTGGGCACAGTACAGGCATGGATATGGCACGCAATACTGTTGGGGGTCACTCCCCAGGGTGGTAAACACTGTCAGAGACCAGACCTGCAGCGCACACCTCAGACATCACAATGATTGTTATGGTGGAGATCAATGAGCAAAATGTGCTTAACATAGGAATTGATATCTGCCAGTTATCATGGGCAACGTTTGATAGCTGTGTACCATATACCCAGGTGTAGGGTGGCATTGCTAAGATATGCAACTGCTAGTATTGGGAGATACAGGCAGGGCCCAATGTCCTGCCTCTCCAGGAGGCATTGGCCAATGGGGCCTGTGGGTGTGTGTGTGGGTGTGTCTGGCCCTGTTGGCTGCTGCTTTACGGCAGAGTGTCCCAACTCCAGTCCTGGTGTTCCAACCACTGTTCGGGTTTTCATGCTGTCCCTCATAAATATGCATGAGCTACATCAGCATACCATGGGGGTGGTGCATAGATATGCAGCACAGGCATCTTTATTAGAGGCAGCATGGATCCTGAATGGTGTGGGGCCCTCCAGGACAGCATTTGGGAGACTCTGCTCTAGGTAATGCGGCTGTTTATGGTGTCTGTGTTTGGTGTGGTAAAATATAGGCGTATGAACCATGCGTATGTTCTCAGCAATAAAGGTTTGTCTTTACTATCACGGTTTAGTTGTAGGAAAAATATGTGGACTGGATTGGCAGTAGCCCCAGCTGGGCTTTGAACCTGTGACTTTCTGTTCCAGCACTGCACCACCGTGTTGCCACAGATAAACTGTGTTCCCTGGGGAGTCCATGACTGTACATCCGACAGAGCCTGTCTTGCGGTGGATGGTGCCAGCCTGCACAGGCCTAGGCCACTGTCTGCTGTGGTTTGCAGCCACTGCCCCCTCCACCACCTGTACCCTTCCGCCAACATGCAGACATGTCCCTATCAGGGAAAAAGCATATGACCTGATTGAGTTGTGGCACTCCAGGACTGAATTTGGGGGACTCGGCTGTAGGTAATGCCCATTGTTATGGTTTGTGTGCGATGTAGGATAAAATATAGGTGTTGGAACCATGCTTATGTTCTCTGCAATAAATGAGTGTCTGTACTATCACTGTTTAGTGGTGGGTAAAACTATGGGGATTGGGTTGGCAGGAGCCCCAGCTGGGATTTGAACCTGTGACCTTCTGGTCCTACAGGCACTGGCTGTGTCTGCTGCACCACACTGTGGCCACAGAGATGGTGCAGTCTCGGGAGATAGGAAACCTGGCCGCACGAGTCAGACACCCTGCTCTGCACAATTTTACTGTGGGCTCGTTTACCTTGTATGGGGACAAAGGTGCACATAAACCTCAAAAGTGACCTACAAAAAAGGGGAAAAAAAGCAAAACCAAGCTGGGCAACAGTGATATCAATGGGCAACATGAAAAACACTCCCAGCAAAGCTCCATTAAAATGCATTGATTTTTGAAAGAGTCTACGGATCGTAGACCCTTCCAAAAATCATTTCTTTTTTTGGAGCTTTCCTGGGAGTGTTTTTTATGGTTGCCCATTAATATCACTGTTGCCCAGCTGGATTATAATTTATTTGGAATTTGTTGTGGTCATTTTCAATTTATATTTGCTATTTTGTTCTGTGCACGTGTATCACACTGCTCACGTTTTTCAGGTTTCTCCGGTTTTGTTGTACATTGCTGACGTAAATGGTTTCTCTTCCCTTTAAATCGGCTCTAACGCGAGGGTTTCACTCGCGGTATTTTTTTTGCCGAAATTCAGCCCCGCTCCTGTGCGGGGACCCTCTCCCCTCCCACTCTCCACCCATTGACCCCGTCCCCCCCGCCCCTCGGGAGCCTTCCTCCGCCCTCAAAATGCCTTTCCACGCCTCTATCGCACATCAGCGCGCCGCGCACTTTTGCGGGCGGTGCGCACATGTGCGGCCAGAGCACACGCATGCGGGGCACCAAAAACACACTATTAGCGTGCGCTAAGGTACCTTAGCGCACGCTCAAGTGCGCCCCGCACAATTGCGCTGTTTAGTAAACATACCCCTTGGTCACCCAGACAGCCCGGGATTTCTAAGGATTTAATTTCAAATGATGGGACTCCAACCAATTTGCAACAGCATCTAAACAAGAATCAACAGATGAGAGATCAGTTGGCGAAGGGTTACTAGTGTTGTGGATCAGGATGATGTCATCTGCATAACAAACTCAAAAATCAAAATTTCACTCCAAAATATTCCCTGGGCTTAAACTTATTCATTTAAAAAAACAAGAAAGGGATCTCAGAACACCTAGAGATAGGAGTCATAGGCACCCGGTAAATAATGTTCCCTGTAAAATAGTTATCTCCAAGTTATAATACCCTGTTCATTGTAATTTCAGTTTGTTCAATGTAAACCGCACTGATGCAGAATAGCGCGGTATATAAGAGAATGTAAATAAATAAATAAATAAATAAATACTCAGGCCATGACTTGTCCTCAGTACATCAATGATCCTAAAAAAACTCCTTTCAAATTAGATTGTAGAATAATATTTCTTTTTTAGATATTTTTACTTATATTTCTTTTTTACTTCTTCCTGTTTTCATAAACATGCCTTTCATTCCACAGAGCATACTTGCCAACTCTACCAATCTCATATTATTGAGACACAAAAATCCAGTTTAAATCAATCATGCAGTTAAACTAAAGTTGTCAATGCTCTCTCTTTCAGCACCTTTGCGGGCGGCGTGTGTGCCTGGAGGCCGGCGAAGGCTCGCGCGCAGTTTGCCAGCTCCTTCCATCAGGTTGAACCGTCGTGGTGGTGCTGGATCTGGACCTCTTCAGCGTGTACAAGGGCGGCGACCCTGAGAAAGTGCAAGAGACACAGGCCAAGCGCTTCAAAGATGTGATGCTGGTGGACCGGCTTGTGCAGGCGGACGGAGAGTGGCGGAAATGCAGATTTCAGACAGACAACCTGGACAAACTCAAGAATCTGTGCAGAAAAACGATAGGGGGATAAATGAAGAAAAAAGAACCTGTGAGGGATAATGAAACCATCCAGAAACTGCCCAGAACCTCGACGAGCTCACTACAGAAACTCTCAACGCTTTGACGGTGACGCAGATTAAAAAGATTCATGTTCTAATTGACGAAGCTATCCTGAAATGTGATGCAGAGTGAGTGAAGCTGGAAGCAGAGCGTTTTGAAAACCTTCGGGAAATTGGGAACCTCCTCCATCCTTCAGTGCCTATCAGCAATGACGAGGACAATGATAATAAAGTGGAAAAGACCTGGAGTGACTGCACCACGCAGAAGAAATATTCCCATGTTGACCTGGTTGTGATGGTGGATGGTTATGAAGGAGAGAAGGGGGCTGTTGTAGCTGGAAGCAGGGGTTACTTCCTTAAGGCTCCCTTAGTTTTCCTGGAGCAGGCCCTGATCCAGTACGCACTACAGACCCTGAGCGGTAAAGATTATACCCCAATTTATACCCCCTTCTTCATGAGGAAGGAAGTCATGCAGGAGGTGGCACAACTCAACCAGTTTGATGAGGAACTTTATAAGGTAATTGGTAAAGGCAGCGAGAAATCTGATGAGAACTTGTTTGATGAGAAGTACTTGATTGCCACTTCGGAACAACCTATTGCAGCGCTGCACTGGGACGAGTGGCTGAAACCTGAGGACCTTCCTATTCGATATGCCGGACTCTCTACCTGTTTCCGTCAGGAGGTTGACTCGCATGGCCGTGATACCAGGGGAATCTTCCGCGTCCACCAGTTCGAAAAGATTGAGCAGTTCGTTTATGCCTCACCTCATGACAACAAATCCTGGGAGATGTTCGAAGAAATGATTGGGACGGCAGAAGAGTTCTACCAGTCGCTGGAAATTCCATATCGCATCGTGAATATAGTCTCAAGTTCATTAAACCATGCTGCTAGTAAGAAACTGGACTTGGAGGCTTGGTTCCCAGGTTCCGCTGCTTTTTGAGAGTTGGTTTCCTGCTCCAACTGCACAGACTACCAGGCCCTGTGGCTATGAATCCGCTATGGACAAACCAAGAAGATGATGGACAAAGTGGAATTTGTACACATGCTAAATGCAACCATGTGTGCCACAACAAGAACAATTTGTGCTATCCTGGAGAATTACCAAATGGAGGAAGGCATTGCTGTCCCCAAAAGGTTGCACAATTTCATGCCTCCAAACCTGAGAGAGATGATCAGATTTGTGAAACCTGCCCCCATTGAGCAGGAGCTCTTAAAGAAACACAAGAAACAGCAAGAGGGAAACAAGAAGAAAACTGGTGGAGGGGGATTGGAGAACCAGCTGCAGAACATGGAAGTGAACGATGCCTGAACTTTTTCTTACCCCTTTCCCTCACTTAATTTGCTTAAGACTAGGCTCCCTTAGTAAATTATGCTTGTAGGTGCGCTGGCGTCCAGCCCTTTGTAGGTCTAAACATAAATCGGAGGGAACAAGCCACCGGCCCAGCACTCTGCTGCCAAACAAAGCACTATAGATTTATTTATTTAATTAATTTATTTATTTAACCACTATTCTATACTGCACTCTTTGTTATCAGTGCGGTTTACATTCAACAATATGACTCTCAGACAGTGGCAGATCTGTCCTAAGTTTACATATAACAGGGAACGTAACATGGATTTGAACTAGGGGAAACTATGTACATTTTACAGTTACAATATTGGTAGTCTATTTACATATTGGCCAGTCTATTTACAGTACTTTCTTTTTTTTTAATTCTTATTTTCATTATATAACAACATAGGAAAAGGAAGACATACAGCTAAAAGACAAATACATAACGTGTAATACATACACCAAAGTAAACCCCTGCCACCCCCCTCCCCCCTGCTTCTTCTCTAGAAAACTAATCATACCCGAAGCGGGCGTGTACTTACATTATTATGTTACGAAACCTAACGGGGATCTGAAACATGATGAGGGCACATTATACAGGCATGAAGCCCAATTCGCAGTATCCTGGGGTAGATTAAAATGGAAGTAATCCTGTATGGCTGCTCGCATTTCTAACTGGAACTCTGGCTGAGTTAACAGGGCTCTATCAAAGAACCAGGCCCCCGAATTCCCTTGGGGTGCAGTAGTGTGTAATTGAAAGGAAATGGCAGCATGATCTGAAATATGTTGGGAGTGAATCTTTGCAGTGTCTACCTGAGGAACTAATAGTTTTGATATTAGAAAGAAGTCTATGCGAGACTGGGATTTATGAGGAGAAGAAAAGAAGGTAAATTCTAGCTCATTGGGGTGTAGTAACCTCCATAGATCAACTAAAGCAAGATCTTTGATCAGGGAGGTAAGCGTGGTGTGACTCTTGGGGGGACCACTCGACCTAGGCGGCTGTTTGTCATTCAGGGGATCAAGGACTAAATTGAAATCCCCCCCAATTATCAATGAAGTATTAGCAGAGGCCTGCGCAACCTGAGCAATGGTAGCAAAAAAGGCAGGGTCATCCACATTAGGAGCGTAAAGGCATAGACATGTAACTTCAAGGCTACCTATCTTGAGGTGAACTCTGGACCATCTACCTTCTGTATCTGAGCTAGTCGCAATAATAGTAGCATGCAAAGATTTCCTAACCAATATGGCAACCCCACATTTCTTAGAAACGGCTGGGGAATAGGCGGCCACCATGTAAGGTTTAATATTGAGTTTAAGAGTTTCCTTCGAATTTAAATGCGTTTCTTGGAGAAAAATCAGATCCGCAGCTTCCTGACTTAGGTAGCTTAGGATTTTCTTCCGTTTTATCGGATTATTGATCCCTTTTACGTTCAATGAGAAAATCTTACATGGTGCCATCAATCAGTAATAGACATTTTAGGTAAGGGCGCTGGAAAACATACAATACAATCAGGATCTGTGCAACAATGACATAATCACCGAGTATTCTAGCTAATACACCCCATATTGAGAAGTATGTAACAAAGTATCCCAGAGAAGAAGCAAAACCCCCAAAGAATATGGCGACCATATGTCTGCGGGAGGAGGCCCTAGAGAGGAGTAGAAAGACATGAAAAAAAAAAAGAAAAGAAACACCAGAGTCCATAATTAACACTGTCTCTGATACTCATCGAGGCTACTGTGGGTAGATGGAGTCGGGTCACAGATATCATCAAAAGTAAGGCCACCAACTGCCCTCGCCAGACTCTTTGCTGGGCTGCGGCAGATCCAATATGGCGGGTACATCGGATATGAGAACACTTTCAGGAGTATTCTGGAAGTCAGCGCATCAAGTCGGCTTCTTTGGAATCCAAAAACTCCGCTAGGAGATCAGGGTCCTCAAATGTTCTTGTCTGATTGTGAAGCGTGACTCGAAGCTTGGCCGGGTACATCAGGCCATAGCGTGCTTGTAGTTGTTGAAGCCTCGGCCGGAATTCCAGAAAGCGCTTTCGGCGGTCGACCGTGGGTTTAGCCAAGTCGGGATAGAAGGAGATCTTGTGGCTTTCAAACTCCATATGGCCCTTTGCCCGAGAGGAATGTAGAATTTGCTCAACGTGTTGATATCTCAATAGTCGAAAGATGATAGGCCGCGGGGTCTTCCTGTTGAGCGTTATGCTTGTAGGTACACGATGGGCGCGATCAATCTCCAAATCTTTGGCAAAGGTGATTTGGAGCAGGGAAGGGAGAATTTTGCATAAAAACTCTTTCATGTCTCCCGATTCCGCTCCCTCCGGTATGCCCACGAGCCGTATGTTGTTGCGGCGCGCTCTATTATTGCCATCTTCCACTTCTTTCTGCAGGGCCCGCACCTGGCGTTCAACTTTGTCGAGTTTGGACAACCGGGCCATATGGGAGTCCAATATGCTCTCCATTTTGTCCTGACGCGAAGAAAGCCCCTCTAGCTTGCCTTGCAGCACACCAAAGTCTTCCCGCAGCGCTCGGAGTGCTTCACCGTTTGACTGCACGAGGTCCTTGACCCCTCTAATCTCTGCGAGGATTTCCTGCTGCATTTCGGGGCCCTCGCGCACGGCCAGCCCCTTCTGCGGGGACGGAGGTTCAGTTTTGGAGCGTTTGCCGTGAGAAGCCGCTGGAGATCCGAATTCCAGGCGCGTGGGTTTGGTCCCCGCCATCTCACCAATGTGCCCCGGCAAGATCAGAGTAGAATTCCAAGTATTTTCGGTGTTAATTCAGGATTCTGAGTAGGCCTCTCGGGAGCCTCAGCGTTATGCGACCATCCCGCTGGACATCAGGCTCCGCCCCCGCTATTTACAGTACTTTCATACTTTGGACACATCATGCGAAGAGAGAGATCATTAGAGAAAGACATTATGCTTGGCAAGATAGCAGGTCAACGCAAAAGAGGAAGGCCAGCAATGAGATGGATCGATACAATAACAGCAGCTACAGGTACCAGTCTGTCAACAATGAGCCGCCTGACTGAAGACCGAACACAATTTAGGATAGCTATCCAGAGGGTCGCCATGAGTCGACTCCGACTCGACGGCACTTAACAACATTTACAGTAAAGTACATCTTGAGGCAGTACCGTTTGGATACAAGTACCATCTGGTCTGTGTTTCATGCTCCTTAAGTACATATTTAGTAATCATATTGAGGGATTGGGTTGTCATGGGGGAGGAGGGGAGGTGTTGTTAGGTTGTGAGAAGTACATAAGAAACAGGTGGTGCTTGAGGGCTTTTCTGAATTGCATGAGGTCGCTGATCGATCTGATGCTGGGAGGGAGGCTGTTCCAGTATCTAGGAGCATAGGACGCAAATGCTCTATTGTTAGTTGATTGTGCACATTTTGTGGTTTCCCTTGGGATAACTAGTGTATTGGTAGCTAATGACCTCCTAGATCTGTTGTTGGGGGTGTGGTTGAGAAGGGCTGAGATTGAGGAGGGCGATATTTTATTAAAGGCCTTGAAGGTAATGAGGAGGGCTTTATATGAGATCCTGCAACTTATCGGGAGCCAGTGTAGATCCCTAAGGATGGGTGTTATGTGGTCTCGCCTTGATGCTCCATACAAGACTCGAGCCGCTGCATTCATCACTAATTGTAACGGGTTTAGGGTATTCTTGGGGAGGCCGTGGAGTATAATATTCACGTAGTCGAAATGGGGTGTGACTAGCGCTTGGAATATTGTGCGGAAGTCCTCTGGTTCTAGCATGGGTCTCAGATGTCGAAGGGTCTTGATCTTGTAGTAGATGGCTTTTACAGTGCATTTTATGTGTGCTTTGAAGTCTAGATGTTGATCCAGAGTCACACCCAGGTAGCGTATAGTGGACTTGATTGGAAGTTCTGCATCTCTTACTTTTAGGGTCGAAGGGGGTGAGAAGCCTTTATTTTTTGTGACGATTAGGACCTCGGTTTTTTTAAAATTTATTTGCAGGTTCTGATTGAGGAGCCAGTCTGTTACAAGAAAATAAAAGGAGAGGTGAAATGGGTTCAGATATTGCATCATTTTTATGGTGCTTTCCTAGATAATCTTGGCCTGGACATGTGCTTTTAATCTGGTGATTCACAGACTGCTGTATAATAAAGCAAATCTAGTTTAAAAAAAAAAACTACAGTTGTCAGTTGTTAGCTCAATGTGACTCAATGTGGCAACTAATCCCAATGGAGAATCTCCAACGCCGCTCAAGAAGCCTACTCAGGCGTTTCGCCTAATGCTTCCTCAGGGGGTCAGGTCTCAAATGTAGGGATAATGCTATGAAGGATAAAAGGCACATGAAATTAAACAAATATACACACACACACATCTCTTTTCAGACCCACCAGAACTTCTAACAATGTTAAGAGTGGAGTTATAAAAATATTGAAGAGGGCGGGAGAGCGGATGAATCCCTGAGGCATCTCAAAAGGAAAAGAAAAAGCAGAAGAAAGAGTGTTAAATCCAATTCATACCTGGGAGGTAAGATCTTGTAAAAATGAGGAAAACCAGTCCAAAACCTGATCTCTCAAGCCAATTTCAAATAGACATTGAAGAATAGCAGTGCATGGTCGATAATATCAAAAGCAACAGAGAGATCTAAAGAAATCCCTGGAGTAATTTTGTGTGAATCAAGGTTATTATAAAGCTCACTGAGGAGAGCAGTTATAGCTGTTTCTGTACTATGATGTTTATGGAACCCAGACTGTCTTGGATGAACAATATTGGCTTTAGTGATGAAATTGGAGAGTTAAAGAAAAACTGCCTTCTTGAGTTTTGACAGAAAAGTTATATTCAACACTGGACAATAGTTTGCTGGTAATGTTGCAACTAAAATTTAATTTTTTCAGAATTGGAGAAACTATGGCCTGTTTTAAGGAAGGTGGAAGATGGGCAGACAGCAGACTCTGATTAACCATGTTATGAAGCATTGTCAACAGTCCTAGGTTTGGAAGCTTTAGCCAGTGAGAAGAGAGTGGATCCAAAGAGCATGTAGTGTGTTTCAAGATGGTTAAAAGTTTTTCTACTGCTAAGAGAGACAACTGATTGAAAGAAGATCAAATAGCAGAGAAAACCTGAGCACTTGGAGAGGAGACAATCTGTCCTGGAAGGGTAAAAACTATTAAAAATAGAAGAGACTTTGGAATCGAAATAGGCCGCTAGACAGCCTGCTTATAGACAAGTATGAGAGGCTAACGCTGACACAGTAGTGGTAAAAATAGCAATGAGTGAAAAGAGTGTATTGGATTTATTTGGACTATTTTCAATGAGTGAAGAGAAAAAAATGTCTTTGCTTGCTTAACTTGAGCCTTGTAATGAGACTGGCTAGTTTTGCATAAGGATAGATTCCCTGGAGTCTTGTATTTTCTCCAGGCAGGCTCAGCTCTACGCACCTGACGTTTCAGCAGAGACAAGCCTGGGTGAAACTATGGGTGATGACACTTTGGAAGATAAGAAATACGTCGAAGGGGTGCTGTTTTATTCAGATACTGTGCTAGAGACACATTCCAGATAGCAACTTGATCCGTCAGAGTGAGTGAAGAATAATCACCTGGGAAAGGAACATGTGCAGATGAAAGAGTATCCGGAGCTACTCGGCCAATAGACCATGTGGGTTTTGAAATTGGGGGTGGCAACACATATTTCATAGATAATTGAAGATGCAGGTTATAAGTTTATGATCCATCTATGATAGAGGCATAATCTATGTGAAGCCTATAGCTGTAATCAGTTTTTGAGAAACGAGGATGAGATCAACAGTGTAACCACCAGAGTTGGACCCTGTACCAGAGCCTAAGATCTGATAGAAAATCAAGAAGAATGAGTTCCTAAGCTGTGTTGAATTATCAGCATGAACATTGAAGACATCCAGGACTACAAGATTTTGAAAATGAGTATAAGCATTTTCTAATGACGAATAAAAAAGACCCCAAGAGGAGGTGGGCATTTGAGGGGGACAGTAAGTTAAAAAATTATAAAGTGATAGAACTGCATAGTCTAGATGGAGCAGTAGAGCTTCAGGATAGGACAGAAAGGAATGGCCACATTTAGCAATCGTTATGTTTGATGAATAGATAATAGTTAGACCATCACCCCTATGATCTTGGCGGGGGAGTGACAGGAAAGAGTATCGAGGGGGGTCGGCCAAAGACAAGTAACCGTACTCATCAAGAGAAAGCCAGGTTTCTGTGAGACAGATCATGGAAAGCTGCTGTTCTGTAATAAGATCGCAGAACAGGCTTGTTTTAGAACATAAGTGCACGTACATTTACTAGATCGAGGTTAAGAGAAAAAGTACTAGCAGAGAGCCCAGTGGTAGCCAAAGGAGCAAGTGGACAGGAAACAAGCTACTTTGTTCCAGAATACTGTGGATATCTTACTGCTTGAAATGGATGCTATCTTCAACAAACAGAAATATGCTGTACTTGCATGGATCTAGATAACTGGGTGGTAGTAACAGAAGCCGAACTGAAATGTAAGAGTGGCGATGCAACCATAGAGTAAACAGCAAATGCTGATCTGGGGTTTCATTTTGGAACCCCAAGCCAGCATGAGCAGGAGTGACTGGGGATTGTTGCTGCTCCCACTTGGCAACAGGAACCCCAGTAAGAGCCAAGGATGGGATAGGAGAGCTTTGGGGGGAGGGGGGGGGGTTGGGTTATGCAGAGAGGGTTAGGTAGGGAGATTGGATGCTGCAGGAAGGGTTAGGAGGGAAGATCAGATGTCAAGTGGGGGGGGGGGTGTAAGGGGAGACTGGATATCAGGGGGTCTTAGGGGATGGATCACATTCCAGAAGAATGTTGGGGGGGGGGGGATCAATGTCAGAGGATGATCAGGGAGGGGCTGACTTCAGCCTTTACACTTGCCCCTTCAAGCAGGTACTTATTTCTGCCCTGAGGCTGCTGTAAATGCTGATATCTAGATTTTATTTTTTAATATTGACACGGATTCTCTTGTAAAATGGGAAATACCTGTTGATACTGTAGACCTGCCCAAACCACTCACTCTCCATGCCCTAACAACAGCCCCTTGAAATCTCTAAAATCACATTTATACATGTATTTGAATCTACATGTGTAAATGCTGTTCTGTGCATGCAGAGATATGTCTGAACTGGCTCCCAGAGTATTTCTTGGAGCACATGTTGGCCTTGTTTATACTGGTTTAAAATCATAAATAAAAAGTTTAATAAAAAAGAAAAAGCAACTTCTGCAGTGCATGACACTCAAGGAAGAAGAGGACCTACTTGTAACCATTCCTGGATCTTCGGAGGTGGACCCCACCACTCTGGGGGACCTTTCATAATTGTCACACAAGGAACCTAAATTTGAAATTATGCCATGAGAAAAAACACTGAAATATTTACATTCATTGTTTCTTATGAAATCACTTGTAGCTTGTGAATGTTATCAGCGACTGTGGCTGTCTTACGTTAAAGTCAGACAAATTTAATTAGGAGAATTTTCCAACATACAATGTTGCAACCAGGAGCTGAGTAGTGGAACACATTTCCCAAGCTCTTTAATAGCTCAAAGGGAGGACAGATTACCTTTCATGTTAAAGTACATTTAAATACTTGGGACATTTTACGACCTAAATAAGGTAGATTAAGTAACTGATTCAGTGCCCCATTGTCTCCACAGAAATTTCTGCATGAAATACTGTACTCCAAAAAGAGAAGAACTATAATAGCATTCCCTCCTTCCCCCCTCGCCCCCCCCCCCTGCAGTACGGTACCTCTCTTTCACCACAAAACTAGGATTTTTTTTCTGCTCTTGATTGTTACCAGAATTTGTAATAGAGGCAGGATGACTCCGGTGGTTACAAGAACTCTTTCTGCGCCTTCCAGAATCTGAGCTGGTTTCCATCATTAATTTGAATCTAGACAGCTGAAAATCCAACTTGAGCTCAACTAAGTCAATTCAAGCTAACCCAAAGAATAAATGAGGTGAACTATGGATTTATCCTTATTGCTTTGGTGGCTCCCTTTTCTGATCAAGGTTGATTCTTGTTGTATATTTGAAATTGCATAAACACAAAACTGAAAAATGGATGCAACTTCTTATCAGGATTTCCAGATTGTAGTCATTTCAAAAGCGGAAGAATAAGCCGAAGATCAACGGTGATTCATGGTGTTGTACCAGGAAGAATATGACTTTGGGAATAGCTCTTTTTCCATGTCCTTCCTTGATAGTGTCCACTTATGGAGTTTGCGGATGCCTGACACACTACTGCAGCCCAAGGGGTTATCCTGAACATGAGAGAAGCCTCTGCTTCAGGGCCCTTCAATAAATCCCTTCAATAAATCGTTCTTTGGACTTTAAGTGGTATCAACAAAATAAAACTTTTCATAAAAGTCAAAGCAGTAGATTTTCAAAGCTTTGGATATTTAAACACTGTGATGGTCAGCTGTAGTGTTTACAGTAAATATCCTACAGATATTTGGCACTGGTATCCAGATAGTTGCCAATGCTTAATATCTGGATAGAGTGGCCAGCGACGGCCACTATCCAGACAGTGATGCCACCAGATAGCGGTATTCATCTGCTAACTAGATAACCTATCTTGATAGATCTTAGGGCAACTTCATTGCAGTCCTAATTTATGCAGATAAGCTATCTACATAAAGGTGGAATTTATCTAGATGACGAATAAGGGCTTTTGAATATTGGCCCCAAAATCTCCACTGGCAATGAATTAAGCACATTATACAAGGTTCTAAGTGATAAATTTATAATAATCACATATCTTGATGCAGGTATTTGCATGTTCTCTCAGATCCCCATTGATGGCTTCTTCTCTAGGACTCCCTTAAGAATATCTCTGTAGATACCTTAACTCTGGGACTCCTCTGTATTTGAAATCCAAAGTGCTTTTCCTTACTGCTCCTCTTTTTCCTTGTTATAGGGGCACTCATCTCTGTGATCTGCTTCCTGAGACATTAGATTAGCACTTTTTTCCTTTTCTTCAAAATATAGGGTAGCAGGAGAACTACTTGTTGGGCAAACCCCAGGGTGAAGTAGAAAGTACCTGTTTTCCTCTCTGAAAAATTCTAACATAATCAAATATGTTCAAGGAAAAAAATAGACAAGATGAGTTTGGTTCCCACAAGGGACAAGAAATCCAGAGGGTATGGACAAAGAAAAAACTTGTGAGTGTACATATCTACTGTATGTATGTACTTTCGGCAAGTAGTTTAGGGGTGAAGATATGCCTATTTTATTATGCAGCTCAACTCACAGGCACATATTACAGTGACCCATTTTTCAGGCACACATACCTACCTACCCAACATATATAAAATAATCCCCAGTGGAGGTAATTAAAAAGGAGCTGCATAAAGTTATATGCCATCCATGCACATAAGTTATGTATTTTCAATGGTTAGTGCCACTGGTGCACACCCCGATGCTAGCTGGTTAGCATCAGGGCATGCAGCAGTTGCACTAACCACCCGGTGATAACAGGGCAGCAGCGATACTGAGCGATATTGAGCCTGGCTATCTCTAAGTGATGAAAGTCTGGCGCAGTAAAGGCTGGTCTAACTTT
Source organism: Ichthyophis bannanicus (assembly GCA_033557465.1). Classification (NCBI taxonomy): domain Eukaryota; kingdom Metazoa; phylum Chordata; class Amphibia; order Gymnophiona; family Ichthyophiidae; genus Ichthyophis; species Ichthyophis bannanicus. Next base: position 364,596,476 of record CM066031.1, on the reverse strand, counting down.
AACTGCTGAATCAGGCAGCAGCTAAATATTATTGCTGCCCGGTCAGTTTCACGGCAAACTGGGCAACCTGGATATTCAATGCTAGGGCCCAAATATGGCCTTGGCATTGAATATCTGGGTTTACAGTTCAGCAGCGGTAGCTAATTGCTTTAGCATCACTAGCCGCCACAATTGAATGTCAGGCCCTATAAGTACATACATAAGACCGATGAGGTGTGCTTTCAGTGTGGGCATGAACAGAGGCTGCTGGATGGAAGCAAAGGTAATAGCTGATGAACATGTCACATCTATATGTCCCTGACATGTGAGACAGTGAATAGGAGGAGAATGTGGAAGACAGGTGGACTGTAGCAGTAAGGGGTGCACATGTAATCCATGGTGATGACTGTGGGTAGCATAGGAGTTGGTAGAAGTGTGCTATCGAGTAGCCATCATGGCCATGATGTAGGCATAGAACGAATGTCAGGGCAGCAGTGCTGACCTGCACATCAACTGCAGGTAAGGTGGGAGCGATACATCCCAATGAGTAACATGCCACAGTATGGGCCAAGGTATAGCAGGTGGCAGGAGAATGCATGACTGAACATGATGGTTATAGGCTGAAGATGAGAGTTTTGTATGGCCTTTCTGGCCCCAATGTGACCTCAGTTATAGTGTACATGAAATATAATTGTCAGACCACAGGGAAGGGCTAATACCATCTATTTAGGTTCCACAGCTGTCTCAGCTGTACTAACCACCATACAATTCTCCTGACACATATACACTGCCTATAACTGCCCTCAAATGTATAAGAGGGGAGGCAGGGTGCTGATACTAGCCAGGAGTCATTTTAAATTCAAGACTGTTTTACATACCAGCACCAGAGCTACTAACACATGACAATATGCAAATAAACATAAGACAATATTCTTAACATATAGAGCACCAAAAGCCAGCACTGATGAGCTCTCCTCATTATTACAGTCTACAGTCGCACATTAACAGGATAACAAATTCTGCATATCGCAAGATGAGGATCATGAGGAAACTGAAACCACTCATCAACCAGACTGACTTCCAAGCACGATAAAACTACAAAATACAAGCATAATCGTCAAAAATGAGATTAAATACCTAGGCATCACCCTGGATCAGAACCTGAATCTACAGTCGCACATTAATAGGACAATAAAACCTGAATATCAGAAGATGAGGATCACAGGGAAATTGAAACCACCCCTCAGCCAGACTGACTTCCGCACAGTGATTCAGGCTACCATAATGTCAATTTTAGACTACTGCAACTCACTTTATCAGGGCCTACCAGCTCAAACAATCCAACCTCTTCAAATGGCCAAGAATATGGCTGCATGTATCATTTCAGGCACAGTGAAACATGAACACATTATGCCCATACTAAATCAATTGCACTGGCTCACAATTAAAAGTCACATCAGGTACAAGTCTACTCTTAACATTTTCAAAAACCTGTACAAGAGCTCGGCTGAGACACTCCAAGACCTCATAAAAAGGGACCCTGAAAACTGGCCAAGAAGAGCAAATACTAAGAACATGTTGCTCACACCCAGTGATTACTCCAAAGCTAAGCAGTCCACAGCTAACAGAGCAATCTCACTTAATGCACCAACACTATGGAACTCCCTCCCAGCAGGCCTTAGAGCACTACATGATACCAAAGACTTCAGGAAGAAATTAAAAACCTTACTGTTCACAGAACACTATAGTAACATCACTAAAGGTGGACTCTGCTAAACCAACTTGCTGCCTGTTCATGACCTGTTCACATTACTCAAATGTACATAGTTTCTGAGTATTTACTAAGTTGTCCCACATGCTGAAGCACTTTATACACAACCCCTTTTAACATTTTATTTTTGTTATTAACCTGCACTCATTACCCCTCGCTTGAAATGCTCTATATAAACATTGAAAGTTTGAATGAAAACCGTTTTGACTTAAGGAGAAGGCGGTATATAAAACTTGTTAAATAAAATAAATAATAAATGTAGCAGCATAGGTAATGCTCTAGAGGGTTTGGGCAGTTGTTTCCAAAAAACCTGAATGCAGTGAGTGGTATCTAAACAGGAAAGGAGGGTCTGACACTAACCAGCACAGCTTGCTAAAGCCATAGCTACCAGCAGGGTACAGGCAGCACAGGAAAGCAGCTCTCCCCTCTTTCATAGAAATTGATTCAGTTAGATCTATTGCGGTTAGTCTGTAGAAGTTGTGTAACACTGAACTGTGTCAGTCACCCACTGGTGGGTGGATCTTGGCTCCATATGAACAGCAGCCTAGACAGTGACTGGAGTGCCATTAAAAAACAAACAAACCCCACAGCACTCTTGCTACTGCAGCTTAAGCCTATACAAGCACTATATGGATGCACAGCCGTGACATGGTCACAGCTCAGTCATAGTGAGGCTGGTTTCTCAGCAAGAACAAGTTGTGTGCAGTCAGGCCATGCTCGTGCCGGACCCATGTTCTGATGACTTAGCCATTTACCTAACCTCTGACTCATGTACATCCACTGCAACCTGCTCTTTTATAGACAATACCCAGAACCCCCTGCTCCTCATTTGTGTACCCTTTATGTTTGAAATTAGGGACAACTACTACAATGCCAAGAGCACAGGAAACTGGCACAGAGACAGGCTGCAAGCGCATACTGGCCCACAGTGGCCTATGTACGTCTGTCACATAACAGAGGACTGTGTCCCCCTATACAGCTTTTGGCAGTGAGCATTGAACATACTGGCATGCTCATACTCCCATATCATGTCATGTCCCCAGCCATGGACTCTGCAAAAATAGCCAGTGTAGCACATGTGCTCTGTTCACACCCCACCCCCACCAAAAGCACGTGGAGCATGGCAGAATGGACATGGGGTTAGATGTTGGTACAGTTGCTGGCTACACATATGCTCCCATCCACAGACTCTTTGTACTGTAACAACATCCTTGTGGCTGTCTCACTTGGCACTGTGGAGAGTGGATGAGGCTGTCATGCAGGACCTCTGATGTGAAACATGTAGAGACTGAGTAGGCCCTCAGAACTTCTATGCATCTGAACAGAGCCTCTGCCCGGCAATGCCACCTACCAGGGGCACATTTAAAACAGGTATACGACTGTTTCCAACCCCCTCCCCCTCCACCTCCACCCCAATATTCACCTCCAGGCACTGCCTTCCCACATGGTGCCAGGCAATGCAGATACCAACATGACATCCTGTGGCACATTCCTCCCGCTGGAATTATGCAAGCACCATTCAGAGGTCAGTGTCCCACTGTCAATCAAGCAAATCAATGCATGTCATCTCTGTAAACAAGGCTGGTTGTGGTTATGGAGGTGAACACAATGTCATGCTGACTGCTGTGGTCACTGATTAGTAGATAGTGTTGAAATAGTGTACATTTTATGCAGATGTTCCTAACATGGACATGCCTGTATGTGCATACTATGCATTGAGTTAAGAGACCCCCACATTGCACTCTGTGACTGCAGCTTAGGACATGAGCAAGGTGCATACAGCTATGTGGCAGGATCTTTCCTGTCTAACCAACTCAGTGACTCCATTGGACATTCACAGAGGCCAGCCCTCCACGTGAGCCTAGCTCCCAATAAGCTGCAGCTGCAACAAGGGGGCTGACAGTATTGTCACAGATACAGCTATTATGGCATTTATCATTAATCAGGCCTTTCAGCTGGGCAGCCAGGTGTGTCCTGAAGCCTGGAGGCTCAGTCAGAGGTAAGGTTTGCTGCACACACATATGTGATGGAGCTCTCCCTGGTAAAACCGTGCCCCGCCAGTTCACTCTAGTGAAACCAGCAGGCAATATGGGAGCTATACAGCAGTGCCATGTTGGGAGGTAAGTGTAGGGGCATGCTGTGGGGATGGGCTTTGATGATGGTTTAACTGGGAATGCATTTCAGTGTCACAGCTTTGGAGATAAGTGACTCCCACAGGTTGCAACTACTTACTGAAAACTATCCTTCTGCCCATAAAGGGTGTTTCACACAGTTTGTGGAGTTGCATAATAACCAACCGTGCAGCATATTGTGTGCACAATCATAAAGCCTGGGCATCACATGCATGCACAATGCATTGCTAAAGCTCACAGTCCTCCAGACACACACACACACACACCCCACATACACTCACAAATGACCCCAATATCCAAAAGAGATGTAAGTTGGCATTTAGGATGCCTTTGATGCCTGGACTTTGCTAACACCTGCTCTGAGTGTGCGCACACACACATTGTTGATAAGGCCCACTCAGTGTGTGGGCTCTATTAGCACGCTCTGCCATACAGCAAGTGTTGGTATAGCTTCTCAATGCTGAAAAAGATGGGAAGGGTTGCACCTGCAGATACAAATATGGAAATGTAAGATAAAGTTAACACACCTAGACATATCACTCTTTGTTTGAAACTTTTATTTTCATTTTGCAACAAACAAAAGAAACAACACACCAAAAGAGACAAAACAAGTATACAATAAGGAAAAGTAAACCCATTACCCCCCACCCCGGTGCTTCTTCTCTACCCGTTTGTATCAGCATGTGAGCGCTACCAATTAACAGTGATTATACATCAAACGATCAAAAAAGTATCCACAATACAGCATGATCATGAGACAGAGATATATACAAAGTTAGACAGTCAGATGAGAGCATTTAGCAAAATGTACATATTCATTGAACATCTTCCATTAAGACCAATAAGAAGGAGTCTGAACGGAGGAAGCGCACAGACGAAGTATTTGTTCATATTTACTGTAGAGATAGGCATGATTCCACCAGTCATTGAGGCTCAGATGGGAACTAATTTCCCAGTATTACTTAATGAGGGAAACAGCAATGCCAAGCATAAAGTTCAAAAGGAGATAAGCCATTTCTTGGGAGAGGGGGGATCCCCGCAACTGGGCGAAGTCCCACTATCTTCCAAGAAAGGGACTCCTGAGAGTGCAATATAGACTAAATACGACCCCAGACCCGACGCCAGTTATACTGTAGTGCGGGATATTCATGCATAACATGAAATGAAGTAATAAACCAATGGCGACAGGACGTGTCCAGCAACCATTACCCTGAGTAGTGTTCCATTTGTCTAAACTGTGAGGAGTGTAAAAACACCGGTGGGCTAGAAAGAAGAGGGTCTGAGTGAGTGAGGCGGGTCGGAAACCCGTGTCCCTCTGCTCCAGATAAGGCTCCATTGCTCCGAGGTTAAAGTCACATGCAATTCTCTCTCCCATACTTTCTGCGCTATAGAGGTATCTCTAGTGATAGCATTACATAAGGTTTAGTAAAATTGGATGCTACACCCGGTAAACTACCGAGAGATCGGAAGTTTCCAATCAACCTTATGCAGAGAGTGCCGATGGCGGGAGTACTCTAGTGCTCCAAATGCAATGCTGAAGTTACACTGACCAGAGTCGGGAGTCGAAAGGTTGCATAGGAGTATTAAAGGCACCTAAAGCATCGAAAAACATTGGTGGATAGTGGGAGTCTAATGGGAGAGTCATACCAGGGAGTAAGGTAAGAGGAATCGGTGAGCAAAGGCCCGCTACTATATCTAGCCACACAGGTCTGCTCGGTACTGGAGCTTCCAACCACCAAGCACCTTGTTTGAAAAGAAAAGATTGAGGGAACACTTGAGTAAAATCGCCACCAAGTATTAATGGAGCATTGGCGGAGGCCGAGGCCAACTGCGCAAGACTTGCATAGTGAGCAGGGTTGTCCACATTCTGGACATAGTGCAAATACACGTGAATTCACTATCTCCAACCTCAAGGTGTACACGGGCCCATCTACCCTCCATGTCAGCGCTAATATCAGGTACAGTAGCGTGCAAAGACTTCTTAACCAGAATGACTATCCCGTACCATTTGGAAACGGTGGGAGAATAGGCAGCTACCATGTGAGGCCTAGCATTGAGTTTCAGTGTTTCAGCAGAGTGTAATGCGCTTCCTAAAGAAACACCTAATCACCGTGCTCGTGGCTAAGATAGCTAAGGATTTTCTTTCTGCTGAGTGGACCAGCAATGCCTTGTACGATGAATAATAAGATTTTACATGAGGCCATTCAGAAAAGTTAAAATTCTGAGCATGATAGCACACATAATTTCACTGTATCCCTCAAACTGACTGTATCTGGCTGTACACATGACATAGGAAAAATAAGCTAATATAATACAATGAAGCGCCCCACATTAACAAAGAAAACCGCAGTACGGTAGAGGAGAAGCAAAACCCCAAAATTACTGGCGACCATGTGTCTGCGGGGAGAAACCCCAGAGAAGGCCGAAATTGAAAAAACATATAACCTGTAGGACTGTGCGTGCTCCGAATCCGACCGAGGCACACATCATGAAGGGATAGGAGACCAAAGACAAAAGTCATACAGAGAAAGAAAGAAAGTCCAGGCTATTTTTGTGCTGGGCTATGACCGCCGCATCGGGCCCTTCAAAATGGCGGACAGAGCCGGCAGATAAGAGTCCAAGATTTGGGATTAGCGCATCTGTTCTGCTTCTTTGGAGTCCAAAAATGTTGATAATAGATCAGGATCCTCGAACGTCCTGGTCTGGTTGTGGAGAGTCACTCGGAGCTTCGCTGGATACAACAGGCCAAAGCGAGCCTGTAGCTGTTGAAGTCGAGGGCGAAGAGCAAGGAGTTTCTTCCGACGGTCAACGGTAGGCTTTGCCAAATCAGGAAAGAAGGAGACCTTACGACCTTCATATTCCAAATGATGATTCGCTCGGGCAGCATGTAAAATTTGTTCCACTTGTTGATATCGTAGCAAGCTAAAGATAATAGGCCGGGGGGTCGTGCGGTTGAGCGCCATGCGGGCAGGAACACGGTGTGCTCGATCGATTTCCAGTTCTCTGTGAAAAGTGATCTTCAGCAAGGAGGGAAGAGTTTTGAGCAAGAATTCTCTTATATCTCCTGCTTCCACCCCCTCCGGCATTCCGAGGAGCCTCACATTGTTGCGACGGGCGCGATTATTGCTATCTTCCAACTCCTTTTGAAGATTCTGTATCTGGCGCTCAGCCTCGTCCAGTTTGCCCAAGCGCACCTCGTGCGAGTCGAGGACCCCCGCCATATTGTCCTGCCGTAATGAAAGACCTTCAAGTCGGTCTTGGAGCACTCCAAAGTCTTCTCGCATGGCTCGAAGCGCTTCTCCATTAGACTGCACCAATTCCTTCACGCCGCGTATTTCCTCCAAAATCTCCAGGTGCATTGCGGGGTTTTCACGAAATGGAACCATCTTCTGCGGGGAGGATACCTCCGTTTTGGAGCGTTTTCCGTGAGAAGAAGAAGGAGACCCGAAGTCCAAGCGCGCTGGTTTGTGGGCCGCCATCCCCCCCGAGGTGCCCCGGTCAGCTCGGAGCGAAATAGTAAATTTATATAGGTATTAAGTCAGGATTCTGAGTAGGCCTCTCGGGAGCTTCAACGCAAAGCGTCCTACCCGCTGGACATCAGGCTCCGCCCCCCCCTAGACATATCACTCTTGATTTACTGGCTGGTTTTGAACCCATGACCTTTTTAACTCATACACAGTGGTTATGTGTTAAGAGCCACAGAGCAGCCATGTAGAAGCTTGGGTGCCTCACTCCATGTGTATATGTGTGTTTTAAAAAACAATTAAGAGAAACTTTATTAAATAATAAAGTAGGAAAATACACAAAGTTCCCATCAAGAGGGAAGCTAATCCAACAATAACTGGAGAATACATGAAACAACACAGGTAAACACATATAACATTCCATTCACTTAAAGTAATATCTTGTTCCTGATAAACATAATAGATGTACCCACATTAACTAAACGATCAGGCTGAAAAATTATCAGGAAATTAACCATACATTTTCTTCCCAGACAAAAAAGCCGCCAACTGAACCAGATCAAAAAAAAAATATTTATCATTCAAATAATTCACAAGACATTTGTAAGGGCATTTTAAATAAAAGGAAGCCCCGAGGGCCAAAACCTGAGATTTCAGATTCAAAATCCTCTTACAGTGCTTTCGAGTAAGCTTTCACACATTACAGAACACCTGGATTGGTCTTTTCCTAGAAAAATATAAGCGCAATTCCATAGTCTTATTTAATAAAGACATAAAAGAAACTACTAAAGTAGTGTGTGTTGCAATTACATCCTCCGAGGACTTTAAGAAAGCAGAAACATCTAATGGCTCATCCATAACCAAATGTTCCATCTCTCCTTCACCCAATATCTTGGTCTTGATCCCCTGAGGTACATAATACAAATTGGACACTTTTATTGCATCCACATTATTGATTAACAAAATATCCTTAAGATACTTCTGAAAAAGAATCAGGGGGGACAAATAATGGGTAAGTGGAAAATTTATAAACCTCAAGTTGTTTGCCTGTGCTGCATTCTCAAGCATCTCTAATTGATGATGAACCATTAGACTATCCCAAACAGACAATAAGAGAGCAGCTTGGGCAAGAACCATTAGACCCTCCAGTTTCAAAACAGATGATTTGCAACTAAGAAGATGAGTATCTTGATCAGAAAACTTAGCTATAACATCATTATAAAACTGTGCAATCTGAGATAAAGACAATAGCAAAGAAATCTCAGTACGGGAGACCACTTCCCAAATGTCTCCTAGAGAAATATCCTTTGACTCTCTTTTTCCTCTAAGGGAGCCAAAAACAGAAAAGGTTCAGGATTCTTGAAGGAAACAATAACATCCCAGTCCAGTACAGAAGACATAGCCCAAGATGGAGACAAAGATCCCTCCCCTTCTAACACAACCAAAGGGGGGGAACTCGCCTCTTGATTATCCTCAGGGTTGGGTGGGGTAAGACCCAAAACACCTGGAGGTGACACACCCAAGAAAGTACTCATTATTCCAGATGAATTTTCCACACAGCTTGCTGAAAGTGCCGATCCATCAGACCAATGATCTTTACAGACTTTGCCGGTGCCATCAGCAACACTCTCTTCTTCCTTTTCCCCATGTAAGCCGCACTCGTGCACAAAACACCTCTGGTCACCGAGGGGCATGCGCCCATGGCCACATTCCGTGGCTTGCCAGAGATTTAAAGCTCAGTGTGACGTCAATTTTCAGAGCTTCATCAACTGTGAAGTAACTACAAAGTATCAGCTCTATCACTCAACATTGAGATTGTAGCTCTTTCCTTGACCGATATGAGCTTGATCCTGCGACAATTGGATATAGCAACCAGGTCTCAGACTAGAACAAGGAAATTATCTAAACTTATGTTCAGTGTTTAGATTCTGTGCCCACTATTGCATCAATGACCCTGATGCGTTGCTTTTCCTATTGTTTTCTATGGTCCTACTCACGGCTTTTAGGTGTGTATTGAAACCATCGCAAACTGTGCTTTTAAATGTATAGGAATTTAAAGACAATGCTTGCCAGCTGAACCAGTGCCGGTCTTATTATAAAGATTAGAAGGTAATGCTTATCTCATGAATGCTGCCAATGTTCCCAACACCAAACTTCAGCGCCGTCGCGTTTCACTTGTAAAGCGTTTCTTCAGGGGATCATGGTTCGTACGTCTTATTGCATTCCTCATATAAACCTGATCATTTCACCACATTCGGCAATTTTACCTGCTGTTGAACATTGAGCCGCCACGCGGTTCAGCTGGCAGGCATCGTCTTACTCATAGCTTGCCAGAGATTTAAAACAGGCTATAGGTAATGTCGGCTGCTCAGCCCCGACCTCTCACTCTGCGGCAGGCAAGCAGGAACAAAGGTGTAGGCAAATGAAGAGCTTCCCCCTATATATAATTATTATCCAGCTGCAAGAGGGCATAAGCTGGGGTGTTCCTGTGTCTGTGTACCTCTCTGCAGGTTCTGTGCCATATGTTAACTAAAATAAATTTTGCCTGGCTAGGCTGGGGAAGTGCTGTCCAGGGCTATCTGTGTCAGCTAGAAATGTTTCTTTCCCCTCCAGGGAAGTTTTTCAGCCTCCAGAACTGTATGTTTATGTGGGAGAGGTACAGGGATCTCTTCAGGAATCTCTTGAGTGAGCAGCTTTTTTGAAGGGAACCTGCAGAGGCTGAGGCAAGGAATTGAAAATGAAAGCAGCAATTAGGGCTTGCTCATGCAGAAGGTAAGATGTCTGAGAGATTACTGAGTGAAAAGAGGGCTGAAAAGAGAGTTTTTGAAGGGCGCTGAGTAAGAAAAGGGTTGAAATAGTGATTGGTGACTGTTGAAGCGTGATTTAATTATCTGAAAACTGAATTTGGTGACCATTTGGAACTTTGGGTGAGTGGCTCAGAAAGAAATACTTACTGAGAGTCTTACTGAATAAAGAATATTTCTTAAATGCAATTAAATTTTTTTTGGAATCCTGTCTAAGGTCTGGAGAACCCATTTGTAATGAGCGCTGGAACTATAATTCTAAATACGACTTTAAGCTTTTGAGAGTGCATGAGAGTATTGATTTTATAGGGAGGACTGGAAAGGGGCTGATACCGGGAAGGGTTACAGGGACTGGAAATAGGCTGATGGAAAGAAGTGAAGAAAACAAAAGAAGAGATAAGAAATGGCAGATGGACCATAGACCACCGAAAGAGAGCTAAGAGAATACAGGAAAGCAGACGCCTCAGATTGGGACCAGCATGATCAGAGAATAAAATGATCAGACAAAAAAGGTAGAAAAAATAATTTTATTTCATTTTAGTGATTGGACTTTGTGTTATCTTCATTTATTTATTTAACCAGTTTTGTATACCACCTTATCCTTCAATCAAAGTGGTTGACAAGACAACAAAGGCTTACATATTGAGGGTATGAGAAAACAAAAATGATACATTACAATATAAATGCAAAAGAAAACAGTATGTTATAATACTATATCATAGTGAAATTAAATATGCATAATGGTTAATTTAAGTTATTTCACCAAATGATTCTATAAATAAGTGTATAAAGATTTGCGAAAGTCCTTAAGGTCTTCCTGAGTTCTTAAGGGGTATGTTTACTAAACCGTCTTAATGTGCGCTCTGTGATGTTATCGCACGATAAGGTACCTTATCGTGCGATAATGGTGCTTTTTTAGGCGCACAGGTACCTTATCGCACGATAACGCGCGCAGCAGCGCAAACGAGTGCTGAAGGCGGGGAAAGGCTCCCAGAGAGCGGAGGAAGGCTCCCCAGAGGCAGAGAGAAGGGGTCAATGGGTGGAGAGTGGGAGGGGAGAGGCTCCCCACACACTAATGCTGTGAAATCCAAGGCTGAAAACTAACGCCAGTGAAACCCTGGCGTTAGAACTGATTTGAATGGAAGAGAAACCATTTATGTCAGCAATGTACAGAAAAAACAGAGAAACCTACAAAAAAGTGATAAGTGTGATACATGTGCACGGAGCAAAAGTGCAAATAAACATTGAAAATGACCCCAACAAAATATAAAAAAAACATAACCAAGCTGGGCAATAGTGATATTAATGGGAAACATCAAAAAACACTCCAAAGAAAGCTCCAAAAAAATGATATGAATTTTGGGAGGGTCTACGCTCCGTCCCCATACAAGGCGAATGATCCCACAGTGTAATAGCTCTGATCAGGGTTTCCCTCTCCATTGGACAGGTTTCCTATGGCATGCACATGTTCCACAACAGCAGGGTGGGCATGTCGGAATGGGCAACTGGACAGATGCTGGGAAAGGGGACACAGAGGGCTGCAGACGGCACATGCTGTGCTGCAGCTGGGCCACAGTGTGGACTAGGGTGATGCCTAAGTGGCCCATAGGAATGCTGAAACAGTAGAGCAGCCAGACAGCAACTGATGAAGGCCCAGCATGGGCAGGAGTGTGCTTCCCACAGTGTCACAGGGGATAGTACCCAGTAGATACCCCCAAGGGCACAGAACAGTGGCAGGCAGTGCTGAAGGGAAGCATGGACATCTATACAGGCACCCCTAACCCAGAACCCGCACCATAGGCAGTCGCCTACCCGCACACTGGATGGCCTGAGACTGCGCTCCACCAGCACCACCAGCAGAAGGGCATGTCAGCAGGGAGGCAGAGGGGCACTGGTGGTGGAGGGGGCAGTTGCAGCTGCCCAGAGCAGACCGTGGCCTAGCCCTGTGTAGGTGGGTGCCATGCACTGCAACACAGGCCCTGTCTGATGAACAGTCATGGTATTCCCAGGGAATGTACTGTCTCTGTGGGAACATGGTGGTGCAGTGCACACAGCCAGTGTGTTCAGGAGCAGAAGGTCACAGGCTCAAGTCCCAGCTGTGGTTCCTACCAACCCAGCCCACATATTATACCCACTACTAAAACGTGCTAATACAGACAGAACCTTTATTGCAGATGACGTAAACATGCCCAAAACACCTACATTTTATCCTACAGAGCACAGACACCATAAACAGGTGCATTACCTAGAGCAGAGTCTCCCAAATGCAGTCCTGGAAGGCCAAACACCATTCAGGTTCCATGCTGCTCTAATAAAGATGCCTGTGCTGCATTTCTATGAGCCGCCCCCATGGTATGCAGATGTATCTCATGCATATTCATGAGGGACAGCATGAAAACCCGAACAGTGTTTGGCACAGCAGGACTGGAGTTGGGAACCTCTGCCGTAAAGCAGCAACCAACAGGGGCAGACACACCCGCACCCACAGGCTCCATTAGCCAATGCCTCCTGGAGAGGCAGGACATTGGGCCTTGCGTGCATCTCTCAATACTAGCACTTGCATACCTTAGCAATGCCACCCTAAACCTGGGAATTCGGTACACAGCTATCAAAAGGTTGCTATGATTACTGGCAGATAGCAATTCCTAAGTTAAGCACAATTTGCTGATTGAGCTGCATCATAGCAACCTTTCTGATGTCTCTGGAATGTGCTTCATGTCTGGAATCTGACAGTGTTTACCACCCTGGGGAGTGACCCCAACAGTATTGCCTACCATATCCATGCCTGCACTGTGCCCAGGACTGGTGCTGTGGCCAGGGCTGCCAAACACCTCTATAGTTGCACAATGCTGGCATAGGTGTGGGAGTGTGTGTCTGTCTATCCAGTATGTGGTGGCTGCCAACACCCTCCACAGCCCACACTGCCAGCACTGTTGCCAGTATTGGCCTGCCAATGTGCATAATGAGGAGCAAGCTACCATGGGTATAGCCCAGACAGGGTGGCCTAGCCAGGATGCATCTGCACAGGGCATAGGGCAATGGCTGGGACATTGTAGTGCCCGGCCACCACCTGCACAGACAGGGTGGCCACAGCATGTCCTGCTGAGAGATCACTCTCACCCTGACTGAGTAGTGACCACGGCTTGGCTAGTTTTGGGGCCCAATCACTGACTTATCTACTTGGTGTGTATGCTGACATCCCAGTTCTGGGTGCACGCATCTCCACCAGGAACATGCACTATGGACTAGCTAGCAGACTGTCTGCAGCTAGTATGTGTCTTGCTGGAACACCTTGCATGGTACAGTGGCTGAAGGCTTGCTGCAGGGGAATATGAGAAAGTGGTGGGGTGCAGCTGAGCATTTCCAGCCCTAATGTCTGTCTGCTATTGCTTTATGGATGTGTGCAGAGCTGCATTGACTGCCCTGTAGGGTGTCTGTTCCCCAGCAGGACTGGGGTTGATGGTCCCCTCTACTGCCACCATTGCAGGGAGGTAGAATGTGGATCTGTTGGTGGGAGACCCTCAGCCCCAGAGGGTAGAGTGGGTTGGATGGTGGTACATAATCCTCCTATGGGTCCATAAGGACTAAACCTGAAATACCGATGTAGCCAATATGTGTCTGCAGGAACTACCTATCTCACACACTAGCACTGCTGGGGACCTGCAGCATGGCCTATTTCTGCCATGGAAGGTGCTGTAGACCTGGTGCTGGGCACCCCACCTCACCCTCAGGGAGAGCACAGGACCTGCACAATGGCACGGTCTGTAGCTACTCTGTGCCAGTAACACACACGGTCAGTTCCCCCTGCCAGGCCGAGGTGCCGTGGGGGTGCATACCCCATCTTGTGATCATCTGTAGACTGCTGATTTGCATGTGCAGTGCATCATGGGTATGAGTGGGTTAACTCTATCCTGGTGACCATAGCAGACTGTTTGTGTGGTGACATGCAGTCCTTCTGCAGCCAGCCAGGGGTTTGTTAGCAGCTGTAGCCCACTGTTTACTTCACTGCCTGTGGAGCCAGAGGTCATGGGTTGAAACCCACAGTGGGGTTATTTGATAGGGCTGTCCAAGGCATTGTCTTTTTTTAATGTACATTAGTGCTGCCAGCAAAAACTCCATCAGAGTACTGTAACCATAAGGTGCCTCAGAAGGCGCCCTATAGGGCGCCCTATAAATCGCCTTCTGAGGCACCTTATGATTACAGTTCGTATAAGGTGCCTTATAAGGTGTTCTATGGAGCGCCTTATAGGTTGCCCTATAGGGGACATTATAGGGTGCCATGGCGGACAGTGCACTTTATAATGTGCCCCATGGAGTGCCTTATAGGGTGCCTTATGTGGCACCTTAGGTTACGGCACGTGAGGGTGTGTTTGCTGGCAGCAATAATTAAAATACAAATAAAATGCCTCAAGAAACAATACTTACATGTCAAAGCTGATGCCTCAGCCAGCCTTATGCATTAGGCACACTGAGGGATCAAACTTATGACCCTGTATCATCAGTCAGTGTATTAACCATTGTACTACACCTCTGTTTCTATGCTTACATCTCTGCGCGCCTACTTAAGATTACCATGCGGTAACGCGCTTAGCAGTGCTTCGCCCGATAATGTGCGCAGCAGCGCGCGTTATTGCGTGATAATCCCGTTTTGCTACTTTAAGACTGAAACGCCCACTCCTTTTATGGCATCCTGCAAACTATCGCTGGGCGCATGTTAGGACGTTTTAGTAAACATACCCCTAAGTCTTCAGGAATAGAATTCCATAACTCTGGTGCCATAAAGGAAAACGCTCTTTTAGAAGTAATTTGTTTTGATTTATTGAAGTTCAAAGGAGTATTAAGTTTATTGATATTTTGAAATTGTCTTGGTCTTATGCTCTTGTCTTTTGAAATTATAGATTGCAGAATATCCACTGAGGATTGGTGAAAATTTTTGAAAATAGTCATTAGGTTTTTATATTTTGCTCTTGCAATAACCGGAAGTTAACGTGACTGTTTGAGGACAGGAGTTATGTGTTCAAATTTTGTAGAGCCAGTTATAATATGCGCAGTGGTGTTCTGAACTAATTGGAGAGGATGGATCGAGTGTTTAGGAAGACCTTGATACAAGATGTTTCCAAAATCAAATAGAGGTGTTATGACTGCCTGATATACCTTGCGAAAGTGATTTGTATTTAGCATTGGTTTTAGTCTTCTTATAATCTTTAAACAATGGTATGCTTTTGACGCTATTATGTTTATATGAGATTTTAAATTTAAATATTTATCTAATGTAACACCTAAATATCTTACTTCATCTTTAATTTTTATTTCTCTATTTAATAAATTAAATTCAATGGGTAGTTTTAAGGACTGGCATTTAGATATGAACATTGCTTCTGTTTTGTCAGAATTTATTTATTTTTTTTTTTGAAAAATCTGTTTATTGATAGTAAAAAATACAATAACAAGCAAACAACCAAACAATATCCAAATAGGTACAATCGGCCTGTTCCATAGCACCTCCCGGGTAGGGCTGTGTCTTGTCCACCACCCTGGGAGCATAGCAGCAGCAACAAATACAGTAAGGTATCACATCAAGGGCACCCAATTATCCCCCTCTTACCCCCCCCTTAACCCCCCCCAACCCAAGGTCACCGGTGCATTCCTAGCTAAGGAGCCCCCCCCTTTATTCCTCCCACGGCACTATGCTACCCGGAGTATCTCGCTGCGGATTTTGGGCTCTAGTGATTGTATATAAGGCATCCAAATTAACAAAAAGGTGGCCCATCTCCGGGGGTGCCGCTGCGCACTCCGCCGTTCCAAAAGCATAAACTGATGCAGGGTATTGCGCCATTCCCAAAACGTAGGGCCCGTAGGTTCCCTCCACCGGTGAAGGATGGGAGCCTTACCCACCAGACAGGCCTTTCGCACCAATAAACCTTCCCATCTGCCCTTAGGGTGGAGTGGTCCCGTCTGATCCAAGATTACCGACAGCCCGGACCAGCTGATCCGCTGATGTAGCAGGCCACCCAGGTACTCACCGATCCGAAGCCAATACCGGCGGATGACTGGGCACCCCCACCACATGTGGCCCAAGTCCGCCAGGCCACAGGAGCATTTGGGACACCCCCCATGTGTTGTAAGACAGCTTCTCAGTGCTCTTCGCGGCGAAAAATGGGCTCGAAGAATGCTTTTAAACTGGATTTCGCGCCACCGGGCCCCCTCCACAAGGCACGCAATCCTACCCAACGCGCCCTGGATCGAGCCCGCGGGTATCTCCCTACCTAAGTCTCTCGCCCATGCTTGTGTTACTGTCGCATGATCCGGGGGTGGGTCGAAGGAATCAAGTTTTCTCTTAAAAAGAGAGCAATCGTCGGGGGCGTTTCCGACCCCAGGGCAAAAAAATCCAGAATCTTCGCTGAGCACTCCGCTTGTAGTTCTCGCCCAGGCAGTGTTCCAATATAATGAGACAATTGCATGTATGCAAAGACTGAGTTCCCAGGGTTCAGATCGTATTCCCCACAAAGAACGTCCAGGGCCTTACAGCGCCCCTCGGTGTCCACCACATGACCTAACCGCGTAATCCCCGATTGCTCCCAGCACTGAAAAAGCACCGAGTCTGACCCCGGCGTAAAGGAGGGATTGCCCCGCAGGGGTAGCCAGCTGGAGACCTCCGGGCTACTCCCCCAATATCTGTTCAACTGCTGCCATGTACGTCTAGTAGCCTGCAACAGAACACTGCCAACCAGGCGTGCCGGCAGAACCCCCCGCCCAAGATGCAAGACCGCATCAAGAGTTTGCGGCGCCACAAAGGCCTCCTCTAAGGCCCGGGGGGTGTAAACCTCCGTATCCCCCATCCAATGACAAGATGTCGGGCCTGGCACGCCAAGGCATATTTCCAAATGTCCGGAACTCCCACCCCTCCCGACTTCCATCCCCCCTTCATCCGGACCAACGGAATACGTGCTCGGCCACCTTTCCAAAGAAACCCTCTAATAGCTCTTTCAACCCGCCGCAAATCCCGTTTCAATAGCCAGACCGGGAGGGTCTGCAGCCAATAAAGCATCCTGGGAAGAACCACCATCCCTAAAGCTGCTACTCGCCCCAGAAGGGACAATGGAAGGGGTGCCCACGCCTGCATCTGCGCTCTAATTTTAGAGAAAATGCGTTCAAAATTCGCTTTGTAAATCTGAGATGGTATTCGAGTCAGCAAAATGCCGAGATAAACGAAGGAATCCGTAGCCCATCGAAGCGGAAAATTCCCAGGCCAGCTATCTTTCAAGTTCCCACCCACATCTAGCGCCTCCGATTTAGCCAGGTTAAGTCTTAAACCTGCGAATCTACCGTAGAGGGAAAACTCCTCCAACAACCGGGGTAATGTTTGTTGAGGCTTCGTAAGATGCATCAGTAGGTCATCGGCAAAGGCCGCCACCTTGAACCCGTAAGAGCCAATGCGCACCCCCGGGATATCGGGCGACTCCTTTGTGCGCCGTATCAGTGAGTCCAGGGACAGCACAAAGAGCAGGGGGGAGAGAGGGCAGCCCTGACGCGTGCCCCTCTCCAGGCTAAATTTCTCCGACACCTCCCCGTTGCATAATATTCCCGCTGTTGGGTCCGCATACAATAACTCCACCATCCTACAGAAGGAATCGCCCAACCCGTAATACGGTAAAAGGCCGTGCAGATAATCCCACTGCACTTGGTCGAACGCCTTCTCCGCGTCGAAGCTAACTAACAACGACGGCGTCCCGCGCTCGTGCACCCATTCCATCGATAGCAAGATTTTACGCAGGTTGCGCACGGCATATCGCCCTCGGACAAAACCAACTTGGGAATCATGTACCAGATCCCCCAATACCGATGCCAACCTGTCCGCCAGAACTTTAGCCATCACTTTGAGGTCAAAGTTCAGCAAAGAAATCGGCCTATAGGACGACGCCTGCGTGGGGTCTTTGCCTGGTTTGGGGATTAAAGTAATATAGGCATGGTTGGGGCCCCATTTAAATCTACCCTGTGCCACGCGCTGTTGATACATTGCCACTAAGGTGGGGGGCACGCAATCCCCCAGGATTTTGTAAAACTCTGCCCCGAATCCATCTGGACCAGGCGCCTTACAGCAGGCAGCTGTCTGTATAACCCTACAAACTTCCTCCACCGTGATCGGGGCGTCCAGATAGGCCCGTTGGTCCGCCCCCACCTGGGGCAGGTCTAGTTTACTTAAGTAATTCTGCATGGCAACCGGAGACCCGTCCCGCCGTGCATATAGCTGTTGAAAAAAGGCACGAAACGTATGGGCTATTTCCCTCTTCCCCCTCTGCAGTCCCCCCCGCTCGTCCCGAAGTGCCACAATCAGCCTAGATGCCCGACTGCCGCGGAGGCAGCGTGCTAAGAGTTTCCCCGGCTTGTCTCCAAACCGGTATAGCTGATAGCGGTAGTACTCATGGGACTTCTTCGCCCTCTGATGCACCAATTCATTGAGTGAAGTTTGCAATTCCCAAAGCCTGCGCTTATGTGTTCTACTGGGATCCCCCGCACAGCGCCGTCGGGCACGGACTACTTGTTTTTCTAGCTGCACGATTTGCGCCGCAAGCAATTTACGCTTCCGCGTGGCATATTCGATAATATTACCACGCAATACAACCTTGGCCGTCTCCCAGAACAGTTCTGATTCTGATTCATGTTGCTTATTGTACGCAGTGAAATCCTGCCAACACTGTCCGAGATGAGTGCGAAAGTTAGTATCGTAATACAGGTCCATGGGAAACCGCCAAATACGCGTGGAGGTGGACAGGCCCCCCCATCGGAGATCCACCCAGACTGGGGCATGATCAGAGATTACCAATGGGGCTATGTGTGCATCCATTACCCTTTCGAAAAGCCTCTCCGAAACCAAAACATAGTCAATGCGCGCATTGGAGCCGTGCGCCCGCGACTGGTGAGTAAAATCCTTTTCGAGGGGATGAAGTAAGCGCCAGGGGTCTACCGTCCCCAAACGACGACACAACCCTCGCAGCGTTTTAGTAGTTGCAGCCCGCGTTCTCACACTCCCCCCTCCACATGTATCCAGGTCTATGTCCAACACCCCGTTCAGGTCCCCAGCCAGGATTAACGGCACATCTGGCAGCTGTTCCACCCAGGATGCCAGTCGGGCATAGAACGGCCGATCCACAACGTTGGGTCCGTATACATTGCCCAGCACAATAGGCCTACCCTCCAAGTAGCCATAAAGCAGGATAAATCTCCCCTCTGGGTCCGAGCACTGCTGTTCCATCTCAAAGCGGACCCGGGCGCTGACCAGAATGACCACTCCACCCTTTTTCCCCTTAGCCGGGGCGCCCCAACTCTGCCCCACCCACATTTTCTGTAGTTTAGCATGCTCGTCGGCCGTCTGGTGGGTTTCTTGTAGCATGGCAACATCGCATTTTAGTCTGGCTAGATTCTGCAACACTTTATATCGCTTTATGGGATTCCCTATACCACACACATTCCAGGAGACTACTTTCAGGGTGGATCATATTCAAGCAGGAGATATGTTTCCAGTATGTGATAGTAGTGGGGTAGGACCTCCCCAGCCTGAGGACTCCCCCTTAGGAAGACATTGCTCCATCCATCTATTACTACGAACAATCTAAGTGCACTCGGTGACCTTGGACCCCCGCCCCCCCAATCACCCACCCCCCTCCCCCTCCCCCTCCCCTCCCAGCCCCCACCCCAGACCCCCTCCCCCCTCCCCCCCCTCCTTCTTCCCTCCATAACTCACTCTTTCTCCCATCATCTACCTCCCCTCCCCGCTGCAATTAACCTCCAGAGATACGCCCCACCACCCCCCCCAACTGCGATACAACACCCACGAAGCCTACCCGCCGAAGCACCCGGTCCCTCTCACGTAAGCCCCAATCGCTAGGGCAAACCCCATACTAGCCCAAGCCCCCTGCCCACCCTTCCCGCTGCCCTGGGAACCCCGACCACCCGCCCACTACCCCATCCAAGTCACCACTCCCCCCCATCCCTCCCCCTCCAGCCTCAGTCATACATAGCCAGCTACACAATAATATGAAACAATCACTCAATGCACATCTGAAGGGGCGCATGCATATCCCCTAAAGCTGTCACAGCAAACTTTAAGTCGGGAAAGAACAAAACAAAACAGCAATAAATACAAGCATTTCCCAGCTGGGATCATCAGTTAAATTTTACACGGCCATAAGTTGGCTACATTCGGAGAAGGCCTTGATCCCCGGACCCCCACCCCACGATGGCACGAGGGGGGGGGGGGCGCCCCATCCGTCACTCTGTTCGGAGCAACAGAAAATTTTTAAACCCAGGGAGGGATCTCCCCCCCGTACCCCGGAGGCGCTCCAAGTCAGAGGGAGCTCAGGGCATAGCACCCATCCGCACCACCTACCTGCAACCTCTCCGGGCCGGCCGACCCACCACCAATATCTCACGAGCCCCGTCAGCCCATCCGTGGGGAGGGGCTCCCAGGGGCCCCAGGATGACCCCGGCACTCCAAACCACCTACTTACCAGCCGGTAGCTACCAGCTGCTGGTCTCCCGGGTCTCCCCCCGGGCAGCCAAGGCAAGCCCACCCCCCGATACCCGACCCGGTACGGGGTCCTGAGGTAATAGGCCCCAGTCTCATCCAAGGTGACCCCCCTCCCCCAGTGGGCCAAGCAGGGCTAACTTTATTAGGCCACCTAAGTGCCCCAGAGCACTATAATTGAACAAACAGGCCGTCCAAACTGTGGACGTAGAAATAACCCCGCTCTAAAACACTGGCAGTCACTTGAGGGCACTCAGCGTGATGCACCGCCCGGGAGCTTAGCGTCCACATATCGGGCCGCCTCTTCAGCAGTCTCGAAGGTCTTGCGTTGTCCCTCAAAGAATACGTGGAGACGCGCCGGGTACTGGACGGTGAATTTGATCTGGGCATCAATCAGTTTCTGGCATACAGGTGCGTAGGCACGCCGGCGCTGGCTCAATGCAACTGAATAATCCTGGGCTATCCGGAGCCGCACATTCTCCAACTGTATGGAACCTGCGTTTTAGCGGCTCGCAGAATAGCTTCTTTTTGTGGATAGCGGAGCAGTTTAAGCAGAACCAGGCGAGGGCGAGAGTCCTGGGCCTTTTTGCTCCCCACGCGATGCACCCTCTCGATCTCGATGTTCCCGCCGGCACCAGACTCTCCTAGCAGTGCGTCAAAAAGCCTTTCCAAGTACTTTCTCAGGTCTTTATCCAGCACCGCTTCAGGGATTCCCATTACTCTCAAATTATTTCTTCGAGAGCGATTCTCGAGGTCATCGAGCTTGGCCTCATGGGAGATCAGTCGGGCCTCAAGGCCTGCCACCGTCTGGTTCAGCTCGAGCAGGGTGTCCTCAGCCCGGCCCACACGCTCTTCTGCTTCTTGCAGCCGTTTCCCAAAGGCATCCACCGAGCTCTGCACAGCGTCAAGTTTGTCGCGGAGGGTGGTAAACTGTGCCGCTAGAACCTCTGCTATGGCCGCCGAGATTTCCTCTACCTTCGCC
This sequence comes from Ichthyophis bannanicus, assembly GCA_033557465.1. NCBI lineage: Eukaryota > Metazoa > Chordata > Amphibia > Gymnophiona > Ichthyophiidae > Ichthyophis > Ichthyophis bannanicus. Next base: position 364,574,819 of record CM066031.1, on the reverse strand, counting down.
GGGGAGGCCGGCGAGGTAGGCGCCCCTCCTCCGTCCGCCATCTTACTCTGAGCAGGGCCCCGATCTCGCTCCTTCTTCCCGGTTCGGAGTGCCGCGGCCATCCCCGCCGAGCCCTTCTCCGCGCGATCAGCAGGTAATAAGTATGCGGCACTGGGGTTGATATTTGCCAGGTTCTCTGGGCTAAAATACGGCGCTATTATGCCGGTTTAGGCTGGGGTAGTGGGAGCGCGATCAGCACGCGTCCGCTCGCGCTCACCGCATCACCGGAAGTCAGAATTTATTTTTAAGTTGTTGTTATTAAGCCAATCATTCATATCAGCCAAACAGTTATTAATTTTTGTTGTATCAAAGGTATTTTGGTCAATTATAGTATAAACCATAATGTCATCAGCGTATAAATGATAATTAATTTCATGAAGATTAATAATTTGACATATGCAATGCAGCAATGTTTGCCTTCGAGTCAGTCCTGACTCCTGGCGACCCAGAAGCTCCTGGGTTTTCTTGCAGTGTCACCGGAAGTAGATTGCCAGGCCTTTCTTCCGAGGCAATGGAGGGTTAAGTGACTTGCCCAAGGCCACAAGGAGTACTAGTGGGAATTGAACCCTGGTTGCTTGGTTACTAAGCCAGGGTTCTTTTTTTTTTTTTAATTGAATTTTCATAACAATACAAAATAACACAAAGGTAATAGCCATTATCAATACAACATAGCATAAAGAAATACATTACAATGCATCCTGATACCCATCAAGGAGATGCCGAATTAATACAACACACAAACTTTAAATGATTCCTGGAATTATAAATCAAACTCTATTTCACATATCGGTGAATCTAGTAAAGAGAAAGAAAAGACCGACACCAGAAAAGAAACCATTAAGTCTTACCATCCAAAAATATAGTTAACTGTTCTACTTCAACAAATACATATCTTTTCCCCTGATATAAAACGTGACATTTACATGGGAATTTTAAATAAAAGGAAGCCCCCAGAGCAAGAACACGAGGGCGCATATCCAAAAAAGACTTGCGTTGCCGCTGGGTTTCTCTAGAAACGTCTGGAAATATTTGTATGGTCTGGCCACAAAACTTATCATTCTTTTTTTGGAAGTAAGCACGAAGAACTCTATCTTTATCCAACATAGAAACAAACGTTACCACTAGAGTAGCTCTAGAGTCAATAAACCCAGAGATATTTAACGGGGAAGAGGCGGGGTGTTGCGACTGAGCGCCCATCCCCCCCTCTATCTCCGCACTAACCACATTACCAACAGGAACATAAAAAAGTTTAGAAATACTGATTGCCTTAGGATCACTAAAACCCAATACCTCATGAAAATATTTTTGCAGCAAAATCATAGGGGACAAAAAATGTGTCTTCGGAAAGTTAAGTAACCGAAGGTTACAGGATCTAAGCATATTTTCTAAATATTCATCTTGCTTATGCAATACCAATGAATCCACAGGAATCCTATCTAGTAAAGCCTTATGAGAGAGAAAACCAGAATCCTGAAAATCAGCCCGCTTTTCTAAAGACAATATTCTATCCTGATGGTCAGTCAATTTCAGCACAGTCTCATTAGAGAAATCCGAGATCTTCTTCAATGAAGAACCTAAAGTAAGCTCCATACGGGAGACAATTGTCCAAATATCTTTCCGAGAAATATCCAACGGTGGAGTATGAACTTCATCAACCGGGGGGGAAGAAATCACAGTAGGCATAGATATAGATGTCGCCGCAGATTCCACTCTTAAAAAAGAGGTAGGCAACACTTCCAAAACAGAATTAACTATTACTGGCTCAGTCAATGATGAAGCAGCAACAAACGCTGAATTAGAAACACCGATGGGCGGAGTTACGCCCGATTCGCTAGAAGGAGTGAGGGAAGAAGTACTCACGGCTGACGTATCTGCAAGAACATTCACTGCCGACTGAGTTGAGGCAGCTAAATCATGTAATTGTACATGTGCATCCATTGGACCAATAGTCTTGACTGCCTTCACTTGGACAACCGGCGGTAACTTCTTTTTCCTCTTCCCCATAACAGGGAGTACCCTCCTCAACCGACGTGAACCGAAGGGGCACCAAAGGGGCGTGGCCTGCCCCTTTGGTCACGCCCCTTTGGTCACGCCCCCAAGGGATGCCCGCGACCGCGTCCCGCGGTGGGGCAGATGATTTTAAAGCCCTCAGAGCAGCTCAAGAACCAATCGGGAGAGCCACCAGCACCAGCAATCATTCAGGGAAAACAGCAAAGTAAGAGTCCAGCTGAGAACGGCACCTCAGCGTCCCGCGGTGGGGCAGATGATTTTAAAGCCCTCAGAGCAGCTCAAGAACCAATCGGGAGAGCCACCAGCACCAGCAATCATTCAGGGAAAACAGCAAAGTAAGAGTCCAGCTGAGAACGGCACCTCAGCGTCCCGCGGTGGGGCAGATGATTTTAAAGCCCTCAGAGCAGCTCAAGAACCAATCGGGAGAGCCACCAGCACCAGCAATCATTCAGGGAAAACAGCAAAGTAAGAGTCCAGCTGAGAACGGCACCTCAGCGTCCCGCGGTGGGGCAGATGATTTTAAAGCCCTCAGAGCAGCTCAAGAACCAATTGGGAGAGCCACCAGCACCAGCAATCATTCAGGGAAAACAGCAAAGTAAGAGTCCAGCTGAGAACGGCACCTCAGCGTCCCGCGGTGGGGCAGATGATTTTAAAGCCCTCAGAGCAGCTTAAGAACCAATCGGGAGAGCCACCAGCACCAGCAATCATTCAGGGAAAACAGCAAAGTAAGAGTCCAGCTGAGAACGGCACCTCAGCGTCCCGCGGTGGGGCAGATGATTTTAAAGCCCTCAGAGCAGCTCAAGAACCAATCGGGAGAGCCACCAGCACCAGCAATCATTCAGGGAAAACAGCAAAGTAAGAGTCCAGCTGAGAACGGCACCTCCAAAAAGAATAGATGATAAAGCTGAACCTTGAGGTATGCCTTGTCCAATCAAAAATTGAGAGGATTGTATTATATTTTATACTGCATGGAGGAACTGCATATTTTTCTGATGTTGCACTGCTTGAAGAGTCTAGCTTCTTGGGGTTTCAGTTTAAATTTTGTCTACATATTTTTATTTTTCCTTTAGACTGTAAGTCACTTATTCTGTTCTTGGTGAGTGTCTGTGTTCTGAGTGTGTGACTGAGCCCAGGTGTTCTGTTAACATAGGGGTATGTTTACTAAACTGTCTTAATGTGCGCTCTGACACGTTAGCACGCGATAAGGCACCTTATCACGTGATAATGGTGCTTTACCGTGCGATAAGGCACCTTATCACGCGCTAACGTGCTCAGCGGCGCTCAGCGGCACAAACGAAAGCTGAAGGCGGAGTAAAGGCTCCCTGAGGGTGGAGGAAGGCTCCCCAGAGGCAGAGAGAAGGGGTCAGTGGGTGGAGAGTGGGAGGGAAGAGGCTCCCTGCACACTAACACTGTGGATTAAGGGGCTGAAAACTAACGCCAGTGAAACCCTGGCGTTAGAGTAGATTTAAAGGAAAGAGAAACCATTTCCGTCAGCAATGTACAGCAAAGCCAGGGAAACCAACAAAAGGTGATAAGTGTGATACATGTGCACAGAACAAAAGGGCAGATAAACATTGAAAATGACCTGAACAAACCAGAAAAAAAACATAACCTAGCTGGGCAATAGTGATATCAATGGGAAACATCAAGAAACACTGTCGAGAAAGCTCCAAAAAAAAGATATCAATTTTGGAAGGGACTATGCTCTGTCCCCATACAAGGTGAATGAGCCCACAGTGAAATAACACTGATCAGGGCTTTCCCTTGTTACTGGACAGGTTTCCTATGGCATGCACATGTCCCGCAACAGCAGGGTGGGCATGTCGGAATGGGCAACTGGACAGATGCTGGAAAAGGGGACGCAGAGGGCTGCAGGTGGCACATGCTGTGGTGCAGTTGGGTCACAGTGCGGACTAGGGTGATGCCTAGGTGGCCCATACGAATGCTGAAACAGTAGAGCAGCCAGACAGCAACTGATGGGGGCCCAACATGGGCACGAGTGTGTTTCCCACAGTGTCACAGGGGATAGTACCCAGCAGGTACCCCCAAGGGTACAGAACATTTGCAGGTGGTGCTGAGGGGAAGCGTGGACATCTATGCAGGCACCCCTACCCCAGAACCCGCACCATAGGCAGCCGCCTACCCACACACTGGATGGCCCGCGACTGCGCACCACCAGCACCACCAGCAGAAAGGCATGTCAACATGGTGACAGAGGGGTACTGGTGATGGAGGGGGCAGTGGCTGCTGCCCACAGCAGACCATGGCCCAGCCCTGTTTAGGTGGGTGCCGTGCACTGCAACAGACAGGCTCTGTCTGACAAACAGTCATGGTATCTCCAGGGAATGCACTGTCTCTGTGGCAACATGGTAGTGCAGGGCATACAGGCAGTGTGTTCAGGAGCAGAAAGTCACAGGTTCAAGTCCCAGCTGTGGTTTCTGCCAACCCAGTCCCCGAGTTTTGATATACCGCACCTTCCATTGATCAGTTGCGGTTTACATGGAACAACAGTAAACAAGGCAATGCTGTTTTTACAAATAACAATGTGAAACTACAAGAAATTCAATCTTACAATTAACAGTTGTAAACTATGTATAAAGAACCGAATTATAACTATGTACAAGGTATGTATGTTTTCAAAAATATCGGTTTGGGGTTTTAGCACTTATTTCAGTTCAGAGATGGGTTAAGTCGGCTGGTGAAACTATCCTTTTTCTTGTTGAAAAGGTGAGTTCGAGAAGGGTCCATAGTATGTTGAGAATAAGTGTGTTTTAAGTTTTTTCCTGAACTCTATGATTTGAGATAAGGATCTTAATTTCGAAGGAATGGTGTTCCAAATTATAGGGGCAGCATGAGAAAATGCTTTCTTGTTTGTTGATTTTTTGGCCTTTATAAATTCCTTTGGTGTTATTAGTTTATTTAGTTGGTCTCGCCTTTGAGGAATATGATTGGGTTCTTAATGCGGTAATATAGACAGAACCTTTAGTGCAGATAACGTAAACATGCCCAAAACGCCTACATTTTACCCTACAGAGTACAGACACCATAAACATGCGCATTACCTAGAGCAGAGTCTCCCAAAAGCAGTCCTGGAGGGCCAAACACCATTCAGGTCCCATGCTGTCTCCAATAACTATGGCTGTGCTGCATTTCTATGCACCGCCCCCATGGTGTGCTGATGTATCTCATGCATATTCATTAGGGACAGCATGAAAACCCGAACAGGGTTTGGTCCACCAGGACCAGAGTTGGGAACCTCTGCCCTAGAGCAGCGGCCAACAGGGGCAGACTCACCTGCACCCACAGGCTCCATCATCCAAAGCCACCTGGAGAGGCAGGATTTTGGGCCCTGTGTGCATCTCCCTATACTAGCACTTGCATATCTTAGCAATGCCACCCTAAACCTGGGAATATGGTACACATCTATCAAAAGATTGCTATGATTACTGGCAGAGAGCAATTCCTAAGTTAAGCACAATTTGCTGATTGAGCTGCATCATAGCAACCTTTCTGATGTCTGTGGAGTGTGCTACAGGTCTTGTGTCTGACAGTGTTTACCACCCTGGGGAGTGACTCCTACAGTATTGCATACCATAGCCATGCCTGCACTGTGCCCAGGACTGGTGCTGTGGCCAGGGCTGCCAAACACCTCTATAGTTGCACAATGCTGGCATAGGTGTGGGGAGTGTATGCCTGTCTATCCAGTGTGTGGTGGCTGCCAACACCCTCCTCATCCCACACTGCTAGCACTGTTGCCAGTATTGGCCTGCCAATGTGCATAATGAGGAGCAAGGTACTGTTGGTATAGCCCGGACAGGGCGGCCTGGGCAGGATGCATCTGCACAGGGCATAGGGCACTGGCTGGGACATTGTAGTGCCCAGCCACCACCTGCACAGACAGGGTGGCTACAGCATGTCCTGCTGGGAGGTCACTCTCACCCTTACTGAGCAGTGACCATGGCATGGCTAGCTTCCCCCATAGTGCTACATAGTATTTTTCTCAATTGATATATATGGGTTCTCCTTTTGGGGGCCCAGTCACTGACTTATCTGCTTGGTGGGTGTGCTCACATCCCAGTTTTGGGTGCACACATTTCCTCCAGGAACATGCACTGTGGACTAGCTAGCAGACTGTCTGCAGTTAGTATGTGTATGGCTGGAACACTTTGCAGGGTGCAGTGGCTGGAGACTCACTATGCTCGCTGCTGGAGAATGTAAGACTGGGGTGGGGGGCAGCTGAGCATTTCCAGGCCTTCTGCCTGCTATTGCCTTATGGAATGCTACAGATCTGCACTGACTGCCCTGTAGCGCATCTGTTTCCCAGCAGGACTGGGGTTGTTGGTCCCCTGTACTGCCACCAAGGCAGGGCTGTAGAATGTGGATCTGTTGGGGGGAGATCCAGTCCCCCAACCTGGTCCCCAGAGAGCAAGTTCGGTGGTACTATATAGTCCACCTAGGGGTCCAAACACACACCCCCACCCCCACACCCCCCCACCCCCACACCCCCCACACCCCCACCCCCCACACCCCCACCCCCACACCCCCCCACACCCCCACCCACCCCCACACTCCCAGCCCCCCCACACCCCCCCCACACCCACACCCCCCCACACCCCCCACACCCCCCCACACCCCCCACCACACCCACCCCCCACACCCCCCCACACCCCCCCCCCCACACCCCCTACCCCCCCCACACCCCCACACCCCCACACCCCCCTACCCCCCCCACACCCCCCACCCTCCCTACCCCCCCCCACACCCCCCCACCCTCCCTACCCCCCCCACACCCCCACCCCGTGATACCACCACACAACCCACCCTCTGGGGCTCAGGGTGGGAAACAGGATCACCCACCAATAGATCCACAGTCTACCTCCCTGCAAGGGTAGCAGTAGAGGGGACCATCAACCCCAGTCCTGCTGGGGAATAGACAAAGCGGTAGACATCCATAACGCAATAGCAGACAGACGGCAGGCCTGGAAATGCTCAGCTGCCACCCCACCATTATCTGACATTCTCCAACAGCAAGCCTCCAGCCGCTGCACCCTGCAAGGTGTTCCAGCAAGACACATACTAGCTGCAAACAGTCCGCCAGCTAGTCTATAGTGCATGGTCCTGGAGGAGCTGCATGTACCCAGAACGGGGATGTCAACATACACACCAAGCAGGTGAGTCAGTGATTGGGCCCAAAAGAAAACCCATATATATCACATGAGGGAAATGCTATATAACACTATGGGGGAACCTAACCATGCCATGGTCACTGCTCAGTCAGGGTGAGAGTGACCGCCCAGCAGGACACGCTATGGCCACCCTGTCCGTGCAGGTGGTACTGGGCACTACAATGTCCGAGCCATTGCCCTATGCCCTGTGCAGATGCGGCCAGGCCAGGCCACCCTATCCAGGTTTTTCCCACAGTACCTTGCTCCTCATTATGCACATTGGCAGGCCAATACTGGCAACAGTGCTAGCAGTGTGGGCTGTGGAGGGTGTTGGCAGCCACCACACACTGGATAGACAGACACACACTCCCCACACCTATGCCAGCATTGTGCAACTATAGAGGTGTTGGGCAGACCAGGCCACCGCACCAGTCCTGGGCACAGTGCAGGCATGGCTATGGTACGCAATACTGTAGAAGTCACTCCCCAGGTTGGTAAGCACTGTCAGACACAAGACCTGTAGCACACTCCACAGACATCAGAAAGGTTGCTATGATGCAGCTCACTCAGAATATTGTACTTAACCTAGGAATTGCTATCTGCCAGTAATCATAGCAACCTTTTTAAAGATGTGTACCATATTCCCAGGTTTAGGGTGGCATTACTAAGGTATGCAAGTGCTAGTATTGGGAGATGAACACAGAGCCCAATGTCCTGCCTCTCCAGGAGGCTTTGGATAATGGGGCCTGTGGGTGTGGGTGTGTCTGCCCCTGTTGGCTACTGCTTTACGGCAGAGGTTCCCAACTCCAGTCCTGCGGTGCCAAACACTGTTCGGGTTTTCATGCTGTCCCTCATGAATATGCATGAGATACATCTGCATACCATGGGGGTGGCACATAGAAATGCAGCACAGGCATCTTTATCAGAGGCAGCATGGAACCGGAATGGTGTTTGGCCCTCCAGGACTGCATTTGGGAGACTCTGCTCTAGGTAATGCGCATGATTATGGTGTCCGTGCTCTGTAGGGTAAAATGTAGGTGTCTTGGGCATGTTTACGTCATCTGCAATATAGGTGCTGTCTGTATTAGCACGTTGTAGTAGTGGGTAAAATATGGGGACTGGGTTGGCAGGAACCACAGCTGGGACTTGAACCTGTGACCGTCTGCTTCTGAATACACTGGTTTTGTGCACTGCACCACCTTGTTGTCACAGAGTCAGTACATTCCTTGGTGATACCATGACTGTCCGTCAGACGGGGCACGTCTATTGCAGTACACGGCACCCACCTACACAGGGCTAGGCCATGGTCTGCTCTGGGCAGCTGCCACTGCCCCCTCCACCACCAGTATCCCTCAGCCACCATGCTGACATGCCCTTCTGCTGGTGGTGCTGGTGGTGCGCAGTCTCAGGCCATCCAGTGTGCAGGTAGGCGGCTGCCTATGGTGCAGGATCTGGGGTAGGGGTGCCTGCATAGACGTCCATGCTCCCTCAGCCCTGCCTGCCAATGTTCCGTGCCCTTGGGGGTAGCTGTTGGGTACTATCCCCTGTGACACTGTGGGAAACACGCTCGTGCCCATGTTGGGCCTTCAGCAGTTGCTGTCTGGCTGCTCTGCTGTTTCAGCATTCGTATGGGCCACCTAGGCATCACCCTAGTCCGCACTGTGGCCCAGCTCCACCACAGCATGTGCCGCCTGTGGTCCTCTGTATCCCCTTCTCCGGCATCTGTCCAGTTGCCGTTCCGACTTGCCTGCCCTGATGTTGCGGGACATGTGCACACCATAGGAACCCTGTCCGATTGTGGGGGAAACCCTGAGCAGCGCTATTTCACTGTGGGCCCATTCACCTTGTATGGGGACGGAGTATAGACCCTTCCACGATTTATATCTGTTCTGTGGAGCTTACTCGGGGGGGGGGGAAGGGGTTGATGTTTCTCATTGATACCACTATTGGCCAGCTTGGTTATTGTTTTTTTCCAGTTTGTTGGGGTCATTTTCAGTGTTTTTGTGCCCTTTCGTTCTGTGCACATGTATCACACTTATCACTTTTTTTTTGGTTTCCCTGCCTGGGCTGTACATTGCTGACGCTGAAATGGTCTCTCTCCCCTGTAATGTGCATTTAACGGCAGGTTTTCATTCGCATTGTAATTCAGCTGTTCAGATCAGCGCGTTAGTGTGAAGGGAGCCTCTCCCCGCCCACTTTCCGCCCACTGACCCCTTCTCTCCGCCCTCTCTCCACCTTCTGTGGTGTTTTACCGCGCCGTGGGGCATTACGATCGTTAGCGCATCATAATGCGCGTTATGTAACGTTAACGATCGTAAGCGCAGCATAACGCATGTTATGATGCGCTTACGATCGTTAACGTTACATAACGCGCGTTATGTACGATTACCGCAGTTTAGTAAACATACCCCTAAGACTGCTTAGCAAACATACCCCATAGAGTTTGTACATAAAGATTTATACTGTATTGTAGTAATTTGACATGTTCAGCTTTTCAAATAGGTGTATGGATGTTCCAGGGTCCACTATAGTATTTACAGTGACGCTTTATTTTGGTGGGCTCCTTATGTGAGTTTTGGAAGTTGGTGCTGATATAGTATGGTATGGTAGATTTGCTCTATAGATACTCATTGACTTTGTTGTAGGGTTTTGTATTAGTTCACAATATACCTGGTACTGGAGAATGTTTGTTGTTAGTGAGATGATCAGAATCAGATTTTTTTTTTGTTTTAAGATATTGAGTTCTGTGGGTGAATGTCCTGGTTCTGCTCTGCAACCACTGTTGAAGGGGTTTCTGTTGATGCAAAATATATGTTGAAAAAGAAAAGGTAATAACCATAACGCAGTTTATAACAACAAAGTAAAAATGAGTTATAATTTAGTTTTATAAACTGTGCTGTGGTTCTCGCTCTCTTTTAGTTCCTTGGTGTGCAAACATCTTGCATTTCCTCCATATAATCTAATCAGCTTTTTGGTTTGGTTCAGTCCCTGATTGGAGTTTTGAAAAAGCCCCGCCCACCTCTATGGGGGGGGGGGGGGGGCACCATCTCATCCTTCGCCTCAGGCAGCAGATTGCCTTGAGCCACCCCTGCCTAGTTTAAATGCCTGTCCACATAATGCCTGAATTTTGCACTTAAGATCCTTTTCCCTGCAGCAGAGAGATGTAGTCCATCAAAACAGTATAGCCTCTTGTCCAGTCGCCTATATATCTAAATCCTTCTTGTTTGCACCAGGTTTGGAGCCATGTAGTAAAGTTGATTATACAATGCAGTCTTTCAGCCCCCTTACCAAGAACAGGTAGAACTTCTGAAAGTGCTATAGTGTTAGCAATGGGTGTGAGTGTCACTCTCAGAAGCTGGAAGTCCTTCTGAACTGTAGAGGCACTGTTTCTAGCCAGGTCATTTGTACCCAAGTGGATGACAACATCAATTTTGGAGCGCTCACTTATTGCACTAACTATGGCAGTAATTTGCTTTGTATTCCTGCTGCCTGAAGAGACTGGGAGGCATTTAACTATCTTCTCCCCTTTGAACTGTGTTCCCAAGTTGGTGCCTCTGATGATAGAATTCCCAAGTAGTAGTAGTTTCCTCTTTTGTGTCAGTTTCTTTATATGCAGGGCATTATCAGTAGATTGGGCATTAACTTTCTCTTTTAAGGACACTTCAGTTTCCACTGATTGGGCACTTGAATATCCCAAGGTAGAGAAGGCGTTATGCAGGGGTATCTCTTGATGGCAAGGGTGTCTCCTTGTTACAGGTCACAACCTACCAGAGCCTACTGTGATCCATTTGTTCTTGGGTTGTTTGATTCTTTGTGGGAGTGTTGGTGGATCTTTCTCAAATTGTATTCTAGAGGAGGTGTGTTTAATTGCAGCTAATTCTTCCCTTAATAGAATCAATTCTTTATGCATGACAGATAACTTGAGACATATATGGCAAGCTCTTAGGCTCCAAATGATTCTTCTTAGAATGAAGGCACCACAACTATTGTATTGAATACACAACCTGCTGATTGATATGGCTATAAAGCAGTTCTAGGACAAGGAGAAAAGGTGGGTGTTGCACTGAATTAAAGGACAGATGTCAATTTATATGATGGACTATATAGGCAATTCAGTCCTGGGGTGGGTGGGGTGAGGGGTAGGGTGGGCAGGAATTTAAGTGTCCCTGGTCAGTAGACCTTCTATGAAGGAGGGCACACTCAAATCTAAGAGAATATAAACAGGTAATAACTAGGCAGGGAAAACTTATATCAAAAACAACCAAAATAGTAACTGTATAAACTTATCTTTGCAGTGCTGGATCAGAACCCTTGTTCAGGTAGCAGAGACACTGATTGAATAGTGGTTCAATCCCTGATAGTGGCTTATCCACTTTAGTTTATTTTCCTCTTGCTCTCTATTTGCCTCATAGTATAGAGAGAGTAAGACAAGGTTAGTGAAATCTGTCAGCTTCCACCTGAAGAAACTGCCACACTCTTGACTCTTGGGCCATCTGACTACATTTAAACATCATTGGTGCTGTTGCGAGTCTGACAGTAAGCTCTTCATGGTAAGGGAGGGCTACATTAGGTAGGTGTGGGAGAGGAACATCTTGTTACATGTGTATATAGCACTGCATTCATATGCTGCTGGTTCAAATGACGTTCATGTCTTACATATGGGATCTGTCCTACCAGAGAGGTAGGTCAGGATACATGAACACACACATTCCAGACCATGGTTGACATAGCAGAGTGACCAATGTACCATCTCCTGATGTGTGTTTGTGGGCCAGTCCTGGAATAATCTCATAGTTGGCAGACCATAGTGAGTAGGTTCGATCCCTCCCTCTCTGAACGCATGGCACAGTCACCGCCTTGGTGCTGTGGGTGGCCTTAGAGCAGCATCTCACATGCAAGTAGTTGTGGCATGCCATTCCTACCCCTCCTCTGACAAGATGTGTCAGAGGGGGCCAGGAGTGGCATGCCATGAGCATGCATGATGCTACCTTAAGCCTTGCCACTGCACGACAGGGAACAAATGCCATGCTGCCCTCCTCCCCTAGGTGAGACAATGGATGCTGGGAGGGGGGCAATAATGAGACTCCTCCATTTTGAGCTGCAGGGAACCTCAAGGTAGCAGTGGAGGGGGGTTGCATAAGGGGGTCTGCTTAGGACGGAAGATACCCTAGGCCTGGCCCTGACAGTACAAACAGCAGCATTCCACCTGGCACGCACGGCAAGGACGATGGTATCTTCTGTACTAGGCAGAAGCTGCTACCGCCACACTCCCACTGCTATATGCTGCTAATATGGCTGCATGACGACAGTGGCGGTGGCACGAGTCCTTGGTGACAGCAGCAGAATGTATATGTGCCACCGCTGTCACAGCAGCATCACACTGGACATTGTGCATTTACACCCAAGGCGGCTGCCTAGTCCACCTAGCAGACTAACCAGCCTTACTGAATCACATGGCACTCCCTTTAGCACTTTGTCACCAACAACATAGTGCCCTTTATTACAAGGGCAACATGCTGTGACTGACAGTGGACCACTACTATCACTACTTTCAGGGCTCCAGTCTGGGAGGTACACATTGCATACATGTGATTGGGCTCCCTGTGTGATGTTACACATGCAAAAAAGACTTTCTCCCTCCAAAATGAGCCCTTAATGCCAGCTTTTAGCTGACGTTAAGGTTCCTACAGATGCGCCTCTAAGGCCTATGATTCAGATCTGGTGTTAGCGTGCACTTGCTGGCTCCACCCACTTTCCACCCACTCCCCGGCCTTTCTCTGCTCTTGTTCCCCTTAGCAGTCGGCAGCGCTTTTGCACCCATTATGGCAGCGTTAGCAGCCGGTTGCTCTCTTAGTGCCATTTAGTAATCATACCCCTTATTCTCCATGCCCCCCCCCAGGACACCTATCCATATAGCACATAAACAAGGCAATCCAAGGGTAATATTGAGCCCACGCAGTCACCATTTTTTTAAAATGCTGGCTGCTATGGGTAAAAAAATTCTAGATATTCAGCAGCAGTATTCAGATATGCCGCTAAATATCTGAATTTTGGGTGAGTACTATGGCTGTCGAGATAGGGGCGATATTCCGGTGCTATCTAGGCAGCCAATCAGTAAACACCTAGGACAGCTTTTTTCCAGTCCTAAGCTATATGGATACTTATTTTGATGGTGGTGCCAGAAAAGTCCGCTATCTGGATAAGTTCTGGCTCTTCCCCAGCTTGGCCCAGGGACCACCCCAACACTATTTGGATAGTGCCATGGTAGTCAGAGGAAATATTCAGCGACACTATCCAAATATCAGGCTCAGCATGTTTTAAGCAGTTAGTGGGTCTGCTGCCCAGCTAAAACACCTTGAACGGCCCTTAAGTTTATTCTTCAAGCTGCAGATTTCAGTTTGCTGGTGGTTTCGGTTATGGTTTTTTATTCTCCATTCATCCTTCTGATATTACATCACTATACTAGAAAGAAGCAGGTTGCTTTTTTACAGCTTCTTGAATGTTCTCTACTGTTCCTTTTGCTGTTTTGTCTGTCTAGGATTGATAACACATGACTGACTCATCATACATAATGCAGCTCAGGCCAGACCTAATATATCACAGTGCACATTCAGCAGGAAAGGCTTGCATCATCCTTGAGTATCAGCTTGTAAAAGTAGGATAAAGTGTAAACATTGTCGTTTCCAGAGGGTAACAAGAGGGCAGGACAACTGAAATCTGCAATCTGACCAGCAGGTATTATTCTACCATGGAATGTCTAAACAGATCTAAACCTAGTTTATGTATTTGTGAAAGCTAAACTTACAATAATAAATGCACAGATATTCCAGAGAGAAAGGATTTTCGATTTTCATGTTTTAGTTAAAGCAATATGCAGTAGCTTTTCCTTTGAACACATACTGAAGTTTATGTATCGCCCAGTATCTTTCAAGTCTTTTCTACTAGTACCACTACTACTCATCATTTGTATAGTGCCACTGGTTTCTATTGCTTATAATAATGATGCATCATATGGAAACAGAAACAGAGAAAATGATGAGACGACATAAAGACCATATGGCCTATCTCATCTGCCCATCCATACCAACTACCAAACTGTACAATCCCTTCCACTCACTCTTTGCTTGTCCCATGCTTTCTTGAATTCAGATACAGTCTTCATCTATACCATGTCTGTTGTGAGGTCATTCCATGCATCCACCACCCTTCTTGTAAAGAAATATCTCCTCAGATTACTCTCCTTTAATCCTATGCACTCACATCCAAGAGCTTCCTTTCAATTGAAAGAGGCTCAGCTCTTATGCACTTATCCCACAAAAAGGTATCTAAATGACTCTATCATACCTCCCCTCTCACACCTTTCTTCCAAAGTATACATATTGCAAACTATATACTTTTTGCCAAAGAGCACTAAACATTTTAGTAGTCAATTGCTGGACCGACCCCATCCTGTTTATATCTTTTTGAAGATGAGGTCTCCAATATTGCACACAGTACTCCAAAGAAGGGGGCCATGTCAATTCTTCACTATGTATTAGTCTTAGGACTGAAAATGCTTTCAGTTTTCTCTCCTAAGGCATTTTCAGTCCTAAGACTAACACAAATGTTGTGTTTTCAGTCGTAAGACTTAACATATGTACTCTAAGGGGTATGTTTACTAAACCGGGCTAACGGTGAACCCGGGCTATCTGCCACTAGGTCCCATATTATTCAATGGGACCTAGGGGTATGTTTACTAAACCATCTTAACGTAGCAGCATTGACGTTATTGTACGATATGTAACGTTATCGCGTGATTATCACGCAATAACGTCACGTATCGCGCGATAACGTCGGCAGGGCATTAAGGCACATTAACGCTGTGAAATCCGGGTCTGAAGGGTGGAGTAAGGCCTCCCAGAGGGCGGAGATAGGGGTCAATGGGCGGAGAGTGGGCAGGGAGAAGCTCCAGGCACACTAACGCTGTGAAATCCGGGTCTGAACACTAAAGCCAGTGAAAACCTCGCGCTAGAGGCACATTTGCAGTGATCAGGGTTTTTGTCATTTATATTGGGCAGGTTTGTTATGGCGTGCACATGTGCAGCAACAGCAAAGTGGGCACGTAGAATAGGGCAACTGTACTGATACTGTAAATGGGATACAGGGGGCTGCAGGCGGCACATGCTGTGGTCCAGCTGGGGCACAGTGCAGACTAGGCATACGCCTAGGTGGCACATAGGAATGCCGAAACTGTAAAGCAGCAAGACAGCAACTGACGAGGGTCCAACATGGGCACGAGTGTGTGTCTCACAGTGTCACAGGGGATATTACCCAGCAGGTACCCCCATGGCACATAACATTGGCAGGCGGTGCTGGGGGGGAAGTGCACATGTCCATGTAGGCACCCCTACCCGAGAACCCACACCATAGGCAGCTCCCTACCGGCACACTGGATGGCCTGGGACTGCACACCACCAGCACCACCGGCATAAGGGCATGTCAGCATGGTGGCAGAGAGTTGCTGGTGGCGGAGGGGGCAGTGGCATCTGCCCACAGCAGACCATGGACAAGCCCCGTTTAGGTGTATGCCATGCACTGCATCAGACAAGGTCTGTCTGACGAACAGTCATGGTATACCCAGGGAATGATCTGCCCCTGTGGCAACAGTTTGGTGCAGTACACACAGCCAGTGTGTTCAGGGGCAGAAGGTCACAAGTTCAAGTCCCAGCTGTAGCTCCTGCCAATCTTGTCCCCATATTTTACCCAGTACTAAACCGTGGTAATAAAGATGGAACCTTTATTGCAGATAAAATAAACATGCCTGAAACGCCTATATTTTACCCTACAGAGTACAGACACCATAAGCATGTGCAATACCTAGAGCAGAGTTTCCCAACTGCAGTCCTGGAGGGCCAAATACCATTCAGGTTTCATGCTGTCCCTAATAAACATGCCTGTGCTGCATTTGTATGCATCGCCCCCATTGTATGCAAATGTATCTCATGCATATTCATTAGGGATAGCATGAAAACCTGAACAGTGTTTGGCCCATCAGGAACGGAGTTGGGAACCTCTGCCCTAGAGCAGCGGCCAACTGGGGCACAAACACCCACACCCAGAGTCTCCACTATCCAAAGCCTCATGGAGAGTCAGGCTGTTGGGCCCTGTGCGGAGCAGCATCTCCCAATACTGGTACCTGCATACCTTAGCAATGCCGTCCTAAACTTGGGAACACGTTCCACATATATCAAAAGGTTGCTACGATTAATGTCAGCTAACAAATCCTAAGTTAAACACATTTTGTTGATAGAGATTGATCATAGCAACCTTTCTGATATCTGTGGAGTGTGTTTCAGTTATTGCTTCTGAAAGTGTTTACCACTCCGGGGAGTGACCCCAACAGTATTGCGTACCATAGCAATGCCGGCACTGTGCCCAGGACTGGTGTGGCGGCCAGGGCTGCCATAAACCTCCATATTTGCACAATGTTGGCATAGGTGTGGGAGTGTGTGTATGTCTATCCAGTGTGTTGTGACTGCCTACACCTTACTGAGCCCACACTGCTTGCACTGTTTCCAGTGTTAGCCTGCCAATGTGCATAATGAGGAGCAAGGTACTGTGGGTATTGCCCGGACAGGGTGGCCTGGGCAGGATGCATCTGCACTGGGTATAGGGCAATGGCTGGGACATTGTAGTGCCCGACCACCACCTGCACTGACAGGATGGCCACAGCATGTCATGTTTGGAGGTCACTCTCACCCTGAATGAGCAGTGACCACGGCATGGCTAGGTTCTCCCATAGTGCTAGACAGCATTTCTCTCAAATGATGTTTATGGGTTATTTTTTCTGGGGCCCAATCGCTGACATACCTGCTTGTTGTATGTGCTCACATCCCATTTTTGGGTGCACATAGTTCCTCCAGGAACATGCACTATGTACTAACTAGCAAACTGTCTGCAGTTAGTGTGTGTATGGCTGGAACACCTTGCAAGGTGCAGCAGGTGGAGACTGACTGTGCCTTCTGATGGTGAATGTCAGATAGTGGTGGGGGGCAGCTGAGCTTCTCCAGTGTTCTGTCTGTCTGCCATTGCCTTACATGATGTGTACAGATCTGTATCAACTGCCCTGTAGGGTGCCTGTTTTCCCAGCAGTACCGGGGTTGATGGTCCTCTCTACTGCCACCATTACAGAGATGTACAATGTGGATCTGTTGGTGAGAGATCCTGTTCCCCCCCACCCTGAGCCACAGAGAGTGGGTTGGGTGGTGCTACATAATCCGCTTTTGGGTCCAAACACCCCGTTCACCTATAACATGCGATGATGGCACCCACACAGGATATGCACTATTCTGGGTGCATCATAGTCCACAAGGTCTAGACATGACTGGGAAATATAAATGGACACAGGTGTATCCTAGGTGTGCCTGCAAGGATTACCTAACACACACTAGCACTGATGGGGACCTGCAGCATAGCCTATCTTGGCCAAGCCAGGTGCTGCGGTCCTGGTGCTGGGTGCCCCACCTCACCCTCAGGGTGAGCACAGGACCTGCAAAATGTCATGGTCTGTAGCTACTCTGTTCCAGTAACACACACGGTCAGTTCCCCCTACCAGGCCTAGGTGCATACCCCATTATGTGATCAGCTGTAGACTGCTGACTGCATGTGCAGTGCATCATGGGTACGGGTGGGTTTACCCTATCCTGGTAACCACAGCAGTTTGTGTGGTGACCTGCAGTCTTTCTGTAGCCAGCCAGCAGTGTGGTAGTAGCTATAGAGATGTAGCCTACTGGTTACTTCAGTGACTGTGGAGGCAGAAGTCATGGGTTTGATCCCACAGTGGCGTTATTTATTAAGCCTCTCTGAGGCTTTTTCTTTTAATTTAAATCAGTGCTGCCAGCAAAATGCTCTGCTTTGCACATATTGTTGGAGGAGGAGCAAGGGGGTTCTGTGGATTCAGAATATATGTTTGGATTTAATACAGTATTGTATGATGAAGCATATGTCTGTTGTGGGACTGAAGCAGTGACGGTGGCTCAATGGTGTTTGAAGAGCGCAGCCTCTTGTACTTCCCTCCTCTAATGTGGCCTGCAGGTGCTAAAGCCTGCACTACTGCCCTTGCTGAACCTGTGGCAGGGACGGCAAGTGGGTAGATGCATCGCTATGTTGATGATACCAAATTACTGGCTGAAAGTAAAGATGATCTGAAACATTTGCTTCTCAAGATCAAGGAACATAGTTTTAAAACGGGTCTGCACCTTAATGTTAAGAAGACAAAGATCCTGACAACTGGCAAAATCAATAAGTTCATCATTGATGGAGAAGAAATTAACAACTTTAACCTACTTGGGTCAACATGAATAAAGAAAGGACAAGTAGTCAAGAAATCAGACAATGCATTGCTCTTGACAGAATGGCTATGAAGGACCTAGACAAGATTCTCAAGAGCAGAGATGTCTCTCTCCATACAAAGATTTGACTTGTCCAAGCCATAATATTTTCAATAGCATCATATGGATGTGAAAGTTGGACAGTGAAAAAAATAGACAGGAAGAAAATCGATGCCTTTGAATTATGGTGCTTGCGATGAATACTGTGTATATCATGAATTGCCCAAAGAACAAACCAGTCAGTATTAGCGGAGATCAAACCTAAGCTTTCCTTAGAAGCTCATATGAGAAGACTTCGACTACCAAAAGCAGAGAGGTTCCACAAAAGAGTAAAGTAGCCCAAATGCCCTCGAGTATGGAGCAGACAGAGCTTAAAGATCCCAATTTACCCATGTCTAACAATAGCCAAATTAACATGAATAAAATACATTCTCTAAAATGCTTGTATGCAAATGCTAGAAGACTAAAGAATAAGATGGGAGAGTTAGAATATATAGCACTAAATGAAAGGTTAGATATGATTGGAATATCAGAGACATGGTGGAAGGAGGACAACCAGTGGGACACTGTGATACCTGGGTACAAACTATATCGTAATGATAGAGCTGATCAAATTGGTGGAGGGGTTGCGCTCTATGTTAGAGAGGGCATTGAATCAGAAAGGATTAAAGTTTTGCAGGAAACAAAATCTGCTGTAGAATCTATATGGATTGAAATTCCATATAAAAGGGGGAAGGCAATGGCAGTGGGGTGTATTATCGAGCACCTGGCCAGAATGACCAAATGGATGATGAAATGCTCAAAGAAATCAAGGAAGCTAACAAACGTTACAGCGCAGTAATAATAATGGGTGATTTCAATTACCCCGGTATCGACTGGGTCAGTGTCACGTCAGGACATGCTAGGGAGATAAAGTTCCTAGATGAAATAAATGACTGCTTCTTGGAGCAGCTGGTTCATGAACCAACCAGAGGGGAAGCCATATTAGACCTAGTCCTTAGTGGAACACCAGATCTAGTGCAAGAGATAAGGGTGTTGAGGCCACTTGGCAATAGTGATCATAGCATGATCGCCTTTGATTTAATTAGTGGAGGAGGGATAGTAAGGAAATCCACAGTACTACCTTTTAACTTTCGAAAGGGAGACTATGATAAAATGAGGAAAACAGTTAAGAAAAAACTAAAAGGAGCAGTTGCAAAGGTTAAAGACGTACATCAAGCTTGGGTGTTGTTGAAAAATACTATCTTGGAAGCCCAGACCAGCTGTATTCCACGCTTTAAGAAAAGTGGAAGGAAGTCCAAAAAACTGTCAGCATGGTTTAAAGGTGAGGTCAGAGAGGCTGTTGTTGCCAAAAAAAGCATCTTTCAGGAAATGGAAAAAAGAGCCAAACGACGAAATCTGGAAACAGCACAAGCACTGGCAAGTCAAATTCAAGGCATTGATAAGGCAGGCAAAGAGAGAATTTGAGAAGAAGCTTGCTGCGGAAGCAAAAACGCGAAATTAAGACCTTTTCAAGTACATTCGTAGCAAAAAACCTGTGAGAGAGTCAGTTGGTCCATTAGATGATAGAGGGGTTAAAGGAGCACTAAGAGGCGACAAGGCGATAGCGGAGGGACTGAATGAATTCTTTGCTTCGGTCTTTACTGAGGAAGATATAGGGATGTTACCCATGACTGAAGTGGTATTTAAAGGTGCGGAAGAATTGAAGGAAATATCGATACATCGGGAAGATGTCTTACAACTATTAGATAAACTGAAGAGTAGCAAATCACCTGGGCCTGACATCAGTACCGGGAAAAATGGTAGAAACCATCATAAAGAATAAAATTACTCAGCATGTAGATAGTCATGACCTAATGGGAGACAGCCAACATGGCTTTTGACAAGGAAGATCTTGTCTTACTAATCTGTTATGTTTTTTTGAAGGAGTGAATAATCAGGTGGACAAAGGTGAGTCGGTTGATATTGTGTATCTGAACTTTCAGAAAGCCTTTGACAAGGTCCCTCATGAGAGACGTTTGGCAAAACTAAAGAGTCATGGGATAGGAGGCAGTGTACTATTGTGGATCAGGAACTGGTTAAAAGATAGAAAGCAGAGGGTAGGGCTAAATGGCCAATTTTCCCAATGGAGAAAGGTGAATAGTGGTGTACCCCAGGGATCTGTGCTGGGTCTGCTGCTTTTTGACATATTCATAAATGACCTGGAAAGTGGAATAACAAGTGAGGTTATCAAATTTGCAGATGACACAAAACTATTTAAAGTTGTTAAAACCCAAGAGGATTGTGGAAAATTGCAAGAGGATCTTGATAAATTGGAAGACTGGGCATCAAAATGGCAGATGAAATTTAATGTGGACAAGTGCAAGGTTATGCACCTAGGGAAGAACAACCCAAACTATGGTTACACGACGCAAGGTTCCACATTAGGAACCACCACCAGGAAAAAGATTTAGGCGTCGTTGTGGATACCATGTTAAAACCCTCGGCCCAGTGTGCAGCAGCGGCCAAGAGAGCAAATAGAATGCTAGGTATGATAAGGAAAGGAATGGAAAATAAAACAAAAGATATTATAATGCCTCTATATCGTTCCATGGTGAGACCGCACCTTGAATATTGTGTGCAATTCTGGTCGCCGTATCTTAAAAAGGATATAGCGATTTTAGAAAAGGTTCAGAGAAGAGCCACCAAAATTGTACAGGGTTTGGAAGGATACTCCTATGAAGAAAGGCTAAAAAGGTTAGGGCTCTTTAACCTGGAAAAGAGACGGCTGAGGGGAGATATGATAGAAGTCTATAAATTAATGAACGGAGTGGAACGGGTAAACGTAGATCGATTGTTTACCTTATCAGAATATAGAAAGACTAGGGGACATGCACTGAAGCTACAGGGTAAACTATTTAAGACTAATAAAAGAAAATATTTTTTCACTCAACGTGTAATCAAACTCAGGTATTTGTTACCAGAGGATGTAGTAAAGGCTGTTAGTGTAGCTGGGTTTAAAAAAGGTTTGGACAAGTTCCTGGAGGAAAGGTCCATAAACCATTATTAAGAAGGGACCCAGGATATCAATGCTTGAACCAATACAAGCATTGTGGAACCTGTGTCCCTTGGGGAAACTGCTAGGTACATATGACCTAGATTGGCCACTGTTGGAAACAGAATACTGGGCTTGATTGACCTTGGTATGACCCAGTATGACATATCTTATGTTCTTATGTTCACCTAGTGCACACGTAAGACATCTCACCAACTGGGAGAAAATCATACATGTGACACTCAATGCAAAAGACTGGAAAGCCCCCATCTCGCTGCTGGACTGCTGTCTGCATCTTAGTTTTAAGTTTTTGTTTAGATCTTTAAGTTCTTTACTTACTAAGGGTTGCCAATAAAACTGTACCTAATACGTTTAATATACCTTGTTCACCTGAAGCTTAATTAATCTCAGGTCCTTAGTGTATGACTGATTTGGGTAACGAGCTTCACCTGAGAGCACCTCTTGTCTGTTAAAATGTGTAAGTACCTATAAAGCTACGATTATCCCAGGGGTGGGTGGGTGTGGGGATGGAGGGAGGGAAATAACACTTATTAAAAGAGGGCTGCTACACAGTACCCTGCCCTGTGCTGCTGAGGTAAGCTATATTCTTATTTGATTTAAATTATAGCTCTTTGCTGCTGCTAGGCTCTAACCTATGATGAAATTTAAACTACAAGCTCTTTGCTGGCTTCTAGATTTAACCAGAAAGCTCTCTTCTGTGTTTTAAATTTAAACTAAAAGTACTTTACTGATGCTAGGCCCTGAGTGACTATTAAATGTAAACTACAAGCTCTTTGCTGGCTTCTAGATTTAACCAGAAAGCTCTCTTCTGTGTTTTAAATTTAAACTAAAAGTACTTTGCTGATGCTAGGCCCTGAATGACTATTAAATTTAAACTATAAACTCTCTGCTGGGTATGAAATTTAACCAGAAAGCTCTCTTCTGTGTGTTAAATGTAAACTTAAACTGCTGCTACTAGGCCCTGTCTGATTTAACAAAAAATAGTGGGTTCACAGTTTAATTAGCTTTAATAAAAATAATTCCTTTCAGAAAATTCCCAGAAGTATATACTCACAGTTGCAGATCTCTCTCCAGAAGTAACAGTCCCATTTTCTAGTCTTTTAAGACTGATGCTCACAGTGCTCTGGTTGAGCTATTTATGCCTGTGCTTCTGAGGTAAGCTGTGACTAACTTCCTGGATGATTAACAGTCCTTTCTTGGATAGAAGGAGTCTTTCAAAATGGCCTTTTGATCTGCCACCTGGTGTTTACACCTATTGAAAAACGTTTCACAGGTCTCTTTCCCCCTAGGTAGAAGGCCTCTTTGTAAAGGTCTCTAGAAGACTATTTGCTGCTCAAAGAGTACTGACCCTGTTTTGCCTTTTGTGCTAATCTATATTCTTTTTTGATTTAAATTATAGCTCTTTGCTGCTGCTAGGCTCTAACTTATTATGAATTTTAAACTACAAGCTCTCTGCTGGCTTCTAAATTTAACCAGAAAGCTCTCTTCTGTGTTTTAAATTTAAACTAAAAGTACTTTGCTGATGCTAGGCCCTGAATGACTATTAAATTTAAACTACAAGCTCTCTGCTGGGTATGAAATTTAACCAGAAAGCTCTCTTCTGTGTTTTAAATGTAAACTTAAACTGCTGCTACTAGGCCCTGACTGATTTAACAAAAAATAGTGGGTTCACAGATTAATTAGCTTTAATAAAAAGAATTCCTTTCAGAAAATTCCCAGAAGTATATACTCATAGTTGCAGATCTCTCTCCAGAAGTAACAGTCTCCTTTTCTAGTCTTTCAGGATGCCATAAAAGGAGTGGGCGTTCCGGTCTAAGCGTAGCAATCGCGCATTATCGTGCGACTGAGGGAGCCGTGCATTAGTCTTAAGTAGGTGCGCTGATCTGTAAATACAGCAGCAGAGGTGTAGCACAATGGTTAATAAACTGACTAATGGTACAGGGGTCATGAGTTTGGTCCCCCAGTGGGTTTAATGAATAAGACTGTCTGAAGTGTTACCCTTTACTTTAAACCAGTGCTGTCTGAGGCAATTTCTTTTTTACTTTAAATTAGTGCTGCCAGCAAACACATCCTCACAGTGCCGTAACCTAAGGTGCCGCATAAGGCATCCTATAAGGCACTCCAAAGGGCACATTATAAAGTGCACTGTTCACCAAGGCACCCTATAATGTTCCCTATAGGGCGCCTTATAAGGTGCTTTATAGGGAACTTCATAGTGTGCCTTATAGGGCACTTTATGGGGCGCCTTATGAGGCACCTTAAGGTTACAGAACTGTGAGTGTGTTTTTGCTAGCAGCACTAATTTAAATTAAATAAAGAAAATGCCTCAGACAGTCCTATCAAACAACCCCACTGTGGGATCAAACCCATGACTTCTGATTCCACTGACAGTAAAGTAACCAGTGGGCTTCAGTGCTAGCAGACTGCTGGCTGGCTACAGAAGGACTTCAGGTCACCACACAAACTGTCTGCTGTGGTTACCAAGATAGTGTTAACCCACCCGTACCCATGATGCACTGCACATACAAATCAGCAGTCTACAGATGATCACAAAATGGGGTATGCACCCCCACAGCACCTTGGCCTGGTAGGGGGAACTGACCGTGTGCACCCCCACAGCACCTCAGCCTGGTAGGGGGTACTGACCGTGTGTGTTACTGGCACAGAGTAGCTACAGACCATCACATTGTGCGGGTACTGTGCACACCCTCAGGGTGAGGTGGGGCGCCCAGCACCAGGTCCACAGCACCTTTCATGGCTGAAATAGGTCATGCTGCAGGTCCCCATCAGTGCCAGTGTGTGTGATAGGTAGTTCCTGCAGATACACCTAGGATACATCTGTGTTTCTCAGTCATATTTATTTATTTATTTTTATTTAACACTCATTTATATACCGCATCTTCCAGCGATCAGTTGCGGTGTACAATTAACAACAATTAACAAAGCGAAGTTTGTTTTACATAGAACATTTTAACTTTTTACATAGAACATCTAAACATTTAGCCCTTATGTGCTATGATGCACCCAGAATAGTGCATATCCTGTGTTGGTACCATGGTCACATGATGTAGGTGAAGGGGGGATGTTTGGACCCATAGGCAGATTATGTACCACCACCCAACCCACCCCACCCTCTGTGGCTCAGGGTGGGGAAACAGGATCTCCCACCAACAGATCCACATTCTACAGCCCTGCCATGGTGGCAGTAGAGAGGACCATCAACCCCAGTCCTGCTGGGGAACAGGCATCCTACAGCACAGTCAATGCAGACCTGAACATATCCATAAGGCAAGGAAGACAGACAATAGGCCTGAAAATGCTCAGCTGCCCCCCACCACTATCTGCCATTCTCCAGCAGCAAGCACAGTGAGTTTCCAGCCACTGCACCCTGCAAGGTATTCCAGACATACACATACTAACTGCAGACAGTCTGCTAGCTAATCCACAGTGCATGTTCCTGGAAGAAATACATGTACCCAAAACTGGGATGTCAGCATACACACCAATCAGATAAATCAGTGATTGGGCCCCCAAAAAAAGAACCCATAAACATCACTTGAGAAAAATACTATACAGCACTATGGGGGAACCTAGCCATGCCGTGGTCACTGTTCAGTCAGGATGAGAGTGACCACCCAGCAGGACATGCTGTGTCCACCCTGTCCATGCAGGTGGTGGCCGGGCACTACAATGTCCCAACCATTGCCCTATGCCCTGTGCAGATGCAGCCTGCCCAGGCCAACCTGTCTGGGCCATAACCACAGTACCTTGCTCCTCATTATGCACATTGGCAGGCTAACACTGGAAACAGTGCAAGCAGTGTGGGCTGAGTAAGGTGTAGGCAGCCACAACACACTGGATAGACAGACACTCATTCCCACACCTATGCCAGCATTGTGCAAATATAGAGGCTTTTGGCAGCTCTGGCCACCACACCAGTCCTGGGCACAGTGCAGGCATAGCTATGGTATGCAATACTGTTGGGGTCACTCCCCGGGTTGGTAAACACTGTCAGAAACCAAAACTGAAACACACTCCACAGATATCAGAAAGGTTGCTATGATGCAGCTCTATCAGCAAATTGTGCTTAACTTAGGAATTGCTATCTACCATTAATCATAGCAACCTTTTGATATATGTGTAACATATTCCCAGGTTTAGGGCGGCATTGCTAAGGTATGCAAGTGCTAGTATTGGGAGATGCTGCTGCATGCAGGGCCCAACAGCATGACCCTCCATGAAGCTTTGGATAGTGGAGCCTACGGGTGCGGGTGTTTCTGCCCTTGTTTGCCGCTGCTCTAGGGCAGCATGAAACCTGAATGGTGTTTGGCCCTTCAGGACTGGAGTTGGGAAACTCTGCTCTAGGTATTGCACATGTTTATGGTGTCTGTGCTCTGTAGGGTAAAATATAGGCCTTTCAGGCATGTTTATGTTATCTGCAATAAAGGTTCCATCTTTATTACCATGGTTTAGTACTGGGTAAAATATGGGGACTGGGTTGGCAGGAGCCACAGCTGGGACTTGAACCTGTGACCTTCTGCTCCTGAACACACTGGCTGTGTGTACTGCCTCACACTGTTGCCACAGGGACAGCTTATTCCCTGGGGATACCATGACTGTTCATCAGACAGAGCCTGTCTGTTGCAGTGCACGGCACCCACCTAAACAGAGCTAGGCCATGGTGCCCTCTCCGCCACCAGTACCCCTCCGCCACCATGCTGACATGCCCTTATGCTGGTGGTGCCTGTGGTGCACAATCTCAGGCCATGCAGTGTGCCAGTAGGCGGCTGCCTATGGTGCGGGATCTGGGGTAGGGGTGCCTGCATAGACATCCATGCTTCCCCCCCACCACCGCCTGCCAATGTTCTGTGCCCTTAGGGGTACCTGCTGGGTACTATCCCCTGTGACACTGTGAGAAACACACTCGTGCCCATGTTGGGCCCTCATCAGTTGCTGTCTGGCTGCTCTACAGTTTCAGCATTCCTATGTGCCACCTAGGCATCTCTCTAGTCCGCACTGTGCCCCAGCTGCACCACAGCATGTGCCGCCTGCAGTCTTCTGTATCCCATTTCCAGCATCTGTACAGTTGCCCTTTCCGACATGCCCACCCTGCTGTTGCCGCACATGTGCACGCCATAAGAAACCTGTCCAATAAAAAGGGAAAACCCTGTTCAGAGCTATTTCAATGTGGGATCATTCACCTTGTTGGGGGATAAAGCATAGACCCGTCCAAAAATGATATCTTTTTTTTGGAGCTTTATCAGTAGTGTTTTTTTATTTTTCCCATTAATATCACTATTGGCTAGCTTGGTTATGGTGATTTTAAATTTTGTTCAGGTCATTTTCCATGTTTATTTGCCCTTTTGTTCCGTGCACATGTATCACAACTATCACTTTTTTTAGGTTTCCATGGCTTTCCTGTACATTGCTCCTCCTACAAATGTGCCTTAACGCGAGGGTTTCCCTGCTATTAGTGATCAGACCCGGATTCCACAGCTTTAGTGTGCCTGGAGCCTCTCCCCTCCCACTCTCCACCCATTGACCCCTTCTCTCCGCCCTCTGGGAAGCCTTCCTCCACCCTTCAGCGCTGGATTTCATGGGGTTAGGGTGCCTTAACGCCGCAGGCACGTTATCACACGATAAGGTAAGTTATCGCTCGATAATGCATCTTCATCGCCCGATAACATACCTTATCGCGAGCTAATTCTGCCGCTGCGATGTTAGCGCCCTTTAGTAAACATACCCCTTTGTCTCAAACCATCCCCTAGCTCCCAGTTGCTACTTTCATCTTTCTCTCATACCCTCCTTCCTCCTATCAGAATTCATCCAAACTCCCAAGCTATGAACTTTAGACTGCAAGGGAAGAACATGTCCTACAATATTTGTACCATTGCTAGGAACCAAACTACCTTTTCCTATTTAAGTGATTATTATGGATGTGCATTCATTGCAAAAGACATAGGAAATGTTTATATTTCCTGTGTCATTTCATGTCATTTTCAGTCTGAAACAACAGGAAAAAACCACACATTTTCTGTTTTTTGTCCATGTTGCCAAATAGTGTATTAGTATTTGTCTTTGTAATACTGGGTGTGATTTTCGAAGGCATTTACACAGGTAGCTGCCCAAGTTAGTCATGTAAATACCTTAACAGGGAATTTTCGGATGCACCTACATGGGTAGTGCCTTTGAAAATTCCCTGGGTTGTCCCTTACATGACCCGATGCTGTGCGGTTAGTATCGGGGTGTGTCAGGGGTGTTCCGGGGCAGTGCAGAGGCAGGCTAGGTGCTACCCAAGTAGCACCAATTTTCGATGCTACACAGTCATCGTTCTGTGCCTTAATGATATATGTAAGGCACCGGGGCTAACCATGTAGCATCAAAAATCAGTGCTACACGGGTAGCTCCTGTAGCCTCCAAGCTGTGTGGCGATACCCAGGGCCGCATATGACCCTGGCATGGAAAATACAGGTTAAGCGGGAGGGGGTCGGGCTATGTGCCGCCATGGTGCATAGCACCGCCAAATCAAAATCAGGCCCATTGTTTTTACCTGATGTATTTATCTTTGTTGTTATTAGTTGATTTTATTTATGTTTAGTTTAATCATCTCAGTTAAGTTTTTTTTACATGGAATTTCAATCCATAGAGATTCTACAGCAAATTGTATTTCCTGCAAAACTTTAATCCTTTCTGACTCAATGCCCTCTCTAACATAGAGCGCAACCCCTCCACCAATTTGATCAGCTCTATCATTACGATATAATTTGTACCCAGGTATCACAGTGTCCCACTGGTTGTCCTCCTTCCACCAAGTCTCTGATATTCCAATCATATCTAACCTCTCATTTAGTGCTATATATTCTAACTCTCCCATCTTATTTTTCAGACTTCTAGCATTTGCATACAAGCATTTTAGAGACTGTATTTTAAATTCCCTGGGTTGTCCCTTACATGACCCGATGCTGTGCGGTTAGTATCGGGGTGTGTCAGGGGTGTTCCGGGGCAGTGCAGAGGCAGGCTAGGTGCTACCCAAGTAGCACCAATTTTCGATGCTACACAGTCATCGTTCTGTGCCTTAATGATATATGTAAGGCACCGGGGCTAACCATGTAGCATCAAAAATCAGTGCTACACGGGTAGCTCCTGTAGCCTCCAAGCTGTGTGGCGATACCCAGGGCCGCATATGACCCTGGCATGGAAAATACAGGTTAAGCGGGAGGGGGTCGGGCTATGTGCCGCCATGGTGCATAGCACCGCCAAATCAAAATCAGGCCCATTGTTTTTACCTGATGTATTTATCTTTGTTGTTATTAGTTGATTTTATTTATGTTTAGTTTAATCATCTCAGTTAAGTTTTTTTTACATGGAATTTCAATCCATAGAGATTCTACAGCAAATTGTATTTCCTGCAAAACTTTAATCCTTTCTGACTCAATGCCCTCTCTAACATAGAGCGCAACCCCTCCACCAATTTGATCAGCTCTATCATTACGATATAATTTGTACCCAGGTATCACAGTGTCCCACTGGTTGTCCTCCTTCCACCAAGTCTCTGATATTCCAATCATATCTAACCTCTCATTTAGTGCTATATATTCTAACTCTCCCATCTTATTTTTCAGACTTCTAGCATTTGCATACAAGCATTTTAGAGACTGTATTCTCTCACTTGGTTTGCAGCTTGTCGTGCTGTGAGGGCTTGCGTGCATCAGTGATGCTGAGAGCTAAACTATCGGTAGTTTAACTACTGGCAGGGTCTCCCAAGATGGACAGGTCTCAGCTGAGGTGCCAGACGAAGACAAACCACCCATCTGGGCAGCAGCAGAATGGGATAGTGTTGACGGCGGATGATCACATTTCTGTGACAACGGCAACAACACCAAACTTAAACTGCGCGGAAGGAAGGCCCGGCAATCTACTTCTGTATCTTGCCATGAAAACCCAATGGATAGTTACAACAAAACAAATTGTGCTATGGTGCTGGAAGATGAGACTCCCAGGTCGGAAGGCACTCAACTAGCTACTGGGGAAGAGCTGAAGACTTTTCAGAGTAAAGCCAGCATTTATGATGTGGTTGGATCAAAGCCCTCGGGAAGTCTGACTGCTGATGTAGCTGCGCATGAAATGAGAGTCAGAAGCTGTAAAGATGTCTTACACATTGGAACATGGAACGTACGAAGCATGAACCAAGGGAAGTTGGAGGTGGTCAAGAATGAAATGGAACGTGTACAACTTGATCTGTTGGGTGTCAGCGAACTGAAATGGACTGGCATCGGGCACTTTGCATCAGATGATCACATGGTCTACTATGCTGGAAATGAAAGACAAAGAAGAAATGGTGTTGCATTTATAATAAAGAAGAAACTTGCAAGAACTGTAATGAAATACAATGCAGTCAGCGAACGCTTAATCTCTATTCGTCTACGAGGATTGCCTATCAACACAACTATAATTCAAGTATATGCCCCAACAACAGCTGCAGAAGAGAATGAAATTGAAGAGTTCTATGAACAAGTACAAGCTGAAATTGACAGAACATGCAAACAGGATATCCTGATAGTCATGGGTGACTGGAATGCAAAAGTTGGCAACAAAGAAGAAGGCAAAGTAGTTGGAAAATATGGACTTGGCAACAGAAATGAAGCTGGAGAAAGATTGATAGAATTCTGCAAGACCAATGATCTATTCATCTCAAACACCTTCTTCCAGCAACACAAGCGACGACTGTACACATGGACTTCACCCAATGGATTGTATAAAAATCAAATTGACTACATCTGTGGAAGTCAACGATGGAAAAGCTCTGTAACATCAACAAAGACAAAACCTGGAGCTGACTGTGGTACAGATCATCAACTACTAGTATGCAAACTCAAGCTAAAGTTGAAAAAGAGCAAACCACTCATGAACGCACCAAAATATGACCTTGAGAATATACCACTGGAATTTAAAGACTGCCTGCAAAATCGATTTGCTGCTTTAGATACAAATGACAGAGCTCCGGAAGAGTTATGGAATGACATCAAGAAGGTTGTGCTGGAAGAAAGCGAGAAGTCTCTACAAAAGGTGAAAAAGCAAAAACGGCCAAAATGGATGATGGAAGAAACGCTGAAAATTGCCCAGAAACGCAGAGAAGCTAAAGCCAAAGGAGAAAGAAAGACAATCGCAGAACTCAACAGAGATTTCCAACGTGCAGCAAGACAGGACAAGGAAAAGTACTACAATGACACTTGCAAGGAAATAGAAGCAGAAACTATTAGAGGAAGAACAAGATCGGCTTTCCTAAAGCTGCGAGAGTTAAAGAAAAAGTTCCAGCCTCGAATTGGAATGTTACAAGATGCTCAAGGTTCTATGTTGAATGATGCTGAGAAGATCAAGAAAAGGTGGAAGGAATATACAGAGTTTTTATATGATAAAGATCAAGTGGACCAACAGCCGTTTCAACCTATACCTTATGATCAGGAACCATTGGTGATGAAAGAAGAAGTTGAAGCAGCATTGAAAGCCTTATCAAAGAACAAAGCACCAGGCATTGATAGCATTCCCATAGAAGTATTGCAGCAATCTGATGCAGCTGTTACCGTACTTACAAGGCTCTGCCAAGAAATATGGAAGACAACATCATGGCCAACTGACTGGAAAAGATCTGTGTTTATACCAATACTAAAGAAAGGTGATCCAACTGACTGTGGAAATTATCGCACAATCGCTCTGATCCCACATGCCAGCAAGATTTTACTGAAGATTATTCAAAAGAGACTACAGCCATACCTAGAACAAGAACTACCTGAAGTGCAAGCAGGGTTCAGGAAAGGGCGAGGAACGAGAGACATCATTGCGGATGTGAGATGGATCCTTGAAAAGACTAAAGAATACCAAAAGGATATCTATTTGTGCTTTATCGACTATAGCAAGGCTTTTGACTGTGTAAACCATGAGAAACTCTGGGCCACATTAAGAAGCATGGGTATACCAGAACACCTGATCGTTCTCTTGCGTAATCTGTACATTGATCAAGAAGCAACAGTTCGAACGGAACAAGGAGAAACAGAATGGTTTAAAATAAGCAAAGGTGTAAGACAAGGCTGCATACTTTCCCCCTACCTGTTTAATTTATATGCAGAACAAATCATCAGAGAAGCAGGACTGTATGAAGACAACAGAGGTGTGAAGATTGGTGGAAGACTCATCAACAACCTTCGTTATGCTGATGATACCACATTACTGGCTGAAAGCGAAGATGATCTGAAACATTTGCTTCTCACAATCAAAGAACATAGTCTCAAAATGGGCCTGCACCTTAATGTAAAGAAGACAAAGATCATGACAACTGGCATAATCAACAGGTTCATCGTTGAAGGAGAAGAAATTGAAATTGTGAACAACTTTAACCTACTTGGATCAACTATCAATAAAGAAGCAACAAGCAGTCAAGAAATCAGACGACGCATTGCTCTTGGCAGAATGGCTATGAAAGACCTAGATAAGATTCTCAAGAGCAGAGATGTCTCTCTCCATACAAAGATTCGACTTGTTCAAGCCATGGTATTTTCAATAACATCATATGGATGTGAAAGCTGGACAGTGAAAAAGACAGACAGGAAGAAAATTGATGCCTTTGAATTATGGTGCTGGCGGCGAATACTGTGTATACCATGGACTGCCCGAAGAACAAACCAGTCGGTACTAGAGGAGATCAAACCTAAGCTTTCTTTAGAAGCTCAGATGACAAGACTTCGACTTTCATACTTCGGACACATCATGCGAAGAGAGAGATCATTAGAGAAAGACATCATGCTTGGCAAGATAGAAGGTCAACGCAAAAGAGGAAGGCCAGCAATGAGATGGATCGCTACAATAACAGCAGCTACGGGTACCAGTCTGTCGTCAATGAGCCGCCTGACTGAAGACCGAACACAATTTAGGATAGCTATCCAGAGGGTCGCCATGAGTCGACTCCGACTCGACGGCACTTAACAACAACAACAACAATTTTATTCATATTAATCTGGCTATTAGTAGACATGGGTAATTTGGGATCTTTAAGCTCTGTCTGCTCCATACTCGAGGGCATTTGGGCTACTTTACTCTTTTTTGGAAACTCTCTGCTTTTGGTAGTATCCTTCACGAATACATTCTTCCGAACCATGCGCTCTTGGGCGACTGTCAGCTTTCCCCTTTTATCTAGTTTAAAAGCTGCTCTATATACTTTTTAAAGGTTAATGCCAGCAGCCTGGTTCCATCCCGGTTAAGGTGAAGCCCATCCCTTTGGAAGAGCCCCTCCTTTCCCCAGAAAGTTCCCCAGTTCCTAACAAATCCAAAACCCTCATCTCTGCACCATTGTCTCATCCACGCATTGAGACTCCGGAGCTCTGCCTGCCTTTTGGTTACTGTGTGTGGAATGGGAAGCATTTCGGAGAACGCTACCCTGGAAGTTCTGGATTTCAACTTCCTACCTTAAAGCCTAAATTTAGCCTCCAGAACCTCCCTACCATATTTTCCTATGTCATTGGTACCGACATGTAGCAAGACAGCAGACTCCTCCCCAGCAATATCTAAGACCTTATCTAGGTGGTGCGTGAGGTCCGCTACCTTTGCACCAGTCAGGCATGTTACCAGGCGATCCTCACATCCACCAGCCACCCATCTATCTACATGCCTAATGATTGAATCACCAACTATAACGGCTGTCCTAACCCTTCCCTCATGGGCACATGGCCCTGGAGAAACTTCCTCGGTGTGAGAGGGTTTTACATCACCATGCTAAAAATCCCAAACTACCTAATTAGTGTGCATTTAGGCAGAGACCGGGTAAGATGGGAGTGTTCCCACTATGGTGCAGGTAGTGTGGATATTTGGAACCCCCATTATCTATGCTTGGCATACATTATGCTGGTGTTGCTTGTTGAAAAGCATGCAATAGACCTTGCAGTACCAGGAGCATATCAATAAAGGACACTATTGTATAGGTAAGAGTGCAAGCTACCTTACAGAAGGAACTATATATCCCAGAGCACATCCAGGGACCACTCTAACAAGGGTCTATGGACCTTCCCCAGGATAAGTCCCAAACTGTCCGTAAACCCAGCAAAATGAACACCCATTACCACAGCCCCTGGTAAGGCAGTACAGGGTGTGACCACACATTGGGTGAAATATGTAAAGACCCAGTAGTCCATAACGGAGACACCGGACCTGCATTGCATGTCCCAGCCTGACCACAGTCTGCCGGCAGAACACAATCAATCAACCAGGTCCACCCTAGCAAATTGTTGCCAGATCACACACCGCACACCCCACAGTCATTTCACTCCCATGTGGAAGTGACAGAACAGTGGCAGGCGATGATGGGGGGCTGTGTGGATGTCCATGTATGCCACCGCACCCCAGACCCTGAACCTAGGCACCCACCTACCTGCACAGTGTATGGCCTGTGACTGCACACAACCAGCACCAACAGTATATGGGCATGTCAGCATGGCAGGGGGTGCCGGCTGTGATGGCACCTACCTGCAGCAGACCAAGGTCATGACCTGCCCCAGTGTGCTGTGTGTAGTGCAAGAAACAAGGTCTGTCTAAGAAAGAGCAAATGTAGCCCCAGGGACTGCACTGCTTCTGTGGTAACAGTGTGGTGCAGTACACATAGCCAGTGTGTCCTGGAGCAGAGGTTCACATCCCAGCTGTGGCTCTTGCAATTCATGTCCCTACATTTTACCCACATTGCAGATACAACATCAACATGTGCAATCCCAAAAGCATCAGCCAACAGGGGTACAAACATCCACACACACAGGTCCCACTAACCAAAACGCCATGGAGAGTCTGGCTGTTTGCACCGGCTTGGAGCAGCAGTTATCAGCAGAGCCGACAACTAGCTCTTGCACCACTTAGCAATGCCTGCACTGTGATCGGGACCAGTGTGGCAGTCAGGTTTGCCAACCACCCCTATCTTTGTCCACTGCCACAATAGGAGTAGGTGAGTGCATGTCCATCCATTGTGGTGTGGCGTCCTACTCTGCACTGGGCTCACAAAACATACACTGTTGCCAGCGCCAGCCTGCAAATCTGCATGCTGAGGAGCAAGATATTGTGGGTATGGCCCAGAGAGGGCGGACCAGGCAGGATGCGACTGCAGTGGGGGTAGGGCAATGGCTGGGACATTGTAGTGCCCAACCACCACCTGCATGGACAAGGCACTTCCTCAACCGCGATATTGATTTGTGGGGGACGGGCTGATACATCACCTTTCATCGTAGTGGTTCCCTTGAAGAGTGGGGATTCCCTTTCCGTGATTGGTGTTTCAACGTGATGGGCAGCTTGCTGTTGGCCAATCTTGAGTTGGGACCTTCTTTTTCACCAGTTTAGGGTTCGGCGGTTTTCAACGGTTGAGGAAGTGCCTTGGCAGCATTGGATTCAGGTTTTTTTGGGAGCGCTTGATACAGGGGGTGTCCCCCAAAACGTGCACGTCGCGCATGGGTTCAGAAAAGTGAAATATATTTGGAAGAAAGTAGTCTTTTCTCATTCACAAGTTTCTACTTCAATTTTATGATTGAATAAAAGGGGCATGTATTGTGTTTCTGGGGAAGTTTTTGGAGTATCTTTCCCTCACAATTTATGCCCGACAAAAAACCTGTTATAAATGAGGAAGGGTTTTGGCGGTGTCTTTGTGAATACCACTATCACTGTGGCATCATGACAGGAAAGAGATGGCTGAGGGGAGATATGATAGAAGTCTATAGATTATTGACCGGAGTGGAACAGGTAAACATAGGTCGCTTTTTTATGCCATCAGATTGTGGGCAGACTGCAATGCAGCTACAGTGTAACCCACTTGGGTCTTCTAGGTGAAAATATTTTTTCAGTCAATGCATAATCAAACCTTGCAATCCGTTACCGGAGGATGTGATAAAAGCAGTCAGTGTAGCTGGGTTTAAAAAAGTGTGGATTGGTTCCTGGGTAACGGTTCATAAACCATTGCTAAACAGGATCCGAGCTATGCACTGCTTGCCCCATTACAGTTACTGGGGATCCTGTGTGTCTTTTGGGGAAACTGCTAGGTACTTGTGACCTAGATTGCGCACTGTTGGACACAGGATACTGGGCATGATGGACCTTGGTCTGACACAGTTTGGCATATTTTGTAGTCTTATGTTCCTATGTGATATCTAGGCAGCAGCCTCCCCCCCCCCCCCCTTGTACACCAGCAACCTTCACTGCATGACCCAGGTGCCACCTCCTTTGTCTCCATTTGCACCATCAACATAGTGCCCTTTCATACTTGGACACTATGCTGTTGTTGCTAATGGAGCACTAATATCACTATTTTGGGCTCCCCTCTCTGTGCCTCACATTACAGACATAAAATAGGCTCTCTCTCTCCTCAAAAAAACACCCTTTCCGCCAGGTTTTGAATTACGTTAGAGTTCCTGTCGTTAAGGAGCCTGGGTTAAGGAAGCAAGCCTTGTTACTGCCCACTCCCTATCCATTGACCCCCACTCTCCTCCCCATGCCTTCTCTCCACCCACAGGTACCATTGGTGTGTGCTAAAGTGGCTGGTACCGTTAGCGCGTGCTAAAGTGGATTTTTGCAATTCCTAAGTGTGCACATGTTTGAAGGGTGTTTTATCTATATGTTTCGTACATCTGTCTGCTGATAGTTTCTACCACTCTTCAACTGTGATTTGTTCCAGCTCATGAATGTTTTCAGGATTCCTTTTACCAATGGCACACTTGCTCCTTTACCATGGTTTAATAAACATACCCCTTAGATTTGCGGTATATAAAATTAACTAAATAAATAAAGTAAGGCACACAGTATATTTATTAAACCCCTCGCTGCTAATATACATGTGGGTTGTGCTATCAGTGAAGGACTCCTCGCTAACTTTAAGGGAGCATGTATTAATTCCCCTGTAGTAAGTACAAGAAGTCATATGGTCCCGCAGAGATTGGGTTGCAGGTGCAATTAACACCATGCATTGAGTTGGCGTTAGTTTCACCCATGTTACCAGTGTCAAGCACAGCTAGCACAGGCCATTAATGTTATGACACACTGGGAATGCCCCCTGTCCTGACTAGTGTGATAGAGCTGAAGCTAGTGAAGCTATGAACTTAGGAAAAAATGCTGTTTTTCATAAAGCAACTGACTTGCAGAGGGTGCAATTACCCAGCAGTACAGCTAGAGGGGGCAGGCACAAGCCTGCAGATGCTGAGCTGACACACCCAGGTACTGATGAAGCAGAAGCTAATCGGGTGCACCTGAGGAGAGGGTCAGAAAACTCAACGGAAAAAGGGCTTTATAAGCAGAGCTCTGCAGGAAGGAAGCAGGGAGAGACATGGCTTGAGAGAGAGCCCCGGCAAGGGGGAAAGCCACGCCTAAAGAGAGAGCCATGCCTGTAGAGAGAGCCATGCCTAGAGAGAGGCCTACGCATAGAGAGAAGCTCTGAGAAAGGATCTGGAACAGAACCCAAGGATTCTGGAAAGAAAGGACCTGATAGAGGAACCTACTAAACTGCAAGGCAGAGGAGTTTGGAATCCTTACGTGGCAGAGCTAAGCTCCAGGGAGGACAGGTCCAGCCCAGAGAACTCCAAGAAACAGTCTTCAGAGAAGACGGTATCAGAAGGAGAGTGCCTGGTAGAGAGAATACCAGTGGCACAGACTTCAAGGAGCCAAGGTACAGTGATACTTTATTTCTCACAAAGAAGCCAGGTCCTAGAAAGACTTATAACTCAGATAGCAATACTGAGAGGAAAAGAAAGCTGGCAGAAGTTTTGGAAACCACTACAAAGAAGCATAGGAACAAGACATACCACTTGTTTGCAAAACCCAGAACTGCCAGGCTGGAAACTAGGGAAGAGAACTTCTGAACTGCAAACTGTTTCAGCCAGGGAAAGCTCAAGTGTAGAAGAAAGCACGGCTGAGCTGGAACCCATGCAGATTGAGCTTGTGGAACCAGAGCCGTTGATGCCTGAAGAACAAATGGACTGTTCGATGTGTTTTGCTGAAAGCTTAGAGTCTCTCCCAGAGATGTAATTACCAGAACATGCTTTAACAATATCTTTTGCCTGTGTTGAGCTTGTTGATTTGTTGATTTGTTTTACTACAGTGTTGAAAACCCTGTGTATTTTTACAAGGAACTGTGAAGCTCTCATAACAGTTTTCTTGCTCTGTAATTACTTTGGCATAAACCTGAAAATAAGGTAAATTCTACTTTTTGGTTTCTTAGTGAACCTTAGTGCTAAAGGGGAATAAAAACCTTTTGTTTGACCCTACCCAAGGCGTACACAACTCATTTCTTTAAGAAGAAGGACTACAAGGACCATGATCCCTCTGGTCCAAAAAGGTTTCCTACTTCTACAAAATAATTAAAATGTCCACCTTGTCCCTTCAACAAGCTACCAGCAGGGGGCGTGGTGACATAATGGCATAGTTTTTGGATTTTTGTTAAGAACCACAGAAGAGTCTACCCACTAAGAAAGAAGACTGCCAAGGTTCAAAGGAAAACACGGAGTGGAAGATGGAAGTGTTGCGGTCAGCATTGGTGCAGTGCTACAGGACGGAGCGACACATCTTTTGCTCAAAGCGTGACTCAACACCTGAAGCAGGTAAAATGTAAATAAGCATAACCTGTGCCGGATTCGGGTGTGAGGTTCTGGAAAAAAAAAAAAAAGGGGGACTGACTTGTTGCCAGTGCCACACTTGGTTTTTCTCTCTCTATTTCCCTAGGAAGGCGTTCATCATGGACCCGAAGGAGATCCTCTCATGGAAGGCCATACAATTCGATAAGCAAAGGGAGATGGCGTACCAAGCACAGCAGCAGGCAGTAACGGCCCTGCAAGAACAGCAAAAGCCTGTACTTCAAATGATAGAGGCTTGGTTAACCCAGCAGAAGACATCACAGGAAGCAGCTTCTGCATCTCAAGGACAGAATGCTGGACTCAGTAGCAGCATGGTAGGACAATGGTCTTATGAGACCTTGGCTTTTGGAAAGTTGTCAGCTACAGATGACATAGACGATTTTTTAGATCCTTTTGATAGAATAGCTTATTCAGTAGGCTGGCCAAAAGAACAGTGGGCCATACACTTGGCAACCACTCTCACAGGCGAAGCGTTGTCAGCCTATAGAGCTATGCCCACAGCCCTAGCAAACGATTACACAGAGGTGACCAAGGCCATAAGGGATCGCGTGGGCCTAACCCCTCTGGTGTATAATCGCATGCTACGAGCTACCCGGCTTAAACCCGGTGAAACAGCAAAAGCTTTGGGACATAGGCTTAAAAGTTTAGCGTTAAAATGATTAAGGCCTGAGGGAAGAACCATTGACTCTATAATAGATGTTATCGTGTTAGAGCAATTCATGTCTGCTGTACCCACGGACATGCAGAGTTTCCTTATACTGCAAAACTGCCGCACCACCGAGGAAGCAATTATATTAGCAGAACGATATGTTGAGGCAGAATTGGCTACCCAAAAGAGGGGTTTGAGAAATGCTAGGCCTATATCAGAAAATCACTCTAAGAAATGTTTTCTATGTGGAAAAATAGGGCACGTACAGAGTGAGTGTAAATCACGTACCGCACTGATGAGCGAAAATACAAAAATGTTACGTGAAGGATTTTTGTTGGAGGTAACAGTGCAGGGCATAACTGTGAAAGCTCTTCTCGACTCTGGTGCAGATCAGAGCATGATATCCAGGAAGCTCTGGCGCATGATTGTAGAGCAGGCTGAGTCTGCACCGAGTCGAGCAGAGGGGAAAATGAAGATTAAATGTATTCACGGTGCATCTTCATTCTATCCTGTGTACAACCTAGTAGTAAGAGGTTTAGGGATAGAGAAAGACATGCTAGTTGCAGTAGTCCCAAAATTACCTCAGGATTTGGTGCTAGGCAGGGACTGGCCCCAATTTAGGAAGGGATTAAAAAAGGGCCTATCTCCCCAGGAAGCTTTTGTTTCTACCCGCACCCAATCCAAAGTTTCGGAAAAACCCTCTGAATCACAAGATGCAACTCCAGCTGAATTGCCCTCTCACGAACCATAACGCTGATCAACCTCATGGAAAAGGCACTGTCAGAGGTGAGAGAGACTGTTTCATGTGAGCAAAGTAGCAAACAGACAGGGGAGCCCAAGTTAGTAATAGTAGTACTCCATTAGCAGCAACAGCATAGTGCCCAAGTATAAAAGGGTACTATGTGCAAATGGGGGTAAAGGAGGTGGCACATGGGTCATGCAGTGGGGGCTGCTAGTGCAAAGGGAGGACCAGGCAGTGTCTAGATGGCACATACAAACCTAGGTTTAGCTACAATGACAGCTTTTACTATATCCTCCAGTAATGGATTGCAAGGTTTGATTATGTGTCGTCTGAAAAAATATTCTCACCTAGAAATTCTAAAAGGGTTACACTGTAGTCACTTTGCAAGTCGCCTAGTCTGTCCCCAGTCTGATGGCATAAAAGATCAACCTACTTTTACCTGTTCCACTCTTATCAATAATCTATAGACCTCTATCAGATCCCCCCACAGCCATCTCTTCCCCAGGTTGATGAGCCCCAACCTTTTTAGCCTCTCCACAAAGGGGTATTCTGCCATCCACAGAACCACCTGTGATGTTCGTCATGATCCCACAGTGACAGTGGCAGCACACAGTCTTGCTACTGCTGCGGAAAGGCTATGTGCCACATGGGGTGGTCCAAGGGTCCTGGCACACCAGGGAGAAATCCAGGCTGCCTTCCCCCCCAGCTGCCATAGAACCCAGCTGTGGGGAAGAGACTGATAATGCCAGATGCTGTAGCCCTCCAGGTGCTGGAAAATGCAGTTGCCCAGGGAAATACTACAGTAGTGACTGCCATCCTCCCCCCAAGACATATTGTTGGCAGGTGGTAATGCGGCCTCTGCATGAGCAGCTGGTGGGGGGGGGGGGGCTGGTGGCTGTCCATGTGTGCCCCTGCCCCCCATCTGGACTTTGTGCCCACCAAATCCGCATGTTTAACATGCTGGGACTGCGACCACCACCACTGACAGTGCATGGGCATGTCTGCATGGTGGGGTGTTGGTGGTGGCATGGGAAGTGGTACCAGCCTGCAGCAGACAGAAGCCCTGGTTGTGTGCACCATGTGCATTGCATGGGCCAAAGGTCAGCTGAAGGGAAGCATGTCAGCAACAGGAGCTGCTTTCCCCATAAGGCAGCACTGTGGTGCAAAACACACAATTGGTGTGTGGAGGGTCACAGGTTCAGGTCCCTGCTGAAGGTTTCTGTATTGCATAGTCCTGTGGACAAGGTTTAGCTGACAATGCAAGTACAGCTCCAGCATGTTCAACCCCCAAGGAGATGGCCAGCAAAGGTGGAAACACCCACCAGCAGCACTGACAAGCTCCACTATCTACAGCTGGTTGAAAGCTAATAGCACAAGGTAATATAGCACGTGCAAACAGAGCCCATGTTAGCAATCCTTGAGCTGACATTGAGACAGGAGTGCCAAACATCTCCACTTTTGTTCAGTGCACCAATGAGAGTGTATGCGTGTGTGTGTGTGTGTATGGCTCCCCTTTGTCCTGTGGCTTTCTGCACTGCACTTTGGCTCATATTATCAAAGTTTTTCCCAGCCTGTTTGGAAAAAGTGAATAAGGCGAGGCAGAGGATTGTGGGTATCACCTGAAACAGCACAGATTGGCCTGGATCTTGATAAATTGGAAGACTGGGCATCAAAATGGCAGATGAAATTTAATGTGGAGAAGTGCAAGGTTATGCACCTAGGGAAGAACAACCCAAACTATGGTTACACGATGCAAGGTTCCACATTAGGAACCACCACCCAAGAAAAAGATTTAGGCGTCCTTGTGGATACCATGTTAAAACCCTCGGCCCAGTGTGCAGCGGCAGCCAAGAGAGCAAATAGAATGCTAGGTATGATAAGGAAAGGAATGGAAAATAAAACAAAAGATATTATAATGCCTCTATATCGTTCCATGGTGAGACCGCACCTTGAATATTGTGTGCAATTCTGGTCGCCATATCTTAAAAAGGATATAGCAATTTTAGAAAAGGTTCAGAGAAGAGCCACCAAAATGGTAAAGGGGATGGAAGGCTACTCCTATGAAGAAAGGCTAAAAAGGTTGGGGCTCTTTACCCTGGAAAAGAGACGGCTGAGGGGAGATATGATAGAAGTCTATAAATTAATGAACGGAGTGGAACGGGTAAACGTAGATCAATTGTTTACCTTATCAGAATATAGAAAGACTAGGGGACATGCAATGAAGCTACAGGGTAAACTATTTAAGACTAATAAAAGAAAATATTTTTTCACTCAACGTGTAATCAAACTCTGGAATTTGTTACCGGAGGATGTAGTAAAGGCTGTTAGTGTAGCTGGGTTTAAAAAAGGTTTGGACAAGTTCCTGGAGGAAAGGTCCATAAACCATTATTAAGAAGGGACCCAGGATATCAATGCTTGAACCAATACAAGCATTGTGGAACCTGTGTCCCTTGGGGAAACTGCTAGGTACGTATGACCTAGATTGGCCACTGTTGGAAACAGAATACTGGGCTTGATGGACCTTGGTCTGACCCAGTATGGCATATCTTATGTTCTTATGTTCTTATGGATGTGTCTGCCACAATGCTAGGGTCACTGGCTGAGACGCCATTGTGCCCATCTGCCACTTCCATTGCCTGGGTGGCCACTGTATGTCATGCTGAGATGGCACTCTCACTATGACCAAAAAGTGACCATGGCATGGCTTTGTAGCCACAAAGAGCTATTATAACATCTGACTCCAGTGACATGGATGCATTCTGTGTCCTGGCATACTAATCACAGAGTAAGTGGCTGGTATTCCAAGGCAGTATGTTTGTGCTGGTGCTGGTGCTGGTGCTGTGCTGTACTGACCAGCAGACCTACTGTAGTTGGCTTGTGCTTGGCTGACTCAGCCCAATGGCAGGCAGTCTTCTACCTGTGCTGTAATCAACTGCTAGTTCCCAATAGTTGGGGAAACAGTCACTCATGGCCTGCTCACTGGGGTCCTGACAGGACTATAGCAGTAGCCCCACACCAACCTATACAGCCTCACTGCAGTAGCTGTCCATGGCAGCAGCATATTGACACAGAGCACTAACCTACATTATTATTGATTGGCAAAAAACAGGGCTGAGCTGCTGCTGTCACCACTACCCTCAGCAGGCAAGCATAACATAGTGCAGTCAGTACCTGCTAAACACTAGCAGTGATGTGGACCTACAGCAGAGATCATCTCTAACAACCTAGGTTCAGTGGACCAGGTGCCGAGCACCCCTCCTCCCTCAGGGTGACAGCTGAAACTGCTCTGCACAGCTTGCTGTTGTTATGTGCATGTAGCACACGCAGCCAGTGTGTCTTACTGAGCTGATATGCTGGAACAGTGCATTCTCCATTGGTTCTTCAGCTGCAGACTGCTGTTTTGCATGTGCAGTGCCTCATGGGTAGTGGGTGGCCCAACCTATGCTGGCAAACAGCAAATACTTTGATCAGAGATCTGCAGGCT
This sequence comes from Ichthyophis bannanicus, assembly GCA_033557465.1. Lineage (NCBI taxonomy): Eukaryota > Metazoa > Chordata > Amphibia > Gymnophiona > Ichthyophiidae > Ichthyophis > Ichthyophis bannanicus. The sequence continues at coordinate 364,531,669 of CM066031.1, read as the reverse complement.
CTATACATTTTCCTAGAGTCATGTGGAGGTGTAGCCTACTAATTGGTGCAATGTTTCCATGGTCAAAGGTCCAGGGTTTGGTTCCCACTTGTTTATTTTGTGCCTGGGTGCACTTGCACAGTCCTGGCTCTGTTGTGACCTGCAGACAATCATTCTTCTACATTTCTATGCATTATGGCCACATGTTGGGTAACCCAACATGATATACTCCATCATGGACATCTGTGAACATGGCTTTAGTGGCTCTGCTGCAGCGCATTGCAGCAGGTCAGTGATGTATATGCAGCAGATGTCTGGGTCAACTGATATGGACACATTTTCTGTTTTGCTATCATTATGACCTCCCAGCTTTACATAAAGAGGATATATCTTGTACACTCATTGCATAGCCATTCCCTGCACTGTTCTGCCATCATTACTTGCCCCACATGGGGCAAATGGGTTCAACTTGTCTCTTTCTATCATGCCACTCTGTCGGGTGTATCGTCTTGCAGTTGCACAAGCTGAGGCACCAGTCCCACCCACACAAATGGTGTTTCATGTAGCCCATGGCACTGCTACATTTGGTTCACACACACCAAATGCTTTTGGCCTGTATGATCCCATATATCCACCCCCACACACATTGCACTCTCTGGAAAATACATGGCACAGCCCTGCACCAAGCATTTGACCATCAGGGATATTCATGGTGGGGCAGCTTACTAGCAGTAAACTGCCCCACCATGGCCATCAGGGGTCATTTGCAGCAGTTAGCCATATCATGCACACCTCTCTTGGGACTGCTCCACATGAGCACTCATGGATAATCCTCAGTTTTCTGCCCACATCAGGAACATGTTGCCTCCACCCAGACACTGTCCTGGCCTATGACATGCCACATACTGACAGTACATTTGGATACTTGTCCACACTTCGCAGACACTATAATACAGCTTACGGCACGGTGTATGCTTTCAGGAGCATCTAGGCTTGCATGCCTGTCACAGTGCCCCGTGCTGATGCATCCTTTCCGCTGACTCCACTGCCGCCACAACCCACCCATGACACAGCCAACACCCACACTGACCATCATCACTAGGCAGCCGCCTAGCTCGCCTAGTCAACAGCCTAGGTCACATTGCCAAGCATCAGGTGAGTCAACTCCATCAGCTATCAATTGTACTTGCATCCATACCTTCTCCAATGGCTTCCCTGCCCCCCTTTCAGAGTTTCAGTGGCTTTCCTGCATTAAGGTGTATGCCAGACACCTTCCCGCAGCATGTCCCTTAACCGCATGGTAAGTATCCACTACCACCCCTTAATGTCCTGTTATCGCATAGTAAGTGTCCATTACCACCCCTTAACACAGCATGTGCTGTTACCACACAGTAAGTATCCACTAGCACCCCTTAAAGCCGGAATACCTCTGACGCACCCAGCACACTTACCACACAGTAACCCCTTCTTGCTGCCACTAACATACGGCAAATAATGCTCCCTTACCGCAGTTTAGTAAACATACCCCTAAGAGTCTAAGCAATTTACAAAAAACAACAAGGCCAAGAAGGTTTCACATAGAACAAGACACAGGTACAATGGAACAAAAGTAAATTACATATAGCAGTAGTAAATAAAATCAATGAACTGACATTTATGCATCGTTAGTTGAGAAATGCTCTAAAAAACAAATGAGTTTTTAGTCTTTTTCTAAAGTCATGGATGGTACAGAGTTTGCCTGGGAGCATTTTCCAAAGAGTTGGAGCAAAGAGGGAAAGTATTATTATTATAGTTATTTATAAAGCTTTTATTTTTATCTGTGAAATTCTCATTCTTTATTTTTGTTCTATTTTTAGAAAGTAAATAAAAATATTTTTTTCAATAGGCTTTGGCAGTTTAGGTGATATAATGATACTGTAGCAGTTAAGTGGTAGTTTCGTTTTTTTTGTGGTTTTAGATGATTGTGGGTCTTATTATGAATTGAATTTGAAGTAAAGAAAACATTTTAGTTTTGTTTTATGTGATTTTACTATGCTTGTACATTTGTTCACTACCCAAAACAATATTTTAAATAAATTAATAAATAGATGTAGTTTTCAAATAATTGCATAACCTTAATTCTGCTGTGTGATTTTGCTTACCACACTAATGTTTACATCCCAAATTCAAGTCACAAGAAGCCCTCAAGCTAAAGATCCAGCATCACAGCTACTGCATGGGAAATATAAAAGCCCTTAGGGGTATGTTTACTAAACCCTCTTAATGTGCGCCCAGCGTTAGTGTGCAGGATGCCATATAAGGAGTGGGCGTTTCAGTTTAAAGTAGCAAAACGGGATTAGCGCGCGATAACGCGCGCTGCTGCACACATTATCGGGCAAAGCGCCACTAAGCACGTTACCGCGCGGTAATCTTAAGTATGCGCACAGACATACAACCATAGAAACTGAAATGTAGCACAATGGTTAATACACTGACTGATGATACAGGGGTCATGAGTTCAATCCCCCAGTGTGCTTAATGCATAAGGCTGGCTGAGGCATCAGCTGTGACATGTAAGTATTTTTCCTGAGGTATTTTATTTATTGCTGCCAGCAAACACACCCTCATGTGCCGTAACCTAAGGTGCCGCATAAGGCACCCTATAAGACACCCCATAGGGCACATTATAAAGTGCACTGTCCGCCATGGCACCCTATAATGTCCCCTATAGGGCACCCTATAAGGCACTCCATAGGACACCTTATAAGGCACCTTATACGGACTGTAACCATAAGGTGCCTCAGAAGGCACTTTATAGGGTGCCCTATAAGGCGCCTTATAGGGCGCCTTCTGAGGCACCTTATGGTTACAGTACCCTGAGGGTGTTTTGCTGGCAGCACTAATGTACATTAAAAAAAGACAATGCTTTGGATAGCCCTATCAAAGAACCCCTACTGTGGGTTTGAACCCATGACCTCTGACTCCACAAGTAGTGAAATAACCAGTGGGCTACAGCTCCATAGCTGCTAGCAAGCCCCTGGCTGGCTGCAGAAGGACTGCACGTCACCACACAAACAGTCTGCTGTGGTCACCAGGATAGGGTTAACCCACCCATACCCATGATACACTGCACATGCAAATCAGCAGTCTACAGATGATCACAAGATGGGGTATGCACCCTCACAGCACCTCGGCCTGGTAGGGGGAACTGACCGTGTGTGGTACTGGCACAGAGTAGCTACACACCGTCACATTGTGCAGGTACTGCACTCACCCTGAGGGTGAGGTGGAGCGCCTAGCACCAGGTCCACAGCAGAGATAGGCCATGCTGCAGGTCCCCAGCAGTGCTAATGTGTGAGATAGGTAGTTTCTGCAGACACATCTTGGATATATCTGTATGTCTCAGTCAGGTTTAGCCCCTATGGACCCCTGGGAGGATTATGTACTACCAACCTCTTCGGTTGAGGAGAGTAAAGAGGTCTCCCACCAACAGATCCACATTCTACCTCCCTGCCATGGTGGCAGTAGAGGGGACCATCAACCGCAGTCCTGGTGGGGAGCAGACACCCTACAGGGCAGTCAATGCAGCTCTGTACACATCCATAACGCAATAGCAAACAGACATTAGGCCTGGATATGCTAAGCTGCACCCCACCACTATCTGATATTCTCCTGCAGCAAGCCTTCAGCCGCTGCACCCTGCAAGGCGTTCCATCAAGACACATACTAGCGGCAGACAGTCTGCTAGCTAGTCCATAGTGCATGTTCCTGGTGGAAATGCGTGCACCCAGAACTGGGATGTCAGCATACACACCAAGCAGATAAGTCAGTGACTGGGCCCCAAAAAGGAATCCATAAATATCACATGAAAGAAATACCAAATAGCACTATGGGGGAGCCTAGCCATGCCGTGGTCACTGCTCAGTCAAGGTGAGAGTGATCTCCCAGCGGAACATGCTGTGGCCACCCTGTCTGTGCAGGTGGTGGCCGGGCACTACAATGTCCCAGCCAGTGCCCTATGCCCTGTGCAGATGCATCCTGGCCAGGCTACCCTGTCCGGGCTATACCCATGGTACCATGCTCCTCATTATGCACATTGGGAGGCCAATACTGGCAACAGTGCTGGCAGTGTGGGCTGTGGAGGGTGTTTGCAGCCACCACACACTGGATAGACAGACACACACTCCCACACCTATGCCAGCATTGTGCTACTATAGAGGTGTTTAGCAGCCCTGGCCACCACACCAGTCCTGGGCACAGTGCAGGCATGGATATGGTACGCAATACTGATGGGGGTCACTCCCGAGGGTGGTAAACACTGTCAGAGACCAGACCTGAAGCACACTCCACAGACATCAGAAAGTTTGCTATGATGGAGCTCAATCAGCAAACTGTGCTTAACGTAGGAATTGCTATCTGTCAGTAATCATAGTAAACGTTTTATAGCTGTGTACCGTTTTCCCAGGTGTAGGGTGGCATTGCTAAGGTATGCAAGTGCTAGTATTGGGAGATGCACGCAGGGCCCAATGTCCTGCCTTTCCAGGAGGCATTGGCTAATGGAGCCTGTGGGTGTGGGTGTGTCTGCCCCTTTTGGCTGCTGCTTTACGGCAGAGGTTCCCAACTCCAGTCCTGGTGTGCCAAACACTGTTCGGGTTTTCATGCTGTCCCTCATGAATATGCATGAGATACATATGCATACCATGGGGGTGGTGCATAGATATGCAGCACGGGCATCTTTATTAGAGGCAGCATGGAACCTGAATGGTGTTTGGCCCTCCAGGACTGCATTTGGGAGACTCTGCTCTAGGTAATGCGCCTGTTTATGGTGTCTTTGCTCTGTAGGGTAAAATGTAGGTGTTTTGGGCATGTTTACGTCATCTGCAATAAAGGTTCGGTCTGTATTAGCACGTTGTAGTTGTGGGTAAAATATGGGGACTGGGTTGGCAGGCACCATAGCTGGGACTTGAACCTATGACCTTCTGCCTCCTAACACACTGGTTGGGTGCACTGCACCACTGTGTTGCCACAGAGACAATGCATTCCCTGGTGATACCATGACTGTTTGTCCGGCAGGGCCTGTGTGTTGCAGTGCATGGCACCCACCTACACAGGGCTAGGTCATGGTCTGCTCTGGGCAGCTGCCACTGCCCCCCTCCACCACCAGTACCCCTCTGCCACCATGCTGACATGCCCTTCTGCTGGTGGGGCTGGTGGTGTGCAGTCTCAAGCCATCCAGTGTGCAGGTAGGCAGCTGCCTATGGTGCGTTTTCTGGGGTAGGGGTGCCTGCATAGATGTCCACGTTTCCCCCCAACACCGCCTGCCAATGTTCTGTGCCCTTGGAGGTACCTGCTGGGTACTATCCCCTGTGACACTGTGATAAACACTCTCGTGCCCATGTTGGGCCCTCATCAGTTGCTGTCTGGCTGCTGTACAGTTTCAGCATTCCTAAGTGCCACCTAGGCATCTGCGTAGTACGCACTGTGCCCCAGCTGCACCACAGCATGTGCCGCCTGCAGCCCTCTGTATCCCCATTCCCAGCATCTGTCCAGTTGCCCATTCCGACATGCCCGCCCTGCTGTTGTGGAACATGTGCATGCCATAGGAAACCTGTCCAATGGAGAGGGAAACCCTGATCAGTGCTATTTCACTGTGGGATCATTCACCTTGTATGGGGACGGAGCATAGACCCTTCCAAAATTCATATCTTTTTTTGGGGGCTTTATTGGGAGTGTTTTTTGATGTTTCCCATTACTATCACTATTGCCCAGCTTGGTTATGTTTTTTGTATATTTTGTTGGGGTCCTTTTCAATGTTTATTTGTACTTTTGTTCCGTGCACATGTATCACACTTATCACTTTTTTGTAGTTTTCCCTTGTTTTGCTGTACATTGCTGACAGAAATGTTTTCTCTTCCCTTTAAATCAGCTCTAACGCGAGGTTTTCACTTGCGTTATTTTTGGCCTCGAATTTCACATCGTTAGTGTGCGGGGAGCCTCTCCCCTCCCACTCTCCATCCATTGACCCCTTCTCTCCGCCCCTGGGGAGCCTTCCTCCGCCCTCCGGGAGCCTTTCCCTGCCTTCAGCGCTCGTTTGCACCACTGCGCGCATTAGCGCATGCTAGGGCACATTTGTGCCCTATAAAGGATCATTATCGCGTGCTAAGGTACCTTAGCATGCGATAATTGCACATCGCGCCCGTTAAGAAGGTTTAGTAAACATACCCCTTAGTCTACTAGATTGGTATTTCCAGATCAGTGAATTAGATCAGTCCAAACATGCTGTAGAGATTCCAATTTCAAATTACTATCCCAGACCTACAACATCACATTTCTCCTTTTTCTGCATCAAGCTTGCATTATTATTATTATTAGTAATAATATTAGGAGCATATTTGCTAAAGTGTGCTAAGGGACTTCACATTAAGAGGTGAAACAGGGTTATGTTTACTAAACTGCGGTAACGTTACATACCGCGTGTTATGTAACGTTAACAACGTTACATAACGCGCGGTATGTAACGTTAATGCGCGTTAACGTTACTTAACGATTGTTAACGTCCCCGGCCGCGGTAAACACCGCAGAAGGTGGAGAGAGGGCGGAGAGAAGGGGTCAATGGGCGGAGAGTGGACGGGGAGAGGCCCCTTTCACACTAACGCGCTGAACTGAAGGGCTGAATCCTACCGCGAATGAAAACCTGCCGTTAGATGCACATTTGCAGGAGAGAGAAACCATTTCAGTGTCAACAATGTACAGCCAAGGCAGGGAGCCCAAGAAATGTGATAGTAGTGCTCCATTTTCAGCAACACCATAGTGCCAAAGTATGAATGGCCACTATGGCAATGGTGCAAATGGGGCATAGGGGGCCGCAGGCGGGACATGTAGCATGGGCAGCTGGGGCACAGGGTGGATCAGGCGGGCACCTAGGTGGCACATAGGAACATAGAAACCAGAAATCAGCAAGATAGCAGCTGACCAAGGCCAAACACAATCCACCTATATCTACCTGGTTCACCCTAACCAATAGTTGCTAGGGCACTGACCTGACATCCCCCCAGCCATCCCGCCCCCATGTGGAAGGGACACAATATTGGTAGGCAGTGATGGGGGGGATGTGAGGATATCCATGTATGGTCCCCCACCCCGGGATCCGCTGTCTAGGCAGGCGCCTACCTACACAGTGGATGGCCTGGGACTGCGCACTACCAGCACCGAAAGCAAATGGCCATGCCAGCTTGGCAGGAGGGGTGTGCCCGTGCTGGATTGGGTAGTGCCACCTCCCTGCAGTGGACCTAGGCCATGCCCTGCATCAGTATGTGGTGTGCAGTGCAACATACAAAGTCTGGCTGAGGAAAAGTACAGGTAGCCCCAGGGACTATTGTGCATCTGTGGCAACAGTGTGGTGCACTACACCCAGCTAGTGTGTCCAGAAGCAGAGGGTCACAGGTTCAAGCCCCAGCTGTGGTTCCTGCAGAGCATGTCCCTACATTTTACCCTACAATTCAGATACAACAGTAACATGTGCAAAGCCCTAAGCAGCGGCAAACAGGGGTACAAACACCCACCTACACAGGCTCCACAATCCAAAGATGCATGGAGAGTCAGGCTGTTGGCCCCAGCATTGAGCTGAAGTTATCACCAGAGCACTACTACTACCCCCTGCACAGTTTAGCAATGTCGGCACTGTGATCAGGACCAGTGTGGCGAGCAGGGATGCCAACCATCCCTATCTTTGTACAATGTTGCAATAGGAGTGAGCGTGTGTGTATGTCTATCCATTGTTCTGTGGCTGCCTACCCTTCACTGGGCCCAAAATGTCCCACTGTTACCAGTGTTAGCCTGAATAGGTGCATAATGAGGAGCAAGGTATTTTGGGTATGGCCTTGACAGGGCAGATTGGCCAGGATGCATCTTCACAGGGTGTGGGGCAATGGCTTTGACACTGTAGTGCCTGACCTCCACCTGCATGGACAGGGTGGCCACAGCATGGCATGCTGGGAGGGCACTCACTCTGACCGAGCAGTGACCATGGCAGGTCTAGGTTCCCACATAGCGCTCTACTTTATCTGCTTCTAATGATTTGTTTGTGTTTTTTAGTTCTGGTGTCCTAATCACTGAGTTGCTTGTTTACTGCACATAGTTTCTCTGTGAGCAGGTTGGTGGACTGTCTGCAGTTATATTGTGCATGGTCAGAACACCTTTAAGATGCTGGTGACTGGCAGACAGTGGGGGGAGATAGTGGTGTTTTCCAGACCTAACCCCAGCATTGCTGCTGGTCTGTTGCTGCTGCAGTCATAGTCATAGTTATGGTTCTGGCCCACCAACCCCGGAGGGCTTTCTTATACAAACAGAATGGAGGTTGCTTCCCCAGGGCAGGGGCACCTGTTCTTTACCTGCAAAAAGGGTGATGTGGGCCTTTTGGGGTATGTAGCATATACCACTGCAACCTATAAAGGCACTGCTACACACACCTCATGCTATTCTAGGAACCCCTCTACCCTGATAACAGCTGCCCATGTCAGCCAGACCCTAACATGGGGTACACACCAATCTGGCTGGTGTCTGGTCCCACAGGGCCCCATGTGACTGCAGGGTACAGATGGACACCAAATTACCTTTAGATATACTGCAAGGAACACCTTTCACTCACTGGTTGTGATGGGGATGTACAACAGAACCTATCTCTAGCACCACATGTACTGCGGACCTAGTGCTGGGCACCAATCCTATCCCTCAGGGTGAACACAGAACCTGCACAATGGCATGGTCTGTAGCTATTCTGTGGCAGTATCTTGCACTGTCAGTTCGTCTTTCCAAGCTGAGGTACCGGAGAGGTGCAGACCCCATTGGTGATCAGCTGTAGACAGCTATTCAGCATGTGCATTGCATCATGGGTACTGGTGGGGTTACCCTATCCTGGCACTCAGAGCAGACAGTTTGTGCAGTGACCTGCAGTCCTTCTGTACCCAGACATTGCTGTGACATACACCATGGAGGTATAGCCTACTGGTTAATACAATGCCATTCTTGGCAGTGTTCATGGGTTCAGTTCCTCATTGTTCCCTCCTGTCATGCCTGTCCTACTCAAATAGTGTGCATGCCTGTAGAGGTCATATATTTTCAGATCTGTGCTTCCAGCCCATAATACCTTTGCCACAATTGCCAACATTCCCTCGGTCCGTCTATTTGCGTCTGTCAGCTGTGTAGAGTCCTGTCTGCCAGTGCAGGCTGCCACCCCATGTCATGCCCTGCTACCCTTTCCTGCATTGCGCCTCTTCATGCTTGCCTTGCCTGTGCCTGATCTGCATGGCACCACCACTCCTCTGTCCACCCATCATTGTAACTATCCTGCCACCTCCACCTCCACTGGGGGACATGTATTCCCATCGTCTGCCACCAACTGTTTTTCCGGTACTTTACATTGCCAACACCCTGTGCCGTGGTACAGCTGCCCCACCATGTTTGTCATCAGTACTAGCAGGTACATGCGATGCCCGCAGATATGGCAGGTCCAGCGGCTCCCACTTCTCCCTCCTTCACTCACCTGTTCATTGCCTTTCCTGAGTGCTCTATCTAGTGTTAGGGCTACATCTGTCTCTGTTCCGCACAGGTCATGCATGTCATCCTGAGGCACCTTGCAGTCCCTAGGGCACACTAACCTAGGACACCATAACCTTGTTAGGCCACCTTAACCTATAGTTCCTTAGCCCAGGGTGCCTGCTGCGGTGCATTGTCCAAGGGTGCCTAATATGGCGCTTAGCCTAGGAGGCCCTATAGGGCGCCTTCTGAGGCACCTTACAGGGCACCTTACTAGGCACCTTACTGAGCATCTTGTAAGGCACCTTGCAAGGCACCCTGTAATGCACCTTGCAAAGCGCCTTATAAGGCGCCTTACAAGGTGCCTTGCACAGTGCCTTACAGGGTGCCTTACAAGGTGCATTGTAATGCTCATTAGTCTAAGGCGCCTTGTAACGCACGTTAGCTGCTACAGCTTGCTGTAATGATGCAACGCCCACACCTTTATATGGGCATCTGTACCTTTACCATGGAACCTAACGTGAATGACATTACCGCAGTTTAGTAAACATACCCCTTAGCATGGGAAGGGAAATGGGCCCACGCTGTTGGAGTGTTCCCAGCATGTCCTCTAACAGTGCAGTGTAATGAACCCCAGCACGCTAAACCAGCAATTGCAATTAACTTGGGTGCACTTCCCATCACCCATTGAGGTGGCAGTAAGTGCACCCATGCTAACTGCAACATTGATAATTAGCAAGCACTATCACCCTATGCTAAGTGCAATGTAGAGTTAATGCCTACTCTCTGCATTTAACCTACCTAGTCTCTGCCCCTTCACTTGCTAAGTGGCTAGCATGGGATTTTTACCCAGCTTGCAGCCTTAGCATGTGGTAAGAGTTACCACAGTATACACATAGTAAAACCCTGCACTATGAGTAGCATACCCTAGTAAACATGCCCTTTAGTATGATACGACCCTCATGAAAGATAAGCAAAGGCAGATTGTGGGTTGTGTAGAGATTTGTTGTGACACATTAAAATCGATCAACTTGAGGGAGACAATGTTCTGTGCATACTATCTATGTCTAAGGGGTATGTTTACTAAACAGTGCTCACGTCGCAGCCGCGATGTTATCGCATGATAAGTAACATTATTGCATGATAATGTAACATTACCGCGCGATAACGTTACGTATCGCGCGATAATGTCTCCGGTGGCGTTAAGGCGCACAGAGGGTGGAGTAAGTCTCTCCAGAGGGTGGAGAGAAGGGGTCAATGGGCAGAGAGTGGGCGGGGAGAGGCTCCAGGCACACTAATGCTGTGAAATGAAGTTCTGAAAATTAACGCAGTGAAAACCTTGCGTTAGAGGCACATTTGCAGGAGAGAGAAACAATTTCAGTCAGCAATGTACAGCAAAGGCAGGGAAACCAAGAAAAGTGATAGTAGTGATACATGTGCAGCAACAGCATAGTGCCCAAGTACGAAAGGGCTGCAAATGGGGTACAGGGGGCTGAAGGCGGGACATGGAGTGGGGCAGCTGGGGTACAGGGTGGACTAGGCAGATGCCTAGGTGGCACATAGGAACTCAGAAACTGCAAATCAGCAAGACAGCAACTGACCAAGGTCAAACATGCCCACGAGTGTGTGTCCCACAGTGTCCCAGGGGACAGTATCCAGCAGGTACCCCAAAGGGCACATAACATGGACAGGTGGTGCCGGGGGGAGGGAAGCACATATGTCTATGTAGGCACCTCTACCTCAGATCCCACACCATAGGCAGCTGCCTACCGGCACAATGGATGGCCTGGGACTGCACACCACCAGCACCACCGGCATAAGGGCATGTCAGCATGGTGGCGGAGGGGTGCTGGTGGTGGAGGGGGCAGTGGAACCTGCCTACAGCGCACCAAGGCCAAGCCCTGTTCAGGTGGGTGACATGCAGTGCAACAGACTAGGGCTGTCTGATGAACAGAAATGGTATCCCCAGAGAATGACCTGCCCCTGTGGCAACAGTTTGGTGCAGTCACACAGCCAGTGTGTTCAGGGGCAGAAGGTCACAGGTTCAAGTCCCAGCTGTGGCTCCTGCAGACCATGTCCCTAGATTTTACCCCACAGTTCACATACACCATAAACATGTGCAGTCCCTAGAGCAGAGATTCCCAACTGCAGTCCTAGAGGGCCAAACACCATTCAGGAGTTCAGGCTGTCCCTAATAAATAGGCATGAGATGCATTGCTAGGCAGTGCCCCCATTGAATGAAAATGTATCTCATGCATATTCATTAGGGACAGCCTGAAAACCTGAATGGTGTTCAGCCCTCCAGGTCCGGAGTTGGGAACCACTGCCCCAGAGTATCCGTCAACAGGGGCACAAACACCCACACCCACAGGCTCCACTATACAAAGCCTCATGGAGAGTCAGGCTGTTGGGCTATGCGTGGAGCAGCAGCTACCAATACTAGCACCTGCATACCTTAGCAATGCCTGCACTGTGCCCAGGACTGGTGTGGCGGCCAGGGCTGCCAACCACCGCTATCTTTGCACAATGCTGAAATAGGTGTGGGAGTGTGTGTATGTCTGTCCAGTGTTTTGTGGCTGTCTACACCTTACTGAGCCCGCCAATGCTTGCACTGTTTCCAGTGTTAGCCTGTCAATATGCATAATGAGGAGCAAGGTCTTGTGGGTATGGCCTGGACATGGCAGTCTGGGCAAGATGCATCTGCACAGGGCATAGGGCAATGGCTGGGACATTGTAGTGCCCGACCACCACCTGCACAGACAGGGTGGCCACAGCATGTCATGCTTGGAGGTCGCTCTCACCCTGACTGAGCAGTGACCATGGCATGGCTAGGTTCCCCCATAGTGCTATGCTATGTTTCTCTCAGTGATATCTATGAGTCCCCTTTTTTGGGGTCTAATCACTGACCCACTTGCTTGGTGTGTGTTTATTGCTTCTTTTTGGGGGAGGGGCACACAGTTCCTCCAGGAACATGCACTGTGTACTAGCTAGCAGACTGTCTGCAGTTAGCATGTGCATGACTGTCACACCTTGCAGTGGTTGGAGACTGACTATCCTTTGCTGGTAAATGTCAGATTGTGGTGGGGAGCAGTTGAGCTGTTCCAGGCTTACTGCCAGTGCCCTATGAAATACATACAGATCTGCATTGACTGCCCTGGGGGGTGCCTATTCCCCAGCAGGACTGGGGTGGTAGTCTCCTCTAGTGCTTCTGACATAGAGTGTGGATCTGTTGGTGGGAGATCCTGGCCCCCACCCTGACCCAGAGAGAGGGGGGTATTGGGTGGTGCTATATAATCTGCTTTTGGGTCCACACAACACCCTTTTCCTATAACATGTGACCATGGCAACCACACAGGTTGTGCACTATTCTGGGTGCATCATAGTCCACAAGGGCTAGACGTGACTAAGAAATACAGATGGACACAGGTATATCATAGGTGTGTCTGCAAGGACTACCTACCACACACTGGCACTGATGGGGACCTGCAACACAGCCTACCTCAGCCAAGCCAGGTGCTGTGGACTTGGTGCTGGGCGCCCCACCTCACCCTTAGGGTGAGCACAGGAACCGCACAATGTCACGGTCTGTAGCTACTCTGTGCCAGTAACACACACGGTCGGTTCCCCCTACCATGCCGAGGTGCTGTGGAGGCGCATACCCAATCTTGTGATCAGATGTAGACTACTGATCTACATGTGCAATGCATCATGGGTACAGGTGAGTATACCCTATCCTGGTAACCACAGCAGACAGTTTGTGTGGTGACCTGCAGTCTTTCTGTAGCCAGCCAGCACTGTGTTGGAAGCTGTAGCCCACTGGTTAGTGCAATGACTGTGGAGGCACAGGTCATGGGTTCAATCCCACAGTGGTGTTCTTTATTAGGGCTCTCTGAGGGGTTTCCTTTTAATTTACATCAGTGCTGCCAGCAAAACCACCCTCACAGTGCCGTATCCTTAAGGTGCATCATAAGGCTCCCTATAGGACACCCTATAAAGCGCCCTATAGGGCACATTATAAGGTGCCTTGGCGGACAGGGCACTTTATAATGTGCCCTATGGGGCACCTTATGAGGCACCTTAGGTTATGGCACTGTGAGGGTATTTTTTCTGTAAGCACTGATTCAAATTAAAAGGAAACCCCTCAGACATCCTTATTAAATAATACCACCATGGGACTGAACTTGTGATTTCTGCCTCCACAGTCATTGTCACAACCAGTGGGCTACATCTCTATAGCTTCTAGCACAGCGCTGGCATGGACTTAAGGTTACCGCGCGTTAATGAGCCAAGGTGCCCTCTATCGCGCGATACAGATTCTTGCTGCCTTGTCACCGGAACGCCCACTGCCTTATATGGCATTCTTCACTTTAACGCTGCATCTAGCGCCGGTAACATTAAGACAGTTTAGTAAACATACCCCTAAGTGTAATGTCTCAGACTATTGTTTACTCACAGATGTTACGCTTAGGCAGGCATTTTCAAAATAGTCTCCCAGTATGTCTGTGTAGCATGCACATAGCTAGGTGTGTGAGTATAGACAGGCAGGTAGATGCAGTGTACAGATGGTGGCAAGGTGACATGAATAGTCAGGTGTGTGTGTATAGAGTCAGGTAGACGTATATGTGGTATGCAGAAATAAGTGGGGGATATGAGCATAGCCAAGTGAATGTGCTTAAGTACAATATGAGTGTGTAAAGGTGACTGTATGCATAGAAATGCGGGCAAATAGGTGGGGGGGGGGAGGGGTGGCCAGGTCTAGACAGATATAGAATCACTGCTCTGTGCATTTAATATTATTATACATACAGGGACATGTTTACAAAGGTATGTTACCTGGTAGCACATGGGTTTAGTGCATGGTACTAAAATGTAGCAGTAGCCCTAGTGCTAAAACTCCTGCACTACCTGGTTGTGAATGGCAAGGTGGAGACTGAGCTTGACAGGGGTGGAATGAAGGCATTGCTGGCACATTGCGGCTAGTGCGGACATTAGGAGCCCATGTGCCAGCTATCCCAGTGCGGAGTCTCGGGCCTGTGCTAATTGCAAGGAGATGTATGCTCATGCCCCCGGATGTGGGCATAGGCTTCCTGTGCTGCTAACGTGGCTCACGTGCACTTTACCACTGCAGGCTTTAATAAACGTGCCCCAAAAATTGTTAATTTTGTGGCTTATATACTTACTGAGCGATTTTCCTTTGACTTTGCCTCTGTGTTTACATCAAGGACTACAATAGGTCTATTTGTTCTGTATAGATGAAGCAAATGTGTACCAGAGAACGGTGAAGGAGGCATCGTATCTTTCCATCTAGATTACAAGCTGTACTTTTTAATATCTCTCCTGTATTTGCAACAGGATAAGGGTGCATTGCACTAAATCTATTTCTACAGTCATTCTCCTACAGTGGTGTGTCTGAATTCTTTATGACTTCATAGAGGCTTCCTTTTCCTCACAGCACACAGATAGCAATATTCTGATAAAGGTAACCTGTCCAGCTTTATTGCTTAAAAGAAACTAAATGCTCTGTACTTTAGAGAAGGTTTTCTTTAAAGTATGTTTTCACAAAAAAAAAAAATCAAAGAAGTGAATATCAAACAAGTGATACCTCCTCCATCATCTGCCTGTGTTGTGTGTGTAATTCTTGAGAGCTCAATGGGAGATTCTAAGGGTCTTTCACGAGATTATCATATCAGTTTAGGCTTTGAAGTAAAGGCTGCTGGCATCTTATTATGGACAGAGATCAAAAACATCAGAGTTTACCATGCTCTTGTCCTGCTGGACTTCATTCACACATCACCAAAGTGCTAAATTGTCAAAGTCTAGAAAAGGCCTGTCTATATGCTCTCTTTATAGCCATAAATGGACTATCTCACTTTTTCTTTCCATATGTAGAAGTTCTTTATGTAGGACATTTTTCCACTTAAAGGACTAAGGGATTTATGTAGTAAAAGTATTTTGTGTGCATTAGCTAAAAGTTTAACATACATACAAAAATGCCACTTAACAGGCTATATCTAGCCTATACTGTAAAAGCAAATGATTAGAGGTTTTGGAACCGAAATTATTTCAACCTAAATACCTTATTGTGCAGACTAAATAGGCCATTTTACTCTATCTGTGGTCATCAGCTGCCCCTGTTCTCAAAGAATATAAGAGCATAAGAATTGCCATACTGGGTCAGACCAAAGGTCAATCAAGTCCTGAATCCTGTTTCCAAAACAGATCTACCTTAGCAACAGTTTATGGACTTTTCCCCAGGAATTTGTCCAACCCTTTCTGAAACAGAGCAATGCTAATAACTTTATCATGCAATTTGCCATCTAACTATGATTGGAATTGGGTGAAAAAATATTTTCTCCTATTTCTTTCAAGTACACTACTTTGCAACTTCATGGTGTGTCCTAGTTGTCGTAATTTTTGAAAGCGTAAATGCGTTTACCCATTCCACCCCTTTCAGGATTTTATAGAGCATTATATAGCACCTCAGTTATCTCTTCTCCTGTCTTAAGAGTACTAACATCTTTAGCCTTTCTTTTTAGGAGAGTTGTTCTATCCCCTTTATTATTTTGATGACCCTTCTCTGTACTTTTCTACTTCTGCTGTATCTTCTTTGAGATACAGTGAAACAGAGGCATTATGATATTTGTTTCATTTTCTATTCCCTTCCTAATAATTCCTAACATTCTGTTTGCTTTTTGGCTGCTGCTATACAATGTACAGAAGATTTCAATGCATTGTCCACGATGATGCCTAGATCCTTTTCCAAGGTGGAACTTAGCATTGTGCAGATATAGTTTGGGTTACTCTTCCCTACATGCCTCACCTTGCACTTGTCCACATTCAGTTTATCTACCATTTGAATGGCCAGTGTCCCAGCCTCATAGGGTCCTCCTGCAATTTCTCACCATCTGCAAATTCATTTAATAACTTTGAATAATTTTGTATTATCTGCAAATGTCATCACTTCACTCGTTGTTCCCATTACCAGATCATTTATAAATATGTTAAGAAGCACCACTCCCAGTACAAATCCCTGGAGTATTCCATTTTTCACCTTCCTCCATTCAGAGAATGGGCCATATAACTACACGCTCTGTTTTCTATCTTTTAACTAGTTCCGAATCTAGAGTAAGACATTGCCTCCTATCCCATGGCTTTTTAATTTCTTCATAAATCTCTCATGAGGGACTCTGTGAAACTCTTTTTGAAAATGCAGATACCCTGTATCATCTGAACCTTCTTTATCCACATCTTTATTCAAACATTCAAAAATATAAAACAGATTGGTGAGGCAAGACTTCCCTTGGTTAAATCCATGTTGACTTTGTCCCATTAGACCATGTCTATCTATGGCCCAGTTCTGGGATACGGGTTGTGGGGCTGCACATCCCAGTGGAACATCCCAGTGGGACATGTAGCTCTGCAAGCCGTCCGGGCCCAATTCCCCCTCTGGCTCTCCCCGTACATCCTGAGCATCAGGACGGGGAGATTCAGCAGGGAGTGGAGTGGGAGTGGGCTAGCCCGGCAGAATGTACAGGGCTGATTCATGTCACGGCCCTGTACATCCTGCTGGGCCCATGGGGACGTGCTGCTTATTCCACCTCAAAGGTAGAATAAGCAGCACACAACTGGCAATCGGGCCCGGAGATCCCAACCACCTGATCCAGGCCATCCTTGGGTCCGATTCTGGTTACCACGGGAATGTTTTGTTCCTGCGGTCCAGAATTAAGAACATAAGAACATAAGATATGCCATACTGGGTCAGACCAAGGTCCATCAAGCTTGATGTACGTCTTTAACCTTCGCAACTGCTCCTTTTAGTTTTTTCTTAACTGTTTTCCTCATTTTATCATAGTCTCCCTTTCGAAAGTTAAAAGGTAGTACTGTGGATTTCCTTACTATCCCTCCTCCACTAATTAAATCAAAGGCGATCATGCTATGATCACTATTGCCAAGTGGCCCCAACACCCTTATCTCTTGCACTAGATCTGGTGTTCCACTAAGGACTAGGTCTAATATGGCTTCC
This sequence comes from Ichthyophis bannanicus, assembly GCA_033557465.1. Classification (NCBI taxonomy): domain Eukaryota; kingdom Metazoa; phylum Chordata; class Amphibia; order Gymnophiona; family Ichthyophiidae; genus Ichthyophis; species Ichthyophis bannanicus. Next base: position 364,514,154 of record CM066031.1, on the reverse strand, counting down.
CCTCTGGTCGGTTCATGAACCAGCTGCTCCAAGAAGCAGTCATTTATTTCATCTAGGAACTTTATCTCCCTAGCATGTCCTGACGTGACACTGACCCAGTCGATACCGGGGTAATTGAAATCACCCATTATTATTACTGCGCTGTAACTTTTGTTAGCTTTCTTGATTTCTTTGAGCATTTCATCATCCATTTGGTCATTTTGGCCAGGTGCTCGATAGTACACCCCCACTGCCATCGCCTTCCCCCTTTTATATGGAATTTCAATCCATATAGATTCTACAGCAGATTTTGTTTCCTGCAAAACTTTAATCCTTTCTGAGTCAATGCCCTCTCTAACATAGAGCGCAACCCCTCCACCAATTTGATCAGCTCTATCATTACGATATAGTTTGTACCCAGGTATCACAGTGTCCCACTGGTTGTCCTCCTTCCACCATGTCTCTGATATTCCAATCATATCTAACCTTTCATTTAGTGCTATATATTCTAATTCTCCCATCTTATTCTTTAGACTTCTAGTATTTGCATACAAGTGGGCCCATCTTCCTCAGGGGATGTCCGGATGGCCCAGACATCCCCTTACCTGAACTGGGCTCCACGTGTTCAATACTTTCTTCCTTTTTTTAAAACAAATTTAATTTATGAATTTCAATATATGTACACCCAAGATAACATCTCATACAGAAAAAGAAGACACTCCACAAAAAAAAATAAACAATATAGAGGAAAAACAATTATAAGGATCTCCTACTAGTCCAACATAATAAGGGGGGAAGGGGTAATAGAAAACAAAAAACAGAAAGAAGGAAAAAGGCAACCAGGCGATGATGTGCTGTCCTAAGGTTATACGACTAATATGTGGACTATACAACCTCAGCTGATGGTGCAGTAGGGGATGCCGTCAGCTTAGAGCTTACAAAGTAGGCCAAATCATTAGGCTGAAAAGATACATATTTAGCATATTTATAGGAAATTAAGCATTTACAAGGGAATATCAAATAATATAAGGCACCGAGTTGCAGAATTCAAGGTCTCAGCAACAAAAACTGACGCTATCTCATTTGAGTCTCCCTCACCAGGTCAGGGAAAATGGATACTGAGAATCCACAAAATACTACAGCTTTCTTCTTAAAGTACATCTTAGGAATCTAGTTACAATTGGTGTATAATGCATAAGTTATTAAAAATGTTGAACTACACGACTCTATTTCTGATTACTCCAATATTGTTAAATTTAAAACATCCATATTTGCAACCTAATCAGATGGTACTTTTTTATCTGGTGGAAGATTATATGCTTTAGAAAATGGGGGCATCAATTCCTTAGGAACAAGAACCATCTCCGCCAAATATTGTTAAACATTTCCATAGCAAATACTTCTGTAGCTTTAGGAAAATTCGGAACTCTGGGATTAGTAGCCCTAGAGGCATTCTCCAATGCCTCCAGTTTCAACTTCAAAGCTATATTATCCTTAACTAACGTGGCACTGGCATTAGATAAGGATGAAATCTTGCCTGCTCAGTCCAGAACAGTTACTTTGAGAGAGTTAACAGCTTCAGAATTTACTTTGATCAGATCCGAATTAGTTTGCTCTTTAGACTTTAACTCAATCATTTACTTGGAAATATTGTCAGACAAATCAGAAATAGCATCCCAAATAACATCAAGAGTAAAGGTTTTTGGCCTAGTCAAGGGAGGCACAAGAGGCAGTGAAATAATTAACAGACCTGAAGACTGTACTGGTGCCAGGACCTTTTCTTCACCAATGACACTTGTCTGGCATATCCCAGAGGTCTCCACACAAAGCTAATTCAGAAACCGACATCACAGCAACCTCGATTTTCTCTCCTCGAGCAGGGACTCCGTCACCGCCAATATCCGACCCCAGAGCTATCAATTGCTGGTGCGCTGCTCCGCAGGTAAGGAGGCGGATCTTAGAGACTCAGTAAGCCTAGGAAGCAAGGGAAGCAGTAGCCCTGTCCTGACGCTACTGATCAAGGAAGTATGGAAAAATAGGAGGCTATTTTCACCAGACTGTGAAGGGAGGGTATGAGCTGCATGAGAAGCAGGAAGAGGCAGGGACAATGGTACACTAGGTCATTCAGGATATGGAATTCCACTTATCTGATACTGAAGACATTAGTAGAGGAATGAGCAGCCCTCCATCGGTTGCCATTGGAGATCATCCAAATATGTCAAATGTCCCATAGGTGTCAGAATGGACAAATATGACTTGGGTCATAGACGTACAGAAACCTTTTGAGGATGCCACAGAGGAAATGAGTTCCAGAAATGCTACCCTGAGCCTTTTCATCCTATTAATGAATATTCTACAGATGAAGTTAGGTTTTGGTGCTGTGGACGTCTTCCATGTTCAAGTGGAAAAAAGGTTGAACTCCCTCACAAAGTAGGATGTTTATATACTAGCTATTCTCTGTGACCCACAAATGAAAGGAATTATCATTCTACAAAGCAACACATTGGCTTACTGGCAGGAGAAGGTGGTGATTCAGGTGGAGGAAAGGGAGCACCAGAGGCAACTGGATGATGGCAATGTACTTTTTTAGTTTTTCAGTTTTTTTAGTTCATTATATTCTTTTAATTGTTTTATGCCTATTGGAATTTTAAGATTCAATATTCATTATAGGTTTTAATTGTTGTCTATATTTATGTTCTTATAGTACAATATAACCCCTGAAGAATGCATTGCTAAAACATAGCCATGTCGGGTCAGGCTCTTTGTGTACCCCAGATTTGAGAATTATATTGAGTAAAGGTTCCATTTGAGATCATCACCTTCTGGACTGGTTTGTATTACTATCACATGGTAGCTGTGCTTCATTGTTGGACTTTTTCTGTAGGAGAAAGAGTATGCAAACTGGCAATAAGCAGTAGTAACATGAGCAGCACCCTATCAGCTACCATTTCCCCCTTCCTAACCCGATACCCCTGTAAGTTCTAGTATAGAAAAATCTTGGGTTACAGAAGCCCTAGTCAAAGTGATAAGTGGCAGAGAACAGTCCACCACAAGTGAGATCCCTGCAAGAATTTCATTGAAACCCTATCTTGGAGAGCCCATTGAGGCTATGACCATAGATTTCTTGGCTTACTGGGTACACAGATTGGCAGCCTGACCAGATCTGCCAGAGTTGTCCTGTGTTTCCTGTTCTGCCCATCAACCAGTGCCCATCAAACATGGCAGGGAATGCTGTGGGCTCCCATGATTGTCAGCTAACACCAGAGTTGGTGGTAAAGCTAGGGTTTTCCAAAGACAAACCTTCCTTTGCTTGGTTCCCCCAATTTTCATGTGACTGGAAGGTGGAATAAGTAGAAAGCTCCACTTAACACACTTTATGTCTTTAGTGTCATGCTATGGCTTTTTCCAGGAATAGAGGAATAGCCTGGTGATTGGAGCAACAGCCTAACACCCAAGCAATCAGGGTTTGGTTCCCACTGGCACTCCTTGTGATCTTGGGCAAGCTTCTTTACCCTCTATTGCCTCAGAAGAAATGGCTTGGCAATCTACTTCCACTCAGACCTTTCCAACTAGGGGTTGCTGGGTTGCCAAAAGTCAGCACTTATAAAGAATGTTTTGCCAGTTTCTACTGCTGTCTAGTTTCACATTGCAAAAATTAAAAAAAAGAAAAATCTCCTTTCTCCTTGCCTCTCTTTACTACTGCTCCTGATGTCACCTGCGCCACTACCTTCCTTCTTGTACTGACCAGGTTGCTATTCCTATTGTTGTCACAGCTTTTCCTCACTCTTATAATGTTGGCTTTCCTCATCCTTTAAATATGCCTTACAAACAAATACCAAAGTTTATTTTCCATGACAGAAGTCCTCAGTGCCTTCAGATGTTCCTATTTTGAATGGCAGAATCTACCAGCTGTCTAGGTCCTGTTTTGGCACTCTTTGGGTGTTTTAAGGGTTTCTAGCCTGTCTTGCCACTGTGTTGCACTCTTCAGATGCTTTAGGGTTTCTCATTCTATTTTGCTGGTGTGTTGCACTCTTCAGTTGCTTTAGGGTTTCTCATTCTATTTTGCTGGTGTGTTGCATTCTTCAGGTGTTTTAAGTCCTTCTAGACTGCCTAGATACTGTGTTGGCACTCTTCAGGCATTTTACGCAATTACAGCTCATCTAGGTTAATATTAAAAATGTAAGGTCCTGCATTTGGGCTGCAGCAATCCAAGGGAGCAATATAGTATAGGGGGTGAAGTACTTTTGTCCACTAAAGAAGAGCGGGACCTAGGCGTGGTTGTGTCTGATGATCTTAAAGTAGCTAAACAGGTAGAAAAGGCAATGGCAAAAGCTAGAAGGATGCTTGGGTGCATACGGAGAGGAATGGCTAGCAGAAAAAAGGAGGTGATTGTGCCTCTGTATAAGTCTTTGGTGCAACCTCATTTGGAATAGTGTGCAATTCTGGAGACCGCACCTTCAAAAGGATATAAACAGGATGGAGTTAGTACAGAGGGTGGCTACTAAAATGGTTAGTGTTCTTCATTATAAAGCATATGAGGACAGACTTAAGGATCTTAATATGTACACCTTAGAAGAAAGGCGGGATAGAGGTGATATGATTGAGATGTTTAAATACCTCCGTGGCTTAAATGCACATGGGGAGAGCCTCTTTCGATTGAAAGCAAGTTCTGCTATGAGGGGACATGGGATGAGGGTGAAAGGGGATAGAATCAGGAGTGATATGCAGAAATATTTCTTTACGGAAAGAGTGTTAAATCCATGGAATAGTCTCCCTGTGGAGGTGGTAGAGATGAGGACAGTATCTGAATTCAAAAAAGCATGGGACAAACACAGAGGATCTCTAAAGGAAAAAAGGGGGACTGTTGTAGTTGTTGATATGGAAGGACAGACTAGATAGGCCATGTGGTCTTTTTATGTCATCATTTTTCTGTTTCTATGTTTCTAGGTGCTGTGTTGGGCCTCTTTGGATGTTCTATTGCCTGCTTTGTCTGCAGGTCCAAACAACTCAACTACAAGAAAAACTGAACTTGGTGCAGTAGAGGAACATTTCCTGCCTAATGTCATCAACAAGCATTGAACTATCTTTTCAAAGTTCTTTTCAAATTTCCATTTCAATACTTGTTAACTCTTGGGGGTATGTTTACTAAACTTTCTTAACGTGCGCGCCGCGTTAGTGTGCAGGATGCCATATAAGGAGTGGGCGTTTCAGTTTAAAATAACAAAACGGGATTAGCGCGCGCGCTCTTGTGCGCCACACGCTCTTGTGCGCCGCGCACATTAGCGCACGAGTAACGCGTGCGGGAAACATAAGCAGGTGCGCTGATGTTCAAGCAGAGGAGCAGGGCTGCAGTACAATGGTGAAGACACTGACAGATGGTGCAGGGGTCATGGGTTCAATCCCCCACTGTGCCCAATGAATAAGGCTGGCTGAGGCACTGCCTGTTATGTGTAATATTGCATTATGAGGCAATTTAATATTGTTTTAATTAGTGCTGCTAGCAAACACACTCTCAAAGTGCTGTAACATAAGGTGCCGCATCAGCCGCCCCATAAGGCACTCCAGAGGGCATACTATAAAGTGCACTGTCCGCCCAGGCACCCTAGAATGTTCCTTATAGTACGCTTTATAGGGTGCCGTATTAGGCCCCGCAAGGTCATAGCACTGTTTTTGATGGCAGCACTGTGCATTTTAACGCATGGAAATCTTAAGTAGGTGCGCTGACATGCAAGGAGGAACAGCAGTGTAGCACAATGGTTAAGATACTGACTGATGGTTCAGGGGTCATGAGTTTAATCCCCCAGTGGGGTTAATGATTACCTGTCTCAGGCATTGAACTTTATTATACAGCAGTGCTGAATGAGGCATAGTGCTTTTTAATGTACATCAGTGCTGCGTGAGGCATATGTCTTCTTACGTTACAACAGTGTTACCTGAGGCAGTCTCCTTTCTACGTTACAGCAGTGCTGCCAGGTGAAACACCCTCACAGTGCTATAAACGTCATGTGCAGTGCAGCATGGTTACGAATGGATCAACCCTACCCTGGTAACCACAGCACACAGTCTGCAGGATTCCTTCTGTAGCCAGCCAGGCATCTATTCACAGCTATAGAGCTGTGGCCCACAGGTTACCTCGCTGCCTGTGGAGCCAGAGGTTGTGGGTTTGAAGCCACAGTGGGGTTATTTATAAGGGCTTCCTGTGGCAGGTTTTTTAATTTAAATTAGTAGTGCCAGCTCAAACACCTTCACAGTGCTGTAATCTTCAGGTGCCCCATAAGGCACCTTATAAGGCACCTTAAGGTTACAGCACTGTGAGGGTGTTTCTGCTGGCTGTACTACTTGAAATTACACACAAACTGCCCCAGACAGCCCCCCATGTACCCTGTAAAATAGTTATCTCCAAGTTATAATGCCCTGTTCAATGTATGTCCAGTTTGTGCAATGTAAACCGCAATGGTGCAGAATAGCGCGGTATATGAGGGAATGTAAATAAATAAAGTAAATAAACCCACTGCAGATTCAAACCACCAACCTCTGGCTCCATAGGCAGTACAGTCACCAGTGGGCTACAGCTCTATAACTGTAAAGAGATGTCTGGCTGGCTATAAAATAACTTCTGCAGACTGTGTGCTGCGGTTACCAGGGTAGGGTTAGTCCTCTCGCACCCATGATGCACTGCACATGCAAAGCAGCAGTCTACAGATGATCTGAAGATGGGGTATGCACCCCCACAGCACCTAGGCCTGGTAGGGGGTACTGACCGTGTGTGTTACTGGTACAGAGTAGCTACAGACCGTCCCAGTGTGCAGGTCCTGTGCTCACCCTGAGGGTGAGGTGGGGCGCCCAGCACCATGTCCACAGCACTTGTCCCAGTTGAAATAAGCTATACTGCAGGTCCCCATTAGTGCCGGTGTGTGATAGGTGGTCCTGTTCCCATCTGTATATCCCAGTCGCGTCTGGGCCTTGTGGATTACAATGCCCATGGAATAATGCATATGTGATGTGATGTGGGGTGGGGTGGGGTGGGGTGGGGTGATGTGGGGTGGGGTGGGGTGGGGTGGGGTGGGGTGGGGTGGGGTGGGGTGGGGCGGGGTGGGGTGGGGTGGGGCGGGGCGGGGCGGAAAGGTGTTCTTTGGACCCATAGGCGGAGTGTGTTGTACCACTGAACCTGCCTTCTGGAATTCACGATCCCCAAACAACGGATCCACATTCTATATCCCTGCAATGGTGGCGGCAGAGAGGACCATCAACCTCAGTCCGGCTGGGGTACAGACAACCTACGGGCACTCCATGCAGTTCTGTACGCATCCATACTTCAATAGGGCCTGAAATGCCCAGCTGCCCCACCACCATCTGACATTTTCCAGCAGCGAGCAGTGAATTCCCAGCTGCTGCACCCTGCACGGTGCTCCAGCCATACACATACCAACTGCAGACAATCTGCTAGCTAGTCCATAGTGCATGTTACCGGAGGGGATGTGTGCACCCAAAACTTAGATGTGAGCACACCCACCAGGCACAGTGCGGACTAGGCAGATGCCTAGGTGGCACTTAGGAATGCTGAAACTGAACAGCAGCCAGACAGCAACTGATGAGGGCCCAACATGGGCACGAGAGTGTTTATCACAGTGTCACAGGGGATAGTACCCAGCAGGTACTCCCAAGGGCACAGAACATTGGCAGGCGGTGTTGAGGGGAAGTGTGGATGCCCATGCAGGCACCCCTACCCCAGAACACGCACCATAGGCAGCCGCCTACCTGCACACTGGATGGCTTTAGACTGCACACCACCAGCACCACCAGCAGAAGGGCATGTCAGCATGGTGGCGCAGGGGTAGATGGGTGCCATGCACTGCAACAGACAGGCCCTGCCGGATGAACAGTCATGGTATCACCCAGTAATGCACTGTCTCTGTGGCAACACAGTGGTGCAGTGCACACAGCCACAGGTTCAAGTCCCAGCTGTGGTTCCTGCCAACCCAGTCCACATATTTTACCCACTACTAAAACGTGCTAATACAGACAGAACCTTTAATGCAGATGACGTAAACATGCCCAAAACACCTACATTTTACCCTACAGAGCACAGACACCATAAACATGCGCATTACCTAGAGCAGAGACCCCCAAATGCAGTCCTGGAGGGCCAAACACCATTCAGGTTCCATGCTGCCTCTAATAAAGATGCCTGTGCTGCATTTCTATGCGCCGCCCCCATGGTATGCAGATGTATCTCATGCATATTCATGAGGGACAGCATGAAAACCCGAACAGTGTTTGGCACAGCAGGACTGGAGTTGGGAACCTCTGCCGTAAAGCAGCAGCAAACGGGCAGACACACCCGCACCCACAGGCTCCATTATCCAATGCCCCCTGGAGAGGCAGGACATTGGGCCCTGCGTGCATCTCCCAATACTAGCACTTGCATACCTTAGCAATGCCACCCTAAACTCGGGAATACGGTACACAGCTATCAAAAGGTTGCTATGATTACTGGCAGATAGCAATTCTGAAGTACAATTTTCTGATTGAGCTGCATCATAGCAACCTTTCTGATGTCTGTAGAGCAGAGGTGTCCAAACCTGTCCTGGAGGGCCACAATCCTGCCAGGTTTTGGGATAGCCCTAATGAATATGCATGAGATATATATGCATTAGAGATATCCTGCCAACCTGACTGGTTTGTGGCCCTCCAGGACTGGATTTGGAGACCCCTGCTTTACACCTCTGTCATTTAAGATGGTGAGTGGGCAAGGTACAGATGTCCTAGACATCAAAAGGGTAGCTAGAATGTGTCACATTCATCCTCGATTCTCACCACCACCAAAAAGATGTCTAATGGACAATATTTTGGTGGTGGTGAGAAGTGAGGAGGAATGTGACAAATTCTATGTAACCTTTTTGATGTCTTGGACATCTGCACCTTGCCCACTCACAATCTTAAATGACAGAGGTGTAAGGCAGGGGTCTCCAAATCCAGTCCTGGAGGGCCACAAACCAATCAGGTTGGCAGGCTATCTCTAATGCATATATATCTCATGCATATTCATTAGGGCTATCCCAAAACCTGGCAGGATTGTGGCCCTCCAGGACAGGTTTGGACACCTCTGCTGTAGAGTGTGCTACAGGTCTTGTGTCTGACAATGTTTACCACCCTGGGGAGTGACCCCAACAGTATTGTGTACCATAGCCATGCCTGCACTGTGCCAAGGACTGGAGTGGTGGCCAGGGCTGCCAAACACCTCTATAGTTGTACAATGCTGGCATAGGTGTGGGAGTGTGTGTCTGTCTATCCAGTGTGTGGTGGCTGCAAACACCCTCCACAGCCCACACTGCCAGCACTGTTGCCAGTATTGGCCTGCCAATGTGCATAATGAGGAGCAAGGTACCATGGGTATAGCCCGGACAGGGTGGCCTGGTCAGGATGCATCTGCACAGGGCATAGGGCAATGGCTGGGACATTGTAGTGCCTGGCCACCACCTGCACAGACAGGGTGGCCACAGCATGTCCTGCTGGGAGATCACTCTCACCCTGACTGAGCAGTGACCACGGCATGGCTAGGTTCCCCCATAGTGCTTTCCACTATTTTTCTCATATGAAATTTATGGGTTCCCTTTTGGGGCCCAATCACTGACCTATCTGCCTGGTGTGTATGCTGTTATCCCAGTTCTGGGTGCATGCATTTTCTCCAGGAACATGCATTATGGACTAACTAGCAGACTGTCTGCAGCTAGTATGTGCTGTGCTGTGCTGGAGCACCTTGCAGGGTGCAGAGGCTGGAGGCTTGCTGCAGGAGAATATCAGATAGTGGTGGGGTGCAGCTGAGCATTTCTGGGCCTAATGTCTGTCTGCTATTGCTTTATAGATGTGTACAGAGCTGCATTGACTGCCCTGCAGGACTGCGGTTGATGGTCCCCGCTGCCGTTGCAGGGAGGTAAAATGTGTCTCCCACCCTCAGCCCCTAGAGCAGGGGTAGGGAACCCTGGTCCTGGAGAGCTGCAGACCAGTCAGGTTTTTGGGATATCCCTAATGAATATGCATGAGATATATATGCATTAGAGATATCCTGCCAACCTGACTGGTTTATGGCCCTCCAGGGCTGGATTTGGAGACCCCTGCCTTACACCTCTGTCATTTAAGATTGTGAGTGGGCAAGGTGCAGATGTCCTAGACATCGAAAGGGTATATAGAATGTGTCACATTCCTCCTCGATTCTCACCACCACCAAAAAGTTGTCTAATAGACAATATTTTGGTGGTGGTGAGAAGTGAGGAGGAATGTGACACATTCTATCTAACCTTTTTGATGTCTTGGACATCTGCACCTTGCCCACTCACAATCTTAAATGACAGAGGTGTAAGGCAGGGGTCTCCATATCCAGCCCTGGAGGGCCACAAACCAGTCAGGGTGGCAGGATATCTCTAATGCATATATATCTCATGCATATTCATTAAGGATATCCCAAAAACCTGACTGGTCTGCGGCTCTTCAGGACCAGGGTTCCCTACCCCTGCCCTAGAGAGTGGGTTGGGTGGTGGTGGTACATAATCTGCATATGGGTCCATAAGTGCTAAACCTGACTGAGAAATACAGATGTATCCAAAGTGTGTCTTCAGGAACTACTTATCTCATACACTGCTGGGGACCTGGTGCTGGGAGCCCCACCTTACTCTCAGGATGAGCACAGTACCTGCACAATGTGACAGTGTGTAGCTACTCTGTGCCAGTAACACACACAGTCAGTTCCCCCTACCAGGCCGAGGTGCTGTGGGGGTGCATACCCCATCTTGTGTTCATCTGTAGACTGCTGATTTGCATGTGCAGTGAATCATGGGTACGGGTGGGTTGCCCTTATCCTGGTGATCACAGCAGACTGTTTGTGTGGTGATGTGCAGTCCTTCTGCAGCCAGCCTGTGGCTTGTTAGCAGCTATAGAGCTGTAGCCCACTAATTACTTCACTGCCTGTGGAGCCCGAGGTTATGGGTTCAAACCCACAGGGGGGTTATTTGATAGGGCTGTCCAAAGCATTGTCTATTTTTAATGTACATTAGTGCTGCCAGCAAAACCACCCTCAGCTTACTGTACCCATAAGGTGCCTCAGATGGCGCTTTATAGGGTGCCCTATACAGCGCTTTCTGAGGCACCTTATGGTTACCGTCCATATAAGGTGCCTTCTAAGGTATCCTATGGAGCGCCTTATAGGGATCCTTATGCGGCACCTTAGGTTACGGCACGTGAGGGTGTGTTTGCTGGCAGCAATAATTAAAATACAAATAAACTGCCTCAGGAAACAATACTTACATGTCATAGCTGATGCCTCAGCCAGCCTTATGCATTAGGCACACTGGGGGATCAAACTCATGACACCTGTATTATCAGTCAGTGTATTAACCATTGTGCTACACATCTGTTTCCAGGTTTGCATGTCTGGGCGCCTACTTAAGATTACCGCGCATTAACGCGCTTAGCAGCGCTTCGCCCGATAATGTGCGCAGCAGTGCGCGTTATCACGCGATACTCCCATTTTGCTGCTTTAAGACTGAAACGCCCACTCCTTTTATGGCAGCCTGCACACTATCGCAGGGCGCACAATAAGACGGTTTAGTAAACATACCCCTGAGTGTCATTATGTGGTGCACAAAAATTTAACCTTCCTTCAAAAGCTGCACAGCTGATATTTTATGCGCACACAGCCTACAGAAAATTAGAGGGAACATTGATCGCAAGTCTTCGGGTGAGAGGGAAGAGCATCCAGCTCCTGGAGTGCGAGACACTGTGGCAAAGCCAGCTTAAAAGTAAGTTTGCCATGCTGCCTTTGTGGGCCTAGTGGCATTCTGCAGAGGGGGGGGGGGGGCAATAGCAGCGCAGGGGGGACACCTGCCCTGAGTGATGAGGGGACTGGGAACACCACTGTACCCTTTTACTTACTTTGATAGCTTTTGGGGACTTTATCACAATACATCTTCTGTTCTCTATCTAAATTTCACATCATCTAATTCTAGTTTATGAATGCTTTCCCAAGCCCAGGAAATTCTCATCTATCCAATGCCAGAACAAAAGTCTTCAGAGAAAGCCATATAACTTGGATGCCCCTAGCTGAGTTGAGCTCACCCTCTTCCTTCTACCTGGGTTCATCTGGCCTATCTTTGTTGTGTTGACCTTCCTCTAGTGCAGTGGTTCTTAACCAGTCCTCCTTGAACCCCTAGGCCAGTCGGGTGTTCAGGATAGCCCTAATGAATATGCATGAGATATATATGCATTAGAGATATCCTGCCAACCTGACTGGTTTGTGGCCCTCTAGGGCTGGATTCGGAGACCCCTGCCTTACATCTCTGTCATTTAAGAATGTGAGAGGGCAAGGTGCAGATCTCCAAGACATCAAAAAGATTAGATAGAATTTGTCACATGCCTCTTTGCTTCTCACTACCACCAAAATATTGTCTATTAGACAACTTTTTGGTGGTGGTGAGAATTGAAGAGGCATGTGACACATTCTATCTACCCTTTTGATGTCTAGGACATCTACAATCTTAAATGACAGAGGTGTAAGGCAGGGGTCTCCAAATCCAGCCCTAGAGGGCCACAAACCAGTCAGGTTGGCAGGATATCTCTAATGCATATATATCTCATGCATATTCATTAGGGCTATCCTGAACACCCGACTGGCCTAGGGGTTCAAGGAGGACTGGTTAAGAACCACTGATCTAGTGGTTGGAGCGCTCACAATAATGGCTGCTGCACTTTCCACCCATTTATGCTTATATTTTGTTATGAAATGATAAGCACTGCTCTGTGTAAAGTTACATTTCCCTGTTACATGTAAACCGCTTTGATTTTCTGATTAAGTGGTATGGAAAACCAGTTAAATAAATAAATAAATAAATTTTCCAGTGCGGTTGGGGCCTTCATCACAGCACATCCTCTGTTCTTCATCTAAGTCAAACAACATCTCATTCTAAATAGCCTGTGAATTCTTCCCCCAGCCCCAGGAATCTTTATCTGTTCTTCAGGTTCCTAAGCTGAAACGGAGGTCCTCAGTACCAGGACTATAATTCGGAGGCACACAGCTTAACTAACATCACACCACTCCTGTTGCCTGGGCTCATCTGGTCTATCCTACTACTGTGCTGACACTCCTCTTGTGTTTCATGGCCTTCTAGCCTATCTTGGTCCTTAGTTGGCACTCTTCAGATGACTGAGGGCCTTCCAGCCAAGCTGGGTAATGTATTAGTCCTCTTCTCCTGTTCTTTCTAGTTAATATAATTGCTGCTTTAACCCACTCATGCTGCCTTGAAGTTGTCCAGACAGTTTTACCCCTCTGCCTATGCCTTGGAATCTTCCCAGCAATGTTTTAGTGCCCTCAAAGTGCTTTGATGCTCTCCCACCAATTTCGGTGCTGCTTTGCCTCTTCCATTATATTGGGGAGTTTATTCTGTTCTTGTGTCATTTTGCCTTTGTGATGGTGGCTTCTGGTAGTCTTCTTGCCACTGTAGGAGCCCTTTGCCCTTCTTAAGGTGCTATGGGGTTTTTGTGACACTTTTGATTATAGGATTTGTATTATAGGGCTGTTACCGCTGGTACAGATACCTGGCGACACCTTTCAAGCAGTTTTCATTGAAAAAGGAAGGAAAGTCCAACTGTTACATAAAAACTGTAGAAATTGTAGCTAAAATGAAGCAGCAGACGTTTACACCTGCTTAGGAGCGAACTACGTGCAAAAGCTCATATTTTATAAAGTGCTTTAGAAAACTGAGACTTTGGCTGCGTTCTGCCCAAATTCCACCCCTGAACATTCCTACTACAAACTCACGGCAGGTACACATGATGACAAGAATGCGTGTCCTTGTATGTGTAGAGTACTTTTATAAATAGCATTTTATCCATGTATACTGGCATTTATGTGTGAAAAAAAATCTACCCATTTATTTACCACTTTACAAAGGGAATCCATGCCTATGATCTTACATTTCCACACTGGGATTCTTAACTGCTCCCTGGCATGTATTTCGGTTTGCCCTTTGCTGGCGGGATTAAGAGAATTATTTTCCTTAATGCTCTATTTATTTTCCCCTCCAGAATGAAAAAAAAAACAGAAAAAGGGAAATTGGATTTAGCTCAGGCCTTTTCTCTCATATTCAAAGTGAGTTATATTCAGGTACAGCAGGCATTTTTCCTGCCCTTAAAGGGCTTACAATCTAACTTTGTGCCTGAGACAAGGAAGGGTTAAGTGACTTGCCCAAAAGCTCAAGGAGCAGCAATGGGATGCAAACACCAGCTTCCCTGCTTCTAGACCATGTCTCGAATTATTAGATTGTTGCTTCACAGATTTTGGCTCCCTCTTTAATTAGTAGCATTTATTCATTTAGGCTTGTAAAATGACCCACATACATATATATTAGTAGCGGCACTTCCACATGAAAGCTTCCGAGTTGCCCCTGCTTATTTTTCACACATGTAGATTTGTAAAATGGCTCCTAAGGTTCTGTGTTGGCAATTCTATGTGATTGCTGCATGTCCTAATATGTATTTTATTAAAGGCTCCATGTTTGGCAGATCCTTTTCTAAAATACCAGTGGAAGTCCTGACCTTGATGTTTCGATTCCAATTTCCATGTCCTATCTAAAAATTTTTTCCAAGTGACCAGGAAATAGGAAGCAATTAAATGCCCATGAAATTTATTTATTTATTTATTTATTTTATTTACATTCTCTTATATACCGCGCTATTCTGCATCAGTGCGGTTTACATTGAACAAACTGAAATTATATTGAACAGGGCATTATAACTTGGAGATAACTATTTTACAGGGAACATGGGCTATGGAGGGTTAAGTGGCTTGCCCAAGACCACAAGGAGCACCTGTGGGACTAGAAAGCCCAGTCCTTATTTAGGGGTAATTACAGCAGTCTTGGCTGAAGTTCCTACCTCCTTGAACTGAAGGGTTTCACTCCATTCACATTCTGCAAATGCCAGTCACCAAACTTGGTCTGCAGGATACTCATTTTCAAGAAATGGTGATAAAAGTCTCTAGAAAAACACCAACAGGAACTCTTGTAAAAAGGCCATCTTAGTAGTTCTACTGCATAATCTTTAGGGGCATGAACAGACTCAGCCTAGGAGTAGGTTGGAAAACTGGAATAGTCCATTACTGGGCAGGAGCCTGGCTCATGAGATGGTTACTCTTCTGATGAGTCTTGTAGAACTGTTGCAATGGAGAAAGAATCAAAGAAGAGACAGAAAAGAAGACGAGAGAGAGAGAGAAAGAAAGAGAGAGACAGAGAAAAGCAGGGATGGTCCAACCATTTGGCAAACTAGATGGTTGCATAGGGTGTCAACTTTTGGGAGACTGCAAAGAGCAAGGCATTCCAAGCTAAACAATAGATTCAGAAAGCCAGGGGGCGTAAGGCTTATGGTTTTCCTAGGGCACCAACATCTTGCCTAGGCCGGCCCTGGGTAGTAGATGACACTAAGGGGTATGTTTACTAAACTGCGGTAATCGTACATAACGCGCGTTATGTAATGTTAACGATCGTAAGTGCAGCATAACGCGCATTATGCTGCGCTTACGATCGTTAATGTTACATAACGCGTGTTATGATGTGCTAACGATCGTAATGCCCCGCTGCACGGTAAAACACCTCAGAAGGTGGAGAGAGGGTGGAGAGAAGGGGTCAATGGGCGGAGAGTGGGCGGGGAGAGGCTCCCTTCACACTAACGTGCTGATCTGAAGAGCTCAATTCCAACGCGAATGAAAACCTGCCGTTAAATGCACATTACAGGGGAGAGAAACTATTTCAGTGTCAGCAATGTACAGCCCAGGCAGGGAAACCTAAAAAAAGTGATAAGTGGGGGGGGTGGGGGGGGGTGGGGGGGGGCGGAGCCTGATGCCGAGCAGGAGAGACGGCTAGAGTGAGCGCTCTGGAGGGACCCGCTAATTAATACGTTTTCAACTTTCCAAGCGCAACTTTGGATATAGAATAAAGCGTCAGAAGTCTTAAAGAGATGTCTGCTGCAAAACCAACTAAAATAGACTTTTCTACGGGGCAGAATGTTAGTGTCAAGCGCTCAAAAACTGAACCCCCGTCACCGCAAAAGATGGCCGGCGCGCAGAAAATCCGGAGGCCTTGCAGGAACTTTTAGTTGAAGGGCGTGGGATTGGAGAAATGGTAAGGGCCAATGGTGAAGCGCTAGCGATGGTGAGGGAGGACACCGAGGCGTTAAAATCCAGCATGGAAGCGTTGTCTTTAAGACAGGACAAAGTTGAGCAAGTGGTTGCACTGCATGATGAGAGGCTGAAAGACCTAGATAAGCAGGCCAGACAGATCCGGGCCCTTCAGAGAGAAGTGGAAGAGGGGAACAACAGAGCGAGGCGAAACAATCTAAGCATTATCGGAGTTCCGGAGGGTGCAGAAGGCAGAGATATGATTGGATTTCTTAGTAAGATGATTCCGGAGGTCCTGCATCTTACCTTTGTGCACCCCTTTGAGATTGACCGGGCCCACAGAGTACCCTCGCAAATACAGCCGGGCAACAAAAGACCACGGCCAATTATCCTGCGAGCTCTACGGTTCCAACAAATTTTACAAATTGTTGAAGCAGCACGGTCGCGTCCGGACGTCACATTTGAGAGCTGAGAGATATATTTTTTTCCAGACTTTGCAAAAGTCACAGCTGAAAGGAGACGAAACTTTCTTTCTCTGAGACCACGCCTGCAACAGCTCCAAGCAAGATTTGGCCTACTCTATCCGGCGCGTATGAGGGTAACGCTTCATAATCAGACTAAAACATTCGAGGAACCTGAAGCACTTCGACAGTTCTTGGAGGAAAAAGAGAGCCTGCATATGCACTGATGTAGTGACTGGTATATCTCTATGGTTGATTTAATAAATGGCTGTTGTGTGGTTTTAGACTATGTAGGTTTAAAAGCAGCTGATGTATAGTTGAATAATGAAATTAGCTTAACAGTGAGGTGTGCATAGCTTATGTATGCTATTATATTGCTGTAGGTCATAGTCGGTGGGTGCATGTGCACCAGAACTATGAAGTGGATGTATGCCATCAGAGTAAGAACTCGAGGTGAGTGTGCAGCGACTTCATGAGAAAGAGAATATGTTCATAATATTGGCGGGTCCCTCTGTGCCGTCACTGTTCACACTGGGCTCACCAATTACATGGGGGAGGGTTTATTGTCCTCTGGGGTCTAAGGGTGGAATAAGAAATACACTGTCTGAGCCGGTAAGGATGTGGGTAAAAGGTGTCTATTTTGTGCTGATAATGGAAAAGGGCCGATCAATAAAGTCTAGCAATATATGGGCAACTCCTATGGTCCGCCATGTAGCAATTAGCATGTGGCGCGATTAAAATACTTTCCTTGAATGTCAAGGGAATAAACAGCCCCATTAAAAGGAAGAAAATCATGCACTATGCGCAACAGGAGAAAGCTGACGTCCTTTTACTGCAGGAAACGCATCTGAACAAGACTGAATCGCTTAAGCTAAACATTAAGCCTTTTGCGCTGGTGGCTTACTCCGCTGCTGTCCACAAACGGAATGGAGTAGCCATTTTGGCTAAGACGTCTCTCAAGCCAACCATCTCGTTGACCGCCTCGGACTCGCAGGGTAGATGGAACAGAGCCGCCTTTAAAGTTGGGGAGCTGGAATTTGCAGTGATTAATGTATATGCTCCTAATGTTGAACACCCGGAATTCTTCCGTGCCCTGGCTCAAGAATCTCTTCTCGGCAATGGAGAACCGATCATCCTCGGAGGTGACTTTAACTTGGTTCTTGATCCCTTGGTTGATAAAAGCCCCCCCAAGGCCTGTAAGCCCTCCAAGACACAAATGGTAGTTAATATGTTGATGGAAGAGAGGGGGCTGGTGGATATTTGGACGCTGCAACATCCGAAGGACCAGGATTTTACTTTCTTCTCCAACCCTCACTTATCTTCATCGCGTATCGACTTTTTTCTTATTTCCAAAGCTCTGGTACCGAACTGTACAGGGTCTGGCATTCAGGCGATGCATATTTCGGACCATGCAGCTATCTACCTAGAATTACAGGATACAAAACTCGGCGACAAGTCTTTGCAGTGGGCTTTTGATAGATCTCTCTTGGGGGATGAGGAGTTTCGATCCAGAGTCCGAGTGGCTATAAAAGAATACTTCCAGTTTAACGCTCCACAAGACTCAGCTAGCTGGGCCTGGTGGGAGGGTTTCAAAGCCTCCATCAGAGCCACTATTACGAGCTATGCGATCCTTTTGGCCCGACAACGTAAGCAGCGATTAACGGATCTGGAAAAGCAGATTAAAGCTGGTGAACGTGTCCGAGCACAGCGCTCAGACCCATGTATATTGCTACGCCTTCAGAGATTGCGATTCTGCTATAACCAAATGATTACAGATGAAGTATCAAGGAATGTTCAAGCTCAGAAAGGTGCCTATTACTGGGAGGGTAACAAGGCGGGCCGCATATTAGCGAACGCTTTAAAGGAACAGAAGGAGGCGGGTCGAGTAGCGGTACTGCGTGATGTCTCCAGCCAGAGTCTGTTAACTAAGGATGAGGAGATCGCAGACGCCTTTGGCTCCTACTATGCCCAGCTGTATTCATCAGAGATTCAGTCCTCGACGTCAGCTTTTGCTGAACTGATAGCGGGAGTGCAGAGACCGACGTTGGACAAGGATGCGGCGGAGCTGCTGGACGCCCCAGTTTCCTTAATGGAACTGTCTCAGGCCATTCAGGCGTTGGCTGTGGGCAAAGCGGCTGGTCCAGATGGGCTTCCTGCAGAATTTTACAAGACCTTTGCCAAGGAGCTTGCCCCACATCTGCAAGACTATTTTCTGGCTTTGCTAGGGGATGTTCCTCGGGACGGGAACTTTGCGGCAGCAAGTGTGATCGGGCTGGAAAAGAAAGGTAGAGATCCCCAGCTGGTCAGTAATTATCATCCGATATCCTTATTGAATGTCGACTACAAAATCTATGCCACGATCCTGGCCAGCCGGCTGGCTGGAGTAATCCCTAGGTTGATACATCCAGATCAATGCGGCTTCACCGGTGGTAGATCGACGGCGGATAATGCTCGCCTCCTGTGTCATGTCCTGGCGAGTGGGGAGATGGCAGTTAGTCCTTTAGTGGGGCTCTCTCTCGATGCGGAAAAGGCCTTTGATAGGCTAGAGTGGTCCTTTATCTTCGCTGCTCTCCGATGGTTTGGAGTGGGAGATGGCTTTGTCAAGCTGCTGGAAGTCATGTATGCCAGACCTCTGGCAAGTGTCAAAGTGAATGCAACGCAATCCAAGGAGATCATGTTGAGTCGCGGCACTCGGCAAGGATGTCCCTTATCACCGGTATTATTTAACTTGGCTCTGGAGCCTCTATTGCTTATTCTCCGTCAACACCCACAGATAGCAGGGGTATCGATAGCGGGCCAGATGGTGAAGTTGTCGGCGTACGCTGATGACCTTCTTCTCTTCACCACCCCAGGATCGGTTGCAGTGATTTTGGAGCAAATTGGACAATATTCGCAGCTCTCGGGATACAAAATTAACTGGGGAAAGTCAATAGCCTTCCCCTTGTGTGCTGAAACTCATAAAGCGGATATGGAGCAGTTCCCATTTTTATGGGAGCCGAAGATGTTTAAATATTTAGGGGCATACTACGGATACCCGCTAGAAGAAGCGGTGTGATACAATGCCAATGATCTCTTAGAGAAAACCCGTCTTATGACTACGAAATGGTCCCCCTTGGCTTTGTCATGGTGGGGGAGGCTCGAAACAATTAAAATGATGATAGCCCCAAAGATTAACTATACGCTTGAAATGATACCATGCAATATGCAGCCGCAAGTTTATCAGCAGATTGAGAGGCTGTTAGTGAGTTTCTTGTGGAACGGTAAGACGCCCAGGGTTGCTCTCAAAAAGCTCAAAGTCTGTAAAGAGCAGGGGGGTGTGAAGTTCCCGGACTTTATGCAGTATCACAAAGCATTTATGTTGAAACAAGGAGTGCAGTGGCTGAAGATGGTCTGGACAACTGCCGGTGTGGTTGGAAATAGAAAAGGCTATTATGGCTCCTTTTCCTTTGAAGCTCCTGCCATATATGACATTGCCGGAAAATAGTGAATTTCCATCAATAATCATTGCTACACAAAAAGCTTTCGCGACTTTACGAGCCGCGGTGGATAACGTGAACAATTTAACCAGCCAGTGGCCGCTATGGTATAACCCACTTCTTAAGATCCAGCGTAAGCCTTTCGCCTGGAGGCAATGGTATTCTAAGGGAATCTGGATGATTGGTCAACTGCTCGAGAGAGAGGAGGATGGAAGAGTTTTGTTCAACTACAACAGGAATTTAGTCTGCCAGACTCTTCCTATTTCCAATGGTTGCAAATTAGGCATTGCATAACTAAAGCATTGCCTGCCCTCCACGCCCTGGGTGAAGCAGAAATTATGAGTGATCTAGCAGCTGCTTCGAGCCGGGCCTCTTATTTTTATACTTCACTGGTTCCAAGCATAAACCAGGGCGGGGTAGGCCTTCAAAAAGTATGGGAGCACGACACAGGAGTGGAATTGTCACAGCAGCAGTGGGAGCAGTTCTGGGTAAAGCAAGTGAGAGTTTCAAAGTCGGCCTCTATTACCCAGGTCTTATTCTTCATGGCACACAGAGCTTATCTCACCCCGGTTAAGGTCGCCAAATGGGGACAAGGAGGGAGCGAGTTATGCTGGTCGTGTCAACAGCAATGGGGCGTACTTGCCCATATTGTATATCACTGTCCCTGTGTGCAACAATTTTGGGGGCAAATATGGGAGCGGATCCAAAGAATCTTAGAGTTTCGGGAGCCTCTTACCTGGGGTATCATCAGTTTGCGCTCGGCGTCCAGTATCCCCTCCCTTCAGAAGAAACATTATTTCCTGTTGGATTTCATGATCGGGGTTGCACTTTACCTTATAGTTCGTCATTGGAATCATACCTATGATCTCTTCTGGCAGAGTTGGTGGAATCACCTATGTAAATATAGCAAATTCGAACAAATGTCCAGAAGGTGTGTGACAAGGGGGATTTCCGGGTTCGCCAAATGGAAAGCGCTCAATGACTATGTGTATTTATCACAGGCCCTTAGTTAATTTTCCGGAATCTGTTCAAAATTATGGCACCTATGCCCATCTAGGGGCATGTATAGTAGCGGCCTACGGCTCAGACATGGTAATCTAATGACCTCCAGAGGACGGGTGGGTGGGGTGGGAGGGTGGGGGGTGGTGGGTACTTATAGGCTTAGATAGGAGGCTTTTGTTTAGTTAGATACGGTCATGGATTGTTTGGCCTTGTAATGGATTATGTTTTGTGTGGTATGTGTATGTTCCATGACTGTCTAAAAAAGCAATAAAAATATTTAATAAAAAAAAAAAAAAGTGATAAGTGTGATACATGTGCACAGAACAAAAGGGCACATAAACACTGAAAATGACCCCAACAAACTGGAAAAAAACCATAACCAAGCTGGCCAATAGTGGTATCAATGAGAAACATCAACCCCTCCCCCCCCCCCCGAGTAAGCTCCATAGAACAGATATAAATCGTGGAAGGGTCTATAATCCGTCCCCATACAAGGTGAATGAGCCCACAGTGAAATAGCGATGCTCAGGGTTTTCCCCACCATCGGACAGGGTTCCTATGGTGTGCACATG
Source organism: Ichthyophis bannanicus (assembly GCA_033557465.1). Taxonomy (NCBI): domain Eukaryota; kingdom Metazoa; phylum Chordata; class Amphibia; order Gymnophiona; family Ichthyophiidae; genus Ichthyophis; species Ichthyophis bannanicus. Next base: position 364,492,502 of record CM066031.1, on the reverse strand, counting down.
TCCCGCAACATCAGGGCAGGCATGACGGAATAGCAACTGGACAGATGCCGGAGAAGGGGATACAGAGGGCCGCAGGCGGCACATGCTGTGGTGGAGCTGGGCCACAGTGCGGACTAGGGCGATGCCTAGGTGGCCCATACGAATGCTGAAGCAGCAGAGCAGCCAGACAGCAACTGCTGAAGGCCAAACATGGGCACGACTGTGTTTCCCACAGTGTCACAGGGGATAGTACCCAGCAGCTACCCCCAAGGGCACGGAACATTGGCAGGCGGTGCTGGGGGGAAGCGTGGACACCTATGCAGGCACACCTACCCCAGAACCCGCACCATAGGCAGCCGCCTACCTGCACACTGGATGGCCTGAGACTGTGCACCACCAGCACCACCAGCAGAAGGGCATGTCAGCATGGTGGCTGAGGGATACTGGTGGTGGAGGGGGCAGTGGCAGCTGCCCAGAGCAGACCGTGGCCTAGCCCTGTGTAGGTGGGTGCCGTGTACTGCAACAGATGGGCCCTGTCTGACAAACAGTCATGGTATCACCAAGGAATATACTGACTCTCTGACAACAAGGTGGTGCAGTGCACAAAACCAGTGTATTCAGAAGCAGAGGGTCACAGGTTCAAGTCCCAGCTGTGGTTCCTGCCAACCCAATCCCCATATTTTACCCACTACTACAACGTGCTAATACAGACAGCACCTTTATTGCAGATGATGTAAACATGCCCAAGACACCTACATTTTACCCTACAGAGCACAGACACCATAAACATGCACATTACCTAGCGCAGAGCCTCCCAAATGCAGTCCTGTAGGGCCAAACACCATTCAGGTTCCATGCTGCCTCTGATAAAGATGCCTGTGCTGCATTTCTATGCGCCACCCCCATGGTATGCAGATGTATCTCATGCATATTCATGAGGGACCAAAAAACAAAAAATAGAGTGAAAATAATGTGAGCAAAATAGTGGTATGTAATGTTTTTGTCGGAAGACAGCCCGGAGGGAGTAAACTACCCTCTTGAAGCTGTATCTTCCATTTTATTCAATTTAGAAACCCATGAAAATCAATACTTAAGGGTTAAAATTGAGGTAAAACCACCACAAAAGGTGTCACCTCAGCCAAAAAAAAAACCACATATAAATTAAAATGCAGTGCAAAAAGATGAAAGCAACGTGGTACTTATCCAAACCGCCGACCCCAATGTGAAATCTTTGCCAGGGGAAACAGACAGCGTCCACAAAAATTCCAAGCCTTCATCCAAGGAACTTGCAAACATAAATGTTGAAGCAGCAGCAAATATCAAGAGGACACAGTACTGCGTTTCGGGCGAATGTCAAAATTCGTACGCCCTGTATCAACGCTCAAAAGAACTGCCATGAAAGTTGAAAATGAAACCACAGCGTCTTTTGTCTCTCCAAGACGCCAGTGCATGCTCATTGATGATAAAAAACCTAAACAGTGCATTAAATAGCCTGGGCGGACCAATGGCTCTAAATTCAACCATTGCACATCAATGCTGTTTTACCGAAGCCAAAAATGAAATGGAGACAGGCAGCTGGAAAAAAAATCAAACTTTAAAAAAAGCTTTAAAGAATACTGACCCAGTCCAATTCTTTGTTCAAACCCATAGGTTCAACGGTATTCCATGTAAAAATCCACTTTTGCTCCAGGCGCTGTAAAGCCTGTTCACGATCACCCCCTCATGAATGTTCTGAAACCACATCCAACACCCTCCAAGTAAAGTCCACAAATTGATGGCCCAAATCTAAACTATGTTGTACAATCGGAGCAGTCAGAACCGAAGTCCTGAGTCTTGAGGCATGTTCTGTGAGACGAAGCTTGACCGGACGAATTGTACGTCCTATGTAAAGGAGGTTACAAGGGCAGACCAACACATATACTGCGAAAGACGTGGAACCGGTAGTATGCCAACGTGCCTCCTGGGTCAAAGTGGAATTCGGCACCTGCCAGTGCTTCCCTGTTATAGCTTGAGAACAAAACTTACAGGAACCACACGGAAAATGACCCAATTCCAAAGATGTATCTTGAAACAGTCTGTCCTTAGGTGAAAGAGTGGACCCCACATAATCACGGACATTTGAGCTCCTAGAATGTGCAACTCTCAAACTTCCTCCAAAACAAGGATGTAACTGTAATATATGCCAATGTTTAAGCAAAATCTTCCTTATAGAGTCAGTATGAGACATGAATGGAAGAACCGCCACCAATGATTGATCAGAGGTGGCAGCTGACTGGGCAGTGTTGGGACCTGATGTATGAGAAGGAAATAGCCAGTCTCTATGGGTATATCGCGCTCGTAAGAAGGCTTGTTTGATGAGCTTTTTGGGATATCCACGCTGGGCAAGACGTATTGAAAGATCCTGGGCATGTTGGAGAAACTCCGAAAGATCCGAACATATCCGACGAATCCGGAGAAATTGCTTTCATCTTTTTGCACTGCATTTTAATTTATATGTGGTTTTTTTTGGCTGAGGTGACACCTTTTGTGGTGGTTTTACCTCAATTTTAACCCTTAAGTATTGATTTTCATGGGTTTCTAAATTGAATAAAATGGAAGATACAGCTTCAAGAGGGTAGTTTACTCCCTCCGTGCTGTCTTCCGACAAAAACATTACATACCACTATTTTGCTCACATTATTTTCACTCTATTTTTAGTTTTTTGGTATTTATTGGATAGAGTGGGGGTTTTTGTTTTTGGTTTGGTATTCATGAGGGACAGCATGAAAACCCGAACAGTGTTTTGCACTGCAGGACTGGAGTTGGGAACCTCTGCCGTAAAGCAGCAGCCAACAGGGGCAGACACACCCGCACCCACAGGCCCCATTATCCAAAGCCTCCTGGGGAGACAGGACTTTGGGCTCTGCGTGCATCTCCCAATACTAGCACTTGCATACCTTAGTAATGCCACCCTAAACCTGGGAATATGGTACACATCTATCAAAAGGTTGCTATGAGTACTGGCAGATAGCAATTCCTAGGTTAAGTACACTTTTCTGAGTGAGCTGCATCATAGCAACCTTTCTGATGTCTGTGGAGTGTGCTACAGGTCTTGTGTCTGACAGTGTTTACCAACCTGGGGAGTGGCTCCTACAGTATTGCATACCATAGCCATGCCTGCACTGTGCCCAGGACTTGTGTGGTGGCCTGGGCTGCCCAACACCTCTATAGTTGCACAATGCTGGCATTGTGTGGGGAGTGTGTGTCTGTCTATCCAGTGTGTGGTGGCTGCCAACACCCTCCACAGCCCACACTGCTAGCACTGTTGCCAGTATTGGCCTGCCAATGTGCATAATGAGGAGCAAGGTATTGTGGGAATAGCCTGGATAGGGTGGCCTGGCCTGGATGCATCTGCACAAGGCATAGGGCAATGGCTCGGACATTGTAGTGCCTGGCCACCACCTGCACGGACAGGGTGGCCATAGCATGTCCTGCTGGGAGGTCACTCTCACCCTGACTGAGCAGTGACCATGGCATGGCTGGGTTCCCCCATAGTGCTATATAGCGTTTTTCTCATGTGATATTTATGGGTTTCCTTTTGGGGCCCAATCACTGATTTATCTGCTTGGTGTGTATGCTGACATCCCCGTTCTGGGTACATGCATCTTCTCCAGGACCATGGACTAGCTGGTGGACTGTCTGCAGCTAGTATGTGTCTTGCTGGAACACCTTGCAGGCTGCAGCGGCTGGAGGCTTGTTGCTGGTGAATGTCAGATAATGGTGGGGAGCAGCTGAACATTTCCAGGCCTGCTGTCTGTCTGCTATTGTGTTATGGATATGTACCGCTCTGTCTGTTCCCCAGCAGGACTGGTGTTGCTGGCCCCCTCTACTGCTGCCATTGCAGGGAGGAAGACTGTGGATCTATTGGTGGATGAACCTGTTTCCCACCCTGAGCCCCAGAAGATGGGTTGTGTGATGGCACATAATCTGCCTATGGGTCCATACACACCCCCCCCCCCCTTTCACCTACAGCAGGTAGTGATGGCACCAACACAGGATATGCACTATTCTGGGTGCAGCATTGCCCATACTGACTAGACATGACCGAGACATACAGCAGGACACAGATGTATCCTAGGTGTGTCTAACTCAGAGCTACTCAATTCCAGTCCTGGAGGTCCGCAACCCTGCAGGTTTTTGGGATATCCCTAATGATATGCATGAGATATATATGCATTAGAGATAGCCTGCCAACCTGACTGGTTTTTGGCCCTCCAGGGCTGGATTTGGAGACTCCTGCCTTACATCTCTGTCATTTAAAGATTGTAAGTGGGCAAGGTGCAGATGTCCAAGACATCAAAAAGGTTAGAATTTGTCACATTCCTCCTTGCTTCTCACCACCACCAAAATATTGTCTATTAGACAACTTTTTGGTGGTGTTGAGAATCTAGGAGGAATGTGACACATTCTATCTATCCTTTTGATGTCTAGTACATCTGTACCTTGCCCACTCACAATCTTAAATGACAGAGGTGTAAGGCAGGAGTCTCCAAATCCAGCCCTGGAGGGCCACAAACCAGTCAGGTTGGTAGGCTATCTCTAATGCATATATATCTCATGCATATCATTAGGGATATCCCAAAAACCTGCAGGGTTGCAGACCTCCAGTACCGGAATTGAGTAGCTCTGGTCTAACTGAACTACCTATCACACACTGATGGGGACTTGCAGCATGGTGTATTTCAGCCAAGAAAGGTGCTGTGGACCTGGTGCTGGGCGCCCCACCTTAACCTCAGGGTGGGCACTGTACCTGCACAATGTGACTGTCTGTGGCAGTGCCACACACAGTCTGTTCCCCCTACAAGGCCGAGGTGCTGTGGGGGTGCATACCCGATCTTGTGCCCATCTCTCAACTGCTGATTTGCATGTGCAGTGCATCATGGGTACGGGTGGGTTAACCCTATCCCGGTAACCACAGCAGACAGTTTGTGTGGTGACGTGCAGTCCTGCAGCCAGCCAGGGCTTTGTTCTCATCCTTATAAGGTGTCCTATAGGGGACATTATAGGGTGCCTTGGCGGACAGTACACTTTATAATGTGCCCTATGGAATGCGTTATGGGGTGCCTTACGCGGCACCTTAGGTTATGCCACCGTGAGGGTGTGTTTGCTGGCAGCACTAATTAAAATACATGTCACATGCCTCAACAATCACTACTTAAATGTAAAGGGTGCTGCCCCCAATCAGCATGGGTCTGGCTTGATGGACCTTTGGTCTGACACAATACGCCATATCTTATGTTCTCCTCCACGAACTTCACCCAGCATTGCCATAGATACCTAACAGGGCCGCTACGAGACAACCTTAATGTCTGCAATCAAACTATACACATGCACAAAGAAATTTGATAGGAATGACAGTCTCAAAGAGAAGCTTCATGAATGGTGTCTGTACCACTGAAAGTTTACTTTCTCTGTGGCTTCCTCCTAAAGGAAGAAAGCTACTGGTGTCAGCCATTGCTCCTCATCTGGGGATTTTCCTGAGGACTCAAGCAGAAAGGATAGATAATGAAGCCCATAACTGATGAGTATTAATTCGTACACATTAGGTTCATTAGTGTGCCTTAGACAATTCAGGGCATGCTAATTCAATTTAAGACACGTTAACCTATGAATGAATGCGCATTAAGATCATTATGTTAAATAGTTCTAACATACATTAAACAAGTGTTATTAAATTGAATGCATGCAACAATCTGAAAAAAATGTCCAAAAATCAGGGAAAAAGTCTGAAAATGTCACAAAAACTAATAAAAACATTTTGTGCATATACTTAAAGCCCATTTATCAGAGATCACGTGATGTGGTGAGCTGGGGAAGACGTGAGTCACCTTAGCTCCGGGCCCCCTCTTCCCTGACCGTTGATTTGGACCGTAATCCACGGCGAATTTGCCGGCTGTGAGTCACGAGGGTGAGGTCGACAGTGTCTTCACCTCTTTCTGGGGACAAATTGGAGAATGGCAGCGGCGGCGAAGGCGGGGAGGAGGGAGAAGGACCGCACTACGGGCCCACCGAAAATGGCGGAATCCCCTCCGAAAGTGAGTGCCGCGACCTCCCTTACCCTGAGTGAAGAAATCTCCGCAGCAGTCACAGCCACACTTACCACACAGCTGGAAGCCCTTAGTGGCAAAATGGACACGCTGCAGGGATCCTTGTCGGCGCTGGGCACCCGGATGCAAGGGGCAGAAGATCGCATTCTGCATACCGAGGAGGCGGTGGAGCAATTGAAACGGGATCTGAGTGCGCTACAAAAAACATCTAAAGCACAAGAGCTAAAAATAGACGATCTAGAAAACAGATCCCGGCGCAACAATTTGCGCTTCCTGGGGATAGCTGAGACCGTGCCCGAGAAAGACCTGCGAGTCCTGGTGGAAAAGATGGCTGCCGCTCTGCTGGGCCGGGACGATGCGAACACCCTTATCATTGTGGACAGAGCCCATAGAATAGGGCCGCGGCCGCAGGGAGAGAACACGCGGCCCAGGGTGGTCCTTGCCAGATTCCTGTATTATGTGCAGAAAGAGGATCTCCTGAGGGCAGCGCGGCAACAAGCTGTGTTGGAATTTGAAAATATGAGGGTTCGTATCACCCCCGACTATTCCGCTGCGCTGAGCCACCGCCGCAAAGCTTATGCACCAGTGTGTCAGCGTCTCATCTCGGCAAACATCCGCTTTCATGTACAATATCCAGCCCGTCTACATATTATGCACCAGGGGACTCACCGGGTCTTGGAATCTGCGGCGGAGGCAACTACCTACGTGGAACAGCTGCTGGCATCCTCGGAAGGCTTGCAGGGAGAGCGTAGGCCGTGATAGGGGCCTTGGCATTGGACAGATGGAGACCTACCTCGGGATAGGCCGAAGAGTGGGCATGTGTTGGATGAGGTGACCGACTCCCCCCCCCCCTTTCTTCTACGGATGGGGGTTCAGTAACCACCTCGCCCACGCTATGGATGTGCCCGGCGGATACCTGCTTAGAGTGCTGAGGAACACACCAGCCCTCCAGGCCAGAACCCTTCTGTTACCGGATGAGGGCGACATGTGCTCATGGAAGGACCAGGTGACTGGCTTTTGGCGGCCTCGGAGCTGGCTCTCCCCCACATTGCGGTCCTGCTGGTGGGAAATGTTGGCCCCCTTGTTGGACTTGTTGGACTGGAACGATCTGGACTGACCAATGCGGGCAGTGGTGGTATCGGCCTGGCCAGCTAGGCCTGCCATGCTTCTGGCTGCTCCTCCCTTTGTTCCTTCCCCCCTGTGGGCCCCCCCTCCCCCCCCGTCCCCCCCCCTTGCCTTTCCTTCCCCTTATCCCTTTTATTGTTTATATATATGGGCCTTTTAGCCTGTTATGGTTTTATGGATGACTGTGGTGGGTTGGGGGGGTGGTGGGGGGTGGGTGGTCGGGGGGCGGGGGGGTGGGGGGGATGGGGGACTAGCCGGGAGTGGCAGGGGGGGAAGCGGGTGGGGGGTGCCCTATCCCGGGGGGATGCCTTAGATCACTGTCCGGAGCTGGGGCTTCTAAATAAGGTTATAGGGGAACAGGGGGGACCCGCGCACATCGTCTGTGATCGCGATGGGAGTGTGGTGGAGACTGGGGATGGGGTTTGGGGTGGAGGGGGGGTGGGAGGAGAGGCGAGGGAGGGTAGGGGTAGGGGCCCGGGAGGGGTGGTCCCGGGGGGAGGGGGGGTGTACTCGGTGGGGGGCACAGCAGCACTACGGTGGGATTGATGAACACCTGTGTGAGGATGCACTAGTGGTAGTGGGGGGGCTCCAGGCTGGGGGGGCCCTGCCTCTTAGCCTTTCTTTGGTGGCCGAGATTCACTACTTGATCTCTTATAACCCGCCCTGAAGGTTATCTCTTGGAATATCTGTGGTATAGACAGCCCTATTAAGCGCTATAAGGTGTTGCAGACCTTGGCTCGGATGAAATGCGATATAGCAATGTTGCAAGAAACCCACCAGACAGCAGAAGAGCACGCTAAATTGCAGAAGATGTGGGTGGGGCAGTGCTGGGGAGCACCGGCTGTAGGGAGAAAAGGTGGAGTGGTCATACTGATCAGTAAACATACCCGGTTTGAGCTGCTACAGGAGTATTCTGACCCGGAGGGCCGTTATATTTTGGTTCACGGCCACCTGGAAGGGCGGCCGGTGATACTGGGCTGCTGCGTGTACAGCCCCAATGTTTTGAATCGGGTGTTCTATGACTGCCTGGCGTCTCGCTTAGAACAAATGTCAGATGTCCCCCTAATTCTTGCTGGAGACTTAAATGGGGTCTTGGATGCCGAACTCGATGTATCGGGTGGGGGAGGGGTGTACTCGCGTGTCCAGACAATGAAGGTTTTACGCGGTTTCTGTCGACGATTGGGCCTGGTGGACCCGTGGCGGTTGCTTCACCCTGCGGACCGGGATTTTACCCATCAATCGAGAGCGCATGGTACCAGTGCTCGTTTGGATTATGTTTTAGTGTCAGAGCGGCTATTCGCACAGGTGGAAGATGCGTGCATTGGCCCATCGGTGGTGTCCGACCATGCTCCGGTTTGGATTGAACTTGGTGTGGGGGGCCCAGCCGCGTCGACTAGGGTTTGGCGGTTTCCCTTGGGCTTATATCAGGATGCCGAATTCCGGCCCTACCTTGTTGAGTGCTGGCAAGAATTTACCCGGCATAATGTGCAGCATCAGGCTGACCCGGAGTTGTTTTGGGAGACGGCTAAAGTTGTGTTAAGGGGGGATATCATTGCGTACGCGGCTAGGAAACGGCGGTTAATGGCGCGGCAAATTGTCCACTTAGAGAAACAAGTGGTGCGGGCTCGGCGGCGATGTGCGGGCGCTCCTAGTGTAGTGAACCGGCGGCAACTTTGGGAGTTGCAGGTGTCCCTTAATGAGCTCCTCCACCAACGAGCCAAGAAATCGTATATGTATTACCGTTACCAGCTTTTTCGCTTTGGTGATAGACCCGGGAAACTTCTGGCGCGTTGCTTGCGGGGACACCGGGGCTACCGATTAGTGGCGGCATTGCGAGATGACCAGGGAACCCTACATAGGGATAACGAAGGCATCGCCCGAGTGTTCCGTACCTTTTTCCAGAAATTATACGCCCGGAGGGGGGGGCCCCAGAGGCTATGCAGCAATACTTGCGGGAGTTGTCCTTGCCGCAGCTGTCCGTAGCGCAGAAGACCTGTCTTGACGAGCCGGTATCTGTGGATGAAATACAGCGTGTTATCCAACAAGCCGCTTGCTGTAAGGCCCCAGGGCCGGATGGCTTCGGAGCTGAGTTTTACAAGCTATTGAGTGAATGCACACCCCAACCTTAGTGGCGGCATACCACAGGCGGATAGCTCAGGGGCATTTTACATGGGGCACTAACCACGCGCATATTTCTTTAATCCCCAAACCCGGGAAGGACCATACCCACGCAGCTTCGTACCGGCCTATTTCCTTATTGAACTTCGATCTGAAAATTTTAGCGAAGGTGTTGGCTGATCGGTTGGCGTTAGTGTTAGGGGACTTGATACATGAATCCCAGGTCGGGTTCGTTAAAGGGCGTTATGCCGTACGGAATCTCCGAAAGCTGCTTGCATCTTTAGAATGGACCCGGGAACACGATCTCCAGTCTCTGGTCATTAGTTTCGATGCTGAGAAGGCCTTCGACCAGGTCCCCTGGGAATACCTGAAGTTTCTTTTGCCTCAATATGGGCTTGGGGCCCCTTTTTGCCGGATGGTGGACCTGCTTTATGCTGACCCCACAGCGGGGGTCCTATGTAATGGGGTATATTCGGAGTCCTTTCGGTTGGAACGCGGTACGCGGCAGGGCTGTCCGCTCTCTCCCTTGCTCTTTGTGTTATCTTTGGACCCGCTGATACGGAAGATTGAGGCTTCTCCCACTATTGGTGGGATTCGTATCGGCTCCCATGGTTTCAAGGTGGCTGCCTTCGCTGATGATCTCCTGGTCCACCTCTCTTCTCCCCAGCAGTCCCTTCCGCGCTTACTTGAGGAGTTCTCGCTGTATGGACAATTCGCGGGGTTGCGTATAAACATGGCCAAGTCGGAAGCCTTAGATGTAGGGGGGACGTTGCGGGAGTGCTGGTCGGGGCCTTTTCCGCTTCGCTGGGCCGAAGACTCGATTATCTACTTAGGTATCGTGTTAACCCGAAAACTGTCATTGTTATACCCGACTAATTTTGAACGCATCTTAGCTAAGGTTCGACTGCAGCTGCGGGCCTGGGCCCCCCTCCCGTTGTCTTTGTTTGGTAGGGTGGCCGCATTAGGAATGGTGGTTTTTCCGCGTGTGCTTTATTGGTTGCAGACGTTACCGGTGTGGCTGTTGAAGCGCGATCTGGCGCGCCTAGAGCGGGAGATTCGGGGATTTCTTTGGAAAGGCTATAAGGCCCGCATTCCGATGGCGCTTTTGCGGGGGGGTTGGAGGTCCGGTGGAGTGGGGGTTCCTGACCTATGGAAATATGCGCTGGCATGTCAGGCCCGCCATTTAAGTGATTGGTTGGGGGACACAGAGACTTATACCCCGCGGGGTCTCGAGGCGGCCTTCGCGGCGCCCCATTCTTTGGAAGCGGTCTTGCACTTGCCGCGTGCGGTCTTGCCGCCTCGCCTCCTAAACAGTTTGCTACTGCAGACATCCCGCCGAACTTGGCAGCAGTTGAATAAGTGTTGGGGCAGTGATGCTGGGGCCTCCTGCTGGCTGCCTATACAAGGTAATGCTTGTTTCTTGCCCGGATCGGACACGGCCCCCTTTCGCAGGTGGTGGCGTGCGGGAGTCCGCCGGTTGGGGCAGGTGGTGGACACTGCTGGCTGCTGCAAGGCGTTGGGAGTATTATGTAAGGACTATGGGTGGCCTGCGGGGTCTTTGACGTTTGCGTATGCACAGATTTCTCACTACATTGGCTCCTTGCCACGGCAAGAGCTTACAGTGGAGCACTCGAGCCGTATTCTGGAGTTTTTTGCGTTGGGGGCGGACTCGCCGCCGACGATTGCCGATTTAAAGAAGCGTTTGGATCGGCTGGATTTGCCCCCAGACTACTCGAGGGTGGAAAGCCTTTGGGCGGGTGAGTTGGGTAGAGAGGTTGCTCCCGGGTCTGTCCGGCTGGCCTTGGGTAGGATTGCACAGCTCGTGGTTGGGGTTCGCTGGCGCGAGGTCCAATTTAAGTGTATACTCCGGGCCCACTTTTCCCCGCGGCGGGCCTTTCGGAGCCATCTTGCTCTTCATGGTGGATGCCCTAAGTGCCCGTGTGCCTTGGCTGACCTGGGTCATATGTGGTGGGGTTGCCCCTCTATTCGGAGGTATTGGCGCTCCATTGAAACCTATATGAGCGGGTTGTTGGGTCAGCAGTTGTGTTGGTCAGGGATTATGGTAGTGCTGGATCAGCTGGGACCACTCCACCCGAAAGGTAGATGGGACAGGGTGCTGGTGCGAAAAGCCTGTCTGGTGGGTAAGGGCCCCATTCTTAGTCATTGGAGAGAATCTGCGGCCCCCACTTTCTGTGAATGGCGGAACAGCTTGCATCAACTCCTGCTTTTAGAGCGGCGAGTGGCATTGTGGCACCCCCGGGCCTGGACCACCTTTTTACTGATCTGGATGCCTTATATCCAGCGCCTGGGCCCTAGGGCGCGTAGTGAAGTACTTAAACTGGGATAGGGGGGTTGGGGACCCGCGTTCCCTCACACGACGTCTGTAGTTTGAGCTGCTGGTGTTGCTGTGCTTCCCGCGGAGGGGGTGGGGGGTGGGGGGGTGGTTTGAATAGGTTGACTTCGGTGCGATGTGTGTTCTGTCTATGTTAGGTTCCCGGGTGGTGGACAAGATACAGCCCTACCTGGGATGCGTTTTATTTTTGTGCAACTGAGAACGGTATATGTTGTTTGCTGTTTGTTATTGGTACCTTGCAGTTTTTAATAAACAGAGTTTTGAAAAAAAAGCCCATTTATCAATGGAAACAATAATAGAACATACATTTGGAGTGTTAATTTATTTTATTTTATTTATTTAGATTTTCTTTTATACCGCGCTATTCAACATCAGTGCGGTTTACATGAAACATAAAACATACACGTTGTATATAATGAACTGTGCTTACAAAAAACAGGATATAAAACTAGGATAGCTTGGGGTAACTATTTACACCAGATTTTCATAGAATTAGTATCACATTAGCTATGCTCATGAGTGTCTTATAGGGTCAGATTTGGTTGTGCGAACTAGACTAGACTGTGGGTGGGACTACTGGATCTTCGTCTACCTGATAGTATAAGAGGAATAGATAGTGTTTTACTGCCTTCCTAAACTGGACCAGGTCAGGGATTGCACGTATGCTGGGTGGCAGAGAATTCCAGTATCTTTGTGCACATAGTTTGAAAGCTCTGTTTACTGTTGCCTGGGTGCATTGGGTTATTTCTTTTGGGACTACTAATTTGTTGATCACTGTCGATCTTCTGGACCTGTTGGCGGGCGTGATTTGGATAAGCTCTGTAACTGATGCGGAGGCTAGCCCGTTGATGGCTTTGAAAGTAAGCAGCAGAATTTTGAATGTGAGTCTGGCCTGTATAGGAAGCCAGTGAAGGTGTTTCAGGATGGGTGTGATGTGGTTTTTCCTGGATGCTCCCATTAGAACTCTCGCTGCGGCATTCATCACGAGCTGTAAAGGGTTTAGAGTAGATTGAGGGAGACCATGCAGGACTGAATTGGCATAGTCAAAATGGGGAGTGATTAGCGCCTGATAGATTGTCCAGAAGTCGTCTGGTTCTAGTAGGAAACGGAGTTGCCTGAGGGTATGGATCTTGTGGTATATCGCTCTGACTATGTTGCTTATGTGTACTTTCATGTCTAGGTGTTGGTCCATGGTGATTCCAAGGTACCGGATCGAGGATTTAGTTTGTAGTTCAGCTTCCTTGTTTTTTATGTGGGGTGGTGTGTTGAAATTTGGATTCCTCGTGATGAACAGAACCTCAGTTTCCTTGTGCTGAATTCTAAGATTCTGGGATTGGAGCCAGTTGGATACTGCATCAAAGCAGTCTGTAAGTGGTGAGAGGTCTGGATTTTCTGTCGAGAAAGGCATGTACGTCATCCGCATATATCAAGCAGTTTACCCTGAAAGACCGAATGAGGTTACAGATAGGCTGCATGTATATGTTGAACATCAGGGCGGAGAGGGAGGATCCTTGTGGAACTCCTTGCTTCTGATGGAATGGTTTAGATGTTGAGGCTCCTGAACGTACGTGCTGCCATCTGTTCGAGAGGCATGATTTGCACCAGTCTATCGCTGTTTCACCAATACCCTTCTCTCTGAGGCGCTCAAGTAGTAGCTCGTGACATACTGAATCAAAAGCAGCTGCTATGTCAAGGAAAATGAGGACAAAACCCTGGCGAATGCTATCGATTCCTGTAGTTATATTATTGAGGAGGGTGGAGAGGAGCGTTTCCACGCCGTGCTGTTCTCTAAAACCGTGTTGGCAGGGGTCCAGCGGTGAAACATTGTCAACGTGTTCTTGAATTTGTCTTTGTACTTCTTTTTCTATTATTTTGGCCTGAAGTGGTATGCTCGATATCGGTCTGTATGAGTCCACCTTCTGGGTGTCGAGCTTGCTGTTTTTTAGCAGTGGTCTAATGGAAGTGTGTTTGAGGGATTGAGGGAACACACCTGTTGTGAAGGATCAATCCATGAGCCTGGCTATATAAGGGCTAAGCTTAGACCTTAGCTTCTTTATCCAGAAAGCAGGGCAGGGGTCGGTCTGGGCAGTGGTGGTGTTGATTGTAGCGATAGTGTTTTCAATGTGTTTCTTGGATGGCGTGGCAAAAGTGGTCAGGGGTGTTATATTGCTTTGTACAATTGCCACGGAGGGTACAGGAGATTTGTTGGTCTGGCATATCTTTGATTGCAGATAATCAGCAAAATCTTGAGGATGGATTTCTTTTGATTGTTCAGGTATCGGTTCCTTCGTTAAGTTCTTTACGAGGCTGAAAAGGTCATGGGGCTTGTTCAGTGATCGTTTCAAGGTGTCTGTGTGAAAGCGCCTTAGATTCTCAGTTACTGCTTCACGGTGATGTGCAAGATGAGAGTTATATGACTCTAGGTCATCTGCGGAGTGAGATCTACGCCAGCATCTTTCCAACTTCCTTAGTAGGGTGAGTGATGATCGAAGCTCTGTGGTGTACCAAACTACGGAGGTCCGTGTTCTTGGAGACTTGTTGGACGGTGGACGTAGGGCAATAGTACTGAAGCTTGTGTTCCATTCGGAAACCATATCGTCAGGGTTGAGTATTGTCGCAGCAAGGAGTGGGCGTGTTTTACTCAGAATCACGTCCCTATCGAAGTCTTGAAACCTTCGTGGTGGTGCTTTGGCAGTGTTACTCAGCCTTCTGACTTTGTTCTGGTCGTTTCTGGGTATGGGTATTTGGAAGAGAATCAGCTTGTGGTCAGACCAGGGAACTGCGATTATGGACAGACCAGTGGTATCATTTGGCTTAAGAGATGTCTGTGGAGCGAATATCAGGTCTAATAGGCCACCTTTTTCATGGGTAGGTTCATTTACTAGTTGAGTATATCCTAGGTATATACTCAACTAGTAAATGTTATGTTGGGAAGGGGACCAATATGGCAGCCATTGTGTAGATGGTAAGATTGGGAGCTCCCAGAACTTGGATGCTATATTATTTTCTTTGTGTTTCTTTTTATTTTTGCGCTTAAGCTCAAGTCTCACCATCCATGGTTTCTTCTCAGCTCGTCCAGAGTCCATTTGATGCCCATATTATAGGTTTACAGCAGCATATGGAAACTGCAGCTTCTGAAGTCCAACAGGAGACAGCTCTTGTTGAGCTGGGGGTTTCTTTCAGCTTCGGTGATCAGAGTCCCCTACTGATATCCCAAGATACTGCAAGAAGTGGAGCAAAGTCCAAGGATGTATCTGATTTGGAAGAGCTTCTCCTGGAGATATCGGTAGGAAGTCAGGAAGAATCAGTGGCTGGGAGATGTGAGGGACCATAGTTGAATGAGGATTTATCTTGAGGTGAGGAGATACTCAGCTTAAACAAGATGGATACCATGTAGAAGGTCATAAGACCAGTGTGAGTTCAAGGCAAATTAGTAAGATTCATTTGGAAACAGTGAAGATCCTATTATTAATGGCAGTTTAGCTCCTAGTGAGGCTGGATATCATTCAATCTGGGGCCTCTAGTTATGCTCTCAGAAATAGTACCTTGGATAGTTGTAACTAGGATGGAGACTCTCTTGCAAGGATCCTTTACTCAATTCTGTGCTTTCTATCAAGAAAATGTTATCAAGTTGATCGATCAGGAGTGAAGAGCGGAAAACGTGGAAGAGTACATGGTCATTTTAAGCTCAGATATGACCTTTCTCCAAGTTGTAAGAAGAGCCCTTGCTAAAGATAATGTAATTTTAATTCATAAATTGGGAGCATTGGAGAATGTGGTGGGAGTCGGGGAAATTTAGGAGTCTTATATTCTTAAGGCTAGATTTTAGGGTATGTTTACTAAACTGCGGCAATGTCATTCGCATTAGGTTCCGTGGTAAAGGTACAGATGCCCATATAAAGGCATGGGCAGTACATCGTTAGAGCAAGCCGTATCAGCCAACGCATGTTACAAACTAATGCGCATTACAAGGCACCTCATAAGGCACCTTACAAGGTACCTTGTAAGGTGCCTAGTAAGGTGCCTTATAAGTAAGGTGCCTGATAAGGTGCCTTGTGAGGTGTCTTATAAGGTGCCCTGTTAGGTGCCTTATAAGGTGCCTTGTTAAGTGCCCTATAAGGTGCCTTGTAAGATGCCTCATAAGGTGCTTTGTAAGGTGCCCTATACAGTAGGGATCCTTAGGCTAAGTGCCGTATTAGGCACCCCTGGACAAGGCACCTTAGAGGGCACCCTGGGTTACGGAACCATAGGTTAAGGTGGCCTAACAAGGTTATGGTGTCCTAGGTTAGCGTGGCCTAAGGGTTGCAAGGTGCTTCAGGATGACATGCATGACCTGTGAGGAACAGAGACATATGTAGCCCTAACACGAGATAGAGCACTCAGGAAAGGCAATGAACAGGTGAGTGAAGGAGGTAGAGCTGGGAGCCGCTGGACCTGCCATATCTGAGGGCATCCCATGTGGCTGCCAGTACTGATGGCAAACATGGTGGGGGCAACTGTACCACAGCACAGGGTGTTGGCAATGTAAAGTACTGGAAAGACAGTTGGTGGCAGACGATGGGAATACGTGTCCCCCAGTGGCGGCGGAGGTGGCAGGATAGTTACAATGATGGGTGGACAGAGGAGTGGTGGTGCCATGCAGATCAGGCACAGGCGAGGCAAGCATGAAGAGGCGCAAGGCAGGAAAGGGTAGCAGTGCAGGACATGGGGTGACAGCCTGCACAGGCAGACTGGACTCTACACAGCTGACAGATGCAGATAGACAGACCGAGGAAATGTTGGCAGTTGTGGCAAGGGTATTATGGGCTGGCAGCACAAATCTGCAAAAATATGACTGTTACAGGCATGCACACTATTTGAGTAGGACAGGCATGAGAGGAGGGAACAATGAGGAATTGAACCCATGAACACTGCTAGAATGGCATCGTATTAACGGGTAGGCTATACCTACGTGGTGTATGTCACAGCAATGGCTGGGTACAGAAGGACTGCAGGTCACCGCACAAACTGTTTGCTCTGAGTGCCAGGATAGGGTCAGCCCACCAGTACCATTGATGCAATGGACATGCTGAATAGCTGTCTACAGCTGATCAGCAAATGGGGTCTGCACCTCTCCGGTACCTCAGCTTGGAAAGATGAACTGACAGTGTGTGATACTGGCACAGAGTAGCTACAGGCTATGCCATTGTGCAGGTTCTGTGTTCTCCCTGAGGGATAGGATTAGTGCCCAGCATTAGGTCTGCAGTACTAGAGATAGGCCCTGCTGTACATCCCCATCACTAACAGTGTGTGACAGGTGTTCCTTGTATTGCAGCTGATGGTAATTTGGTGTCCATCTTTATCCTGCAGTCACATGTGGCCCTCTGGAAGCAGACATCACACTGATTAGTGTGTACCCTGTGTTTGGGTCTGGCCAAGTTGGGCACCTTTATCAGAGCAGAGGGGTTTCCAGAATTGCACAAGGTTGGTGTAGCAGTGCTTCATAGGTCAAAGTGGTATACACTACATACCCAAAAGGGCACACATCACCCTTTTGTAGGTAAGGGACAGATGCCCCAGCCCCCATGAAGCAACCTCCATCCTGCTGGTATAGGACAGCCCACCAGGGTTGGTGGGCCAGAACCATACCTGTGGCTGGGGCAGTGGCAGACCAGAAGCAATGATGGGGTTAGCTCTGGAAAACCCCAACTACCTCACGCCACTGTCTGCTAGTCACCAGCAGACAGCACAGTCAGACTGCACCTTAGAGGTGTTCCAACCATGCACAGTCTAACTGCAGACAGTCCACTAATCCATCCATAATGCATGCTCACAGAGGAACTATGTGCATCAAGCAAGTACCTCAGCGATTGGGGGCCCCAGCACTGGGAACACAACATGATCATTGGAGGCAGATGATGTAGAGTGCTATGTGGGATCCTAGACATGCCATGGTCACTGCTCGGTCAGAGTGAGTGCCCTCCCAGCATGCCATGCTTTGGCCACCCTGTCCATGCAGACAGTGGTCGGGCACTACAGTGTCCCAGCCATTGTCCCACATCCTGTGAAGATGCATCCTGGCCAATCTGCCCTGTCCGGGCCATACCCATGACACTTGTTCCTCATTATGCACATATTCAGGCTAACGCTGGTAACAGTGGGACACTGTGGGCCCAGTGAGGTGTGGGCAGGCACAAAACAATGGATAGACATACACACACACACTCCTATTGCAGCATTGTGCAAAGATAGGGGTGGTAGTCAATCCTGCCTGCCACACTGGTCCTGATCACAGTGCCGACATTACTAAACTGTGCAGGAGGCAGTAGTATTGCCCTGGTGATAACTGCAGGTCAATGCTAGGGTCAACAGCCTGACTCTCCATGCATTTTTGGATTGTGAAGCCTGTGTGAGTGGGTGTTTGTATCCCTGTTCGCCACTGCTTTGGGCTTTGCACATGTTGCTGTTGTATCTGCATTGTAGGGTAAAACATAGGGACATGCTCTGCATAAACCACAGCTGGGGCTTGAACCTGTGACCCTCTGCTTCTGGACACACTGGCTGGGTGTATTGCACCACACTGTTACCACAGTTGCATGGTGGTCCCTGGAGCTACCTGTACTTTTTCTCAGCCAGACTTTGCATGTTGAACTGCACACCACGTACTGGTACAGGGCATGGTGTAGGTCCACTGCAGGCAGGTGCCACTGCCCCCTCCAGCACGGGCACCACCCCCATGCTGACATGGCCATATGCTGTCGGTGCTGGTAGCACGCAGTCTCAGGCCATCCACTGTGTGGGTAGGTGGTCGCCTATGGAGCGGGGTCTGGGGCATGGGGCATACATGAGCATCCTCACATCCCCCCCATCACTGCCTACCAATAGTCTGTGCCTTCCGCTTGGGGGAGGGTTGGCTTGGGAGATATCAGGTCAGTGCCCTGCCAACTGTTAGCTTGGGTGGACCAGGTAGATGTAGGTGGATTGTGTTTGGCTTTGTCAGCTGCTGTCATGCTGATGTCCGGTTTCTATGTTCCTATGTGCCACCTAGACACCCGCCTAGTCCACCCTGTGCCCCTGCCGCCCCCACTACATGTCCCACCTGCAGCCCCCTATGCCCCACTTGCACCATCGCCATAGTGGCCTTTCATACTTGGGCATTATGCAGGTGCTGGAAATGGAGCAGTACTATCATGTTTCTTGGGCTCCCTGTCTATGCTGTACATTGCTGACACTGAAATGGTTTCTCTCTCCTGCAAATGTGCATCTCCAGAATTACATTTATTAAGCTAAGAAATTTCATATATTCAAGTACGTCAGGTGACCTTGGTGCCACTTAAAATTCTGACTTGCCCACTGAATCCGAAGGACTAAATCCCCACCCCCCTATACACACACTGAAAACAAGTGTCCAAACTATTTTTCTCATTGCCTTTGAGTGTGTCTACCACTGTTATAGCTGCTTTGCCCATCTCCCTGTGCCATGGAATATTCATGCTAATTTTGCTTATCGATTTCACCTGTTACAATCCAGTGGTGTATTTGGGACTGGTCAGGAATAGCTGCTTTATGAGAGGGGAAAAGAATAGGTGAACCTTTAGGCTACATTCAAATTTTCCTTTCAAAGAAGGGGCCCCAATGTCCTTTCATGTGATCCTTTTGACAGTGGGACAGTAAAGAGCATCCTGTCATCAAATTTTACCAGATAAATTTGTCTATGGATACTTGGGTATTCCTTATTTCCCCACAAAACTCTGATCACGGCCTAAGTTCTTGGTGTATTTCGCAGCACACTAAGAGGATTTGGGGTCTTCATTCCATTATTTGTGCTGCTTTGCCCCTCTTAAAATGACTTGGGTTGTTCATTCTACTGTTGTCTTTTGCCCCCATTTTGCTGCCGTGGGATGTTCATGCAACTGCTCTCATTGTCTTGGACTGCTGCTGCCCCTGTGGCTGAGGCCTGTCAACAAGCAAGTTTCATTAGAAATGGACGAAAAACCCTGCTGCAAAATGGCATTGTCGTTGACTTTAATGGAACCAAATGAAATGAATGAAAGAAGGATTTTCAGGATCCAAAAATGAATGCAAGGGTGATAGTTCTGAAAATGAACTGAACCAAATATTTTTGCTGTGCATATCCCTATTATGAGCTTTTCCTCTAAGAACTTGTCCAAACCCCTTTCAAACTCAACTATGCTAAATGCTTTAACCACATCCTCTAGCAACAAATTCCACAGCTCAACTGTGCATCGAGCGAAGGAATGCTTTCACTGATTTACTTTAAAATCTGCTACTTATTAGTTTCATGAAATGTTTCCTAGTCCAAATACTATTTTGAGGATTAAATAGCCTTTCCATTTTATCTGTACCACTCAAATCATGAAACCTCTATCATATCTCCTCTCGGTCATCTCCAAACTGAAGAGCTCTAACTAAAGTAGAGGGATAGTTACTGACGTGTTAAATAGCAAAATTGTCTGTTATTTGCTCTTAGTGCACATTAGTTTACTACAACACGAGCTACATAATAATGAGAGGCAAAGCATAGAAATGGATGCAAATCACCTCATTATTATACAAATCAAATAACACATCTGGTGTTTCACTTCACAGGCTGCATTATTCCTGGAAAAAAAATGCCAGCTTTGAGCCGGCATTGTCTGTCCTCCTTAGGAGCATCGGGTTGCTAACCTGTAGTCCGACGCTCCTCGAGAACACTTAAAAGTGGCTGATGCTAGAATCAGCAACCCATGAACCCCCCGACATCAGTTGCTAAAACCCATGAACCCTCATTCTGACATCAACTGCCAAAACCCCTCCACACTTCCTGCATACCTACTGGGGGGGTTCCTTGGTGGGAAGTGAGAGAGAGACAGCAGCGATTTCCATATGCACCTGCCTCACCTCTGGAGGTAGTTTGACAGAACTACCACTATCAATTGGGCGATACCATTTTGAACTCAGCTGCTGACAGGGTGGGAAACATACAGGACTGGCACTCATTGCCGCTGCCGCCTCTCACCGGGGCGTGCAGTGGTAGCAATGCTTTTAAAATGGCACCAAACCACCGAAGTTACCTTCAGCTGTACTACTATTCCTGCTTCTGCCCCCTTTGATTTCACTTCCTTTTGCATGGGGGTGGAAGCAAACAGGAAGTGTAATCGGAAGGGGGTGGAAGCAGGAATGGCACTGTAGTGCCGCAGCTGAAAATAACACCGGTGCTTTGATGCCATTTTAAAAGCATTGCTACCACTGCCGCATGTCCCAGTGAGGGGCGGCAATGGTGGCAAACAGAGTGAGGGCTGGAGCAGCGGGGGGGGGGGGGGGGACAAGAGATGAGGTTCATGCAGTGTGCCTCATGCCCTTGCACTGGGCCTAGAAACATAGCAACACAGAAGAATAACGAGTAACAGCAAATACAGTAAAGATCAATGGAGAAAGGTGAATAGTGGTGTACCCCAGGGATCTGTGCTGGGTCCGCTGCTTTTTGACGTATTCATAAATGACCTGGAAAGTGGAATAATGAGTGAGGTTATCAAATTTGCAGATGACACAAAACTATTTAAAGTTGTTAAAACCCAAGAGGATTGTGGAAAATTGCAAGAGGATCTTGATAAACAGGAAGACTGGGCATCAAAATGGCAGATGAAATTTAATGTGGACAAGTGCAAAGTTATGCACCTAGGGAAGAACAACCCAAACTATGGTTACACAATGCAAGGTTCCACATTAGGAACAACCACCCAGGAAAAAGATTTAGGCGTCATTGTGGATAACATGTTAAAACCCTCGGCCCAGTGTGCAGCGGCGGCCAAGAGAGCAAATAGAATGCTAGGTATCATAAGGAAAGGAATGGAAAATAAAACAAAAGATATTATAATGCCTCTATACCGTTCCATGGTGAGACCGCACCTTGAATATTGTGTGCAATTCTGGTCTCCGTATCTTAAAAAGGATATAGCGTTATTAGAAAAGGTTCAGAGAAGAGCCACCAAAATGGTAAAGGGGATAGAAGGATACTCCTATGAAGAAAGGCTAAAAAGGTTAGGGCTCTTTAACCTGGAAAAGAGACAGCTGAGGGGAGATATGATAGAAGTCTATAAATTAATGAACGGAGTGGAACGGGTAAACGTAGATCGATTGTTTACCTTATCAGAATATAGAAAGACTTGGGGACATACAATGAAGCTACAGGGTAAACTATTTAAGACTAATAAAAGAAAATATTTTTTCACTCAACGTGTAATCAAACTCTGGAATTTGTTACCGGAGGATGTAGTAAAGGCTGTTAGTGTAGCTGGGTTTAAAAAGGTTTGGACAAGTTCCTGTAGGAAAGGTCCATAAACCATTATTAAGAATGGACCCAGGATATCAATGTTTGACCCAGTACAAGCATTGCGGAACCTGTGTCTTTTGGGGAAACTGCTAGGTACGTATGACCTAGATTGGCCACTGTTGGAAACAGGATACTGGGCTTGATGGACCTTGGTCTGACCCAGTATGGCATATCTTATGTTCTTATGTTCTTATCAGCATGGTGCATCTAGTCTACCCAGTAAATGGCTCCTTCTTTCATCCCGCAGATAGGTGGGAAACGTAGTAACACAGTCAATGAGCGCACACACACACACACACATAGATATGCACATGGGTTGTACCCACTGTACTGTGCAGGTTGACCCCTCTGTTTTTTTAAGTGTAAAATTTATTTTACTTTGCTTTGATTCTGTCCTCTTGCTATATAGGGATCCCCTGTGCCTGTCCCGTATCTTTTGAATTCTATCACTATTTTTTTCTCCCAATACCACCATTGAGAGAACATTCCAGCATTCACCACTGTTTCCGTGAAAATATATTTCCTGACGTTGCTTTAGAGTTTAGCTCCTTGCAGCTTCATTTTATGTCTTCTAGTTCTACAGCTTCCCTGTCTTTGAAAACGTTTTGTTTGTTTGTTAATACCCTTTAAGTATTTAAACATCTGTATCATATTTCCCATGCTCCTTTTCTCTTTTGGGTATATATATTTAGGTCTTCAAGTCTCTTCTCATCTTCTGGCACAGGCAACATATCATTTTGGTCGCCTTTCTCTGAACCATTTCAAGTCTTTTTATATCCTTTGTGAAGTACAGTCTCCAAAACTGAACACAATACCCCAAGTGAGGCCTCACCAGTGACCTGTACAAGGACATTAATACCCCTTCCTTCTGCTGGTTATGCCTCTCTGTATGTAACGTAGCATCCTTCTTACTTTGGCCACTGTCTTGTTACATTGTTTCACCACCTAAGATCCTCAGACACTATCACCCTGAGGTCCCTCTCCTGGCAATGTTGGCACGTCCATTGTGTGGGAATGTCACCCGCACATGTCCCCACACCTCAGGGGCCCTGTGCCTGACTGGCTGCAGAGTGAGCCAGGGGGGGCCCAAAGCACGTTGGATATGGTCCCATTTAACCTCACCTCACTCAGTGCTCTGGCGGGTTCCTTTGATCACAACTGTGGGAGAAAAGACAAACACTGCTTTGTACTCCCGCAGCTGTTCAGAAGTGAGCCGAGGCTTCGGGTCTCCCTGGCTACCTCTACAGCCAATCAGGCACAGGGCCCCTTTTGGTGTGTGGCTGCGGGGGGGGGAATACTTGGGGGATTGGGATTTAGAACAAGAACAGGAATGGAGGCTAGAATGGAACAGGGGGGACAGGACTAGGGACTAGAACAGGAGCTGGGGGGGCAGGACTGGAAATGGGCTGATGTTGGGAGACGGGGGACTGGGACTGGAAGGGAGTGGATGCAGGGAAGGACTGGAAGAGAACTGATACTGGAGGATTAGGACTGGAAATGGCCTGGGGATGGGGGACTGGGACTGGAAGGGAACTGATACTATAGGTTTAGGACTGGAAATAGCCTGGGGATGGGGGATTGGGACTGGAAGGGAATTGAACTGATACTGGGGGGTTAGGACTTGAAATGGGCTGATGCTGGTGGATGGGGGACTGGGACTGAAGGGGAGTGCTGTCTGAGGCATTTTCTATTTTAATTTAAATTAGTGCTGCCAGCAAACACACCCTCACAGTGCCGTAACCTAAGGTGCCGCATAAGGTGCCCTATAAGGCACTCCAGAGGGCACATTATAAAATGCACTGTCTGCCAAGGCACCTTATAATGTTCCCTATAGGGCGCCTTATGAGGCACCTTAAGGTTACAGCACTGTGAGTGTGTTTTTGCTGGCAGCACTAATTTAAATTAAAAAAGGAAATGCCTCAGACAGCCCTAACAAGGAAGCTCTCCTCGAATCCGTAGCAAACCACGTATACACGGATCTCTCGGACCTTGAGCTGCTGACAAACCTCTGGAACATGGGGATCGAGGCCACCTCAAAACCCACCTGGAGTCACCCTAAGAGCTCAACCTTAACCAAGTCAGAACCTTGGTACTCTGCAACCCTACGAGATCTCAAGAAGGATCTGAGAAAGCAAGAACGAAAATGGAGAAAACACAAAACCAAGGAGCGCAAAAAGGCTTACCTCAACCTCCTGTCAACATACAAGAATGAGGTCAACCAAGCAAAGAAAATACACCACACAAGCACACTCAATAAGGCCCTCAACAGGCCTAGGGAGCTTTTCGCTCTCGTCAAATCTCTCACCAAGGCTCCGCAAGAAACCAACCCTAGTGGTTCCATAACAGCCCAACGGCTAGCGGATCATTATGCCAGCAAGCTCAATCCCACAGCATCTGCCCTCCCCGCTCCAAAACTGGACTCAGCCAACTCCCTTCAAGTAATCAACACCCGGGGAAGTCCTGACCAGGGCGGAAAATGGTCAACCTTCCAGAGAGTGGATGACCAGCAGATAAAAGACATCATCACCAACCTAAGAACCACTACCTCCCCTCTTGACCCCTGTCCAGCCTCCTGGATCAAGGCAACCAAAGAGGAAATAGCGCAGCACATCTCCCACATAGTGAACCTTTCACTACAACAAGGCCTCATGCCATCACTTCTCAAGAAGTCTCTTATACGTCCCATATTGAAAAACAAAGCGCTCAACAAGGACGACCCTACCTCTTACCGCCCTATCTCAAGCATACCCTTCCTCGCAAAGATCATTGAAAAGGCAGTGCAGCGGCAGCTGCAAAACCACATTGATGACACAAACGCACTTGATGTGCATCAATATGGGTTTCGGCAACATCACGGCATAGAAACCCTCCTGTTAGCCCTAATGGACAAACTACTCAAGGGTCTGGAAAACAAGAGCAAGATGTACATGCTTATATTCATAGACATCTCAGCAGCCTTCGACTCAGTGCATCACCCCACACTTTTAGAACGACTTGAGTCCATAGGTATCTCAGGAGCTCCACTAAAATGGTTCTCCTCCTATATAACAAACAGAATGCAGCAGGTCAACTTCAACAATGTCAAAGCAACCCCCTTCCCGCAGACCCAAGGCATTCCACATGGCTCCACCCTCTCCTCGCTCCTTTTTAACTTATACCTTCAACCAGTATGCAATATTTTCCAGGGCCACGACATCAACTACCATATCTACGCAGATGACCTAATGCTCTATACACAACTAGATGTAAATAACCCAAACCTCAACAAGCTAGAAAATTGCCTACACGAACTTCACGTCTGGCTGCAACGCAACAATATGTCCATAAACCACAAGAAAACAGAAGCAATGTGTATCTCCAGGAAACCGGGATTCGAGCCCCCACAATGATCACCATGAACAGTAATAACTACAACATCAAAACAGAGATAAAATATTTGGGAGTGATGCTTGACAGCAACCTGCATATGGACAAGCACCTTCGAATTACCAATCGGGCTATTTTCCACAAATTAAGAGTCTTGCAGCCCCTACGTAGCATCCTCGACCATACTGACTTTAAATCTGTCGCTCAAGCCCTCATCATCCCACACTTGGACTATTGCAATGCCATACTGCAAGGCCTGCCAAGAAAAACTATAAATATTCTACAAATGGCACAAAATGTAGCGGCCCGAATCATTATGCAAAAAGGACTCTCTGACCACATTACGCCCGCGCTAATTGAGCTTCACTGGCTCCCAATCGCGGCCTGCATTCAATACAAAATCATAGTCACGACTTTTAAACTCATCCATGACATAGCGCCCTCACACCTCAACAGCTTAATATCCAATCTACCCACAACAGAAGTAGACGAACACCGAACCTAAATACCCTCAGTATCCCAAAGTGCTTCACAAAGGTTAATGCATGCACCAGCAACAGAGCTTTCTCATTTATAGCTCCAGCACTCTGGAACCGGTTGCCAAGTGATCTACGTGAAGTCTGCGATCTGAAAGACTTTCAAAAACAACTTAAGACGCACCTCTTCCAATCACATTTCAACTTAACCTCATGAAATACACTAATCTCATGAAATACACCCAGCCGTATGTAAATATGTATATAAGGATCCTTCGTATAAATTGTAAATATGTTTTTAAGTACCCTGTATGTTGCTGCAATATTCAATCAACTGTAAATCCTGTAACCCCATGCTTGCTGTGCACTATCTCCCCTCCCTAATCGAAATGTACATACTCTAATTACCGGCCAGTACAGCCAACTCTCACATGTATAGCAACCGCTGCTGATCACTGGAAGTAGCGGGATACAAATGTACATTAAATAAATAAATAAATAAAATAACACCACTGTAGGATCAAACCCATGACCTCTGCCTCCAAAGTCAGTGAAACAACCAGTGGGCTACATCTTGATAGCTACTAACAAACCCCTGGCTGGCTACAGAAGGACTGCAGGTCACCACACAAACTGTGTGCTGTGGTTACCAGGATAGGGTTAACCCACCCGTACCCATGATGCACTGCACATGCAAATCAGCAGTCTAAAAAGCATACGAGTATCAGCAGAAAGATAATGCATTTTAGGAAAATTGAGGCACCTAAGATTCTTTGCTCTAGCAACATTTTCCAAGATCTCCTGTTGCCGATGTAACAAGAGACTATCTTTTATGGAGGAGGAGATGGCTCCCTGTATTGTAAAAACCTGAGCCTCAACTTTCAAACAATGAGAATAAAAAGACATCATACATGTATCATGATGAGTGAGCTTATATACTGTCTCCTGGGTAAATGTAGTGAACTGTGATACAGTGGAAGACAATGAAGTATCCATTCGAGTTAGCAAAGTCCAAATATCCTTCAAAGAGACTTCCTGTTGATCACCCAAAGTAGCAGGGGCCAACAAAGCCTGAGAGGGATTGAGGGCCTCCTTAACATGAACTACCTGTGGGAGAGGAACATCTCACACTAGCACACCCAAACTACAAGGAGAGCCCTCCTCAATTGTTAAATCAGGTCAAAAAACCCCAGCCGAAACAGGCGAAGAGGTCATCAAACCTGAAACACCAGTGTTGGATAGCAGGGGAGGGATATCACCCCTTCTAAATTAGAGGGGCTAATTAGAGAAGACAAACTACCAGTCAAAGGCAAGGATGCACCTTTCGGGTCTCTAGTAGCAAGTACCACATGTTTGTCCATAGGACCCACTGGCTTCACAGTCTTAGATGGATTCATAGTACTCACGCTACTAATCTTCTTGTTCTGCTTGCCTGCACCGCAGTCTAATCCAATCTAATGCTCCTCCATGCTACAAAGGGGCTCCAAAGGGGCAGAAGCTGCCCCTTTGGACACGACCCTTCAGATGCGCCTGTGGCCGCGGGCGCGATACAAGAGTGCACTTTAAACCCCACCTGATGACTTGAGAGTGATGCGGCACACTGAAACTGATAGCAAGCAGGTGTCCACTAAATTGCCTGTCCTGCGAGCACAGCAGATGGTCAGGGCAAATCCTGCAGTGTCAGGTAGCACTCTCCAAATGGCAAACAGCAGGGCCATGCTTTGAACCCCTCCTGATGACACAAGGGTGATGCGGCAAGCTGAAACAGATAGCAAGCAGGTGTCCACTAAGTTGCCTGTCCTGCGAGCACAGCAGATGGTCCCGGCAAATCCTGCAATGTCAGGTAGCACCCCCACAATTCCTTTTTCTATTTTTTTTTAATTTATCAATTTTGCAGAGTAAAGCTTGCTAGAGAAAAGGAGAATGTCCCAGAATAAATTATAAACCACTTACAGGAAAAGAAAGGAAATATATGAATAAGAGGAATATCACCACTAGTCCCCAAATAGTAGGAGTGTGCAAGACTTAAATCACAAGCTAATTCTTCTATCTATACCCATAATACTGTCCTACAGGTCACTCATGGGACAGCCCCAGGCACACATGGATCAACAATTGGCATTGATGTATCCTTGCAATTGCTCGAAGAAAGCATAACTAAATCCATGAAGTTTAATTAAGCATTTGCATGAAAATTGAAGACAAAAGACTCCTCCCCCCAATTGAACAACTTGCAGTTTCAACAATAAAAATTGTTTCCTGAATTTCTGAGTGGTTTTCAAGACATCTGGAAAACTTCCAGTGTGACAGTTCATAAAACATACATCCTTATCTCTGAAGAACATTCTTAGAATCCAGCCCTGATCGGGCTCTAAGGCAACTATAAAAAGTAAGATAGCTGTCCCAACTTTCTCTGAATCAGAATTTTCCAGGGAAACAGTCAAATCCAATGAATCAAAGGATATCTGAGGTGACAAAACTTGATTCTCAAATTCCTTTTTTTTTTCTTCATCAAGATAAAATGTTCTAATTAGGAGAGGCATTGGTTCTAATGGAATCTTTAATACCGTAGAGGCATCCTTCTTAAATATGTCTTGTACAGAAATAGATGGCAACCTTGGAAAACTGCAAAGATCACGATACTAGCTATGGCAGTCTGTCATTTTCATGCTTCTCCATGAGATAATTTGTTTCCTGGAATTTGTCCACCATGAAAGCAGTTAAAGCAATTAAAGCTTGCTCCAGAGAACATTTGCCTGCCCATAAAGTTTCAAAATTAAATTGTTTAGGTCTCACCAAAATTATTTTGCTAGCCAATATCAAATAGATACCAGAAGTTTCTTCTAGAGCCTGATTCTGAACCAGGCTTTCTTGAGCCACTGGACCCAAAATCACCAAATCAGAGACCCCTGTAGCCAGGGCCTGATCTATTTCCTGCAGCTCTTCATTGGATCAAGAGCCGCTATCCCAGACTTTCGATGTAGCTACTGAGTTGCTCTTCTCTACCACAGGCATCCTGGTCACTGATCTCTCTGCACCATGCTCAGCAGGTCTTACAAGGGGTTTCCAGCCCTCCGTGCTCAATGTCACATCTAATTCAAGGAGCTCCATGGGTCCTCCTTCCAGTGAATGCTCCTCAGTCTTCAAAACTTCATCCAGCTGTAAAATGTCAATAATGTTGTGTTTTTGCCTCAGCCTGTTGCTTTCCTTTCATTTCCCCCACACAGGGTAATTAGTAGAGGCAAAGTTCTTATTTAAAAATAAGAAAATGCTGCAAACATGCTCTTCAATTGCCGGCTACATCAACCATCCAGCAGACTGAATATATCACTCACACAATCCTTAAGGTGTTGTCACTACACAGGTTTTTGTACAGAGACAATATGATGTTCTCTATTTTATTCCCTATTCCTTTCTGAATAATTCCTAACAATCTACTTTTTTATTTTTTTGACTACTGCTGAACACGGAACTGAAGATTTGAACATACTGTCCACTATGACTCCAATATTTTTTTTCATGGGTGATGACTCCTAATACTGAACCCAACTTGATATATAGCTGGGAATACTTTTCCCTATGTGCATCAGTTTGCATTTGCTCACATTACATTTCATTTGCCATTTAGATACCTAGAGCCCAATGTTGAATTGCGGCGGCTATGCACCTCTAAGATGCATAACCGTCACCGCCAAACTTTAACTCTGGATATTCAATCCTGGGCAATATCCAGCCACTGACATTGAATATGTGGGTCTGCCACACAGTCACACATGGTGCAGAAGCTAACCGTGCAGGAGCGATATTCAGCCGCTGCCCGGTTAGCTTCGGCAGCAAATGTTAGGAAAGCTTTTGCTGCACCTAACTCACCACTGATGGATAACCAGGCAGTGGCTAAATATCGCCATTGCATGGTTATCCCTGGGTACTGCCCCTGGAACAACCTGACACATCCGGATGCTAAGCCCCCACACGCCCCAATGCTGAGATGAAGTGGAAGAGTAGCCCAATGATTGGAGCACTAACTTAGGACCCACAAGGCCAGGGTTCAGTTCCCATTAGCATTCCTTGTGGCCTTGGGCAAGTCACTTAACCCTCCATTGCCTCAGAAAAATCCAAGTTATCAATGTGCCTTACATTACTGAGTTTAAGTTACAATGTAAACTGCTTTGACTGAGATCATAAAGCAGTATAAAACACCTGCAACATAAATAAATATAGCTGCATTACACAGTTTACAGCTCTGTAAATGCCTTCCAATATCAGGCCCCTAGTTCACTAGCCTGGAAAGGACAGTCTGCTTGATTTTTTGCTATTTTTAATATTTTTGTACCAACTACAAATTTGTTTGATTTACTGCCTTTTCCAGATTAATAATGAATAAGTTAAACAACATTGATTTGGGTACAAAACCCCGAGACACTCCACTATTTACTTTGTGCAGTTTGGAAAACTGACCAGTAATTCCATTTCCTATCTTTTAACCAGTTGCTAATCACCTTTTATTCCATGATTTTTTATTTTGTTAAGGAGTCGCTTTGGTGGACTTCATCAAATGTCCTCATTAAGGTTCATTTAATGTGACTGACAACATTGACCTGATGTAATATACAATATAATTAACAGTGTAATATTTTGGAGGACTATATTGGTTATTTGTACTTCTAACAAAGTAAGATATAGTGTGGGTCATTGCCAGCATCATGAATGGATAAAATGACCCACATCATGCCATTTAGATGATAAAACCCAACATGATGCATGGAAAAGGACAAATAATGTCAATATTGCTGTCATTCTATCCATCTCATAGGATCAGTATTCAGGCAAAAGGCGCATTATCCAAACAGTCATGTCCACAAAGAGCAAAGCCAACTATTTCAACCTGCAGAAATACAGAAACAAATACTTAGAGAAAGGGGCTAGTGTATGAATTTGTAACAATGTATAGTTCTGCTCTGAAAGGAAAGCCACAGAAAATGATGTCGAGCAGTGAAGAAGTGATCAGCCAAACCACCAGGCTGAGAACAGTGTTACAGCTACTCTTGGAGATACGTCAATCCAACCAGAGAACTGGGCAGAAACCCAGATACTGCTGTAAATATCGTCTATGAACTTGGTAACCTATAGAAGCCAATGGCCATCTTTGCATCTTGCTCAGCCACAGCTGCTGTTTTCAGTGCAAGAGACTATGACAGATTAGCAATAGCATCAGGGACAACGTAGATTTAAGTTAAGAATTTAGTCATGTATAAATGCATGCATTTCTTAGAATGGCTTGGCTTCCTGTGGAAAGAAGAATAAATGAGCTTCTAAAGGAAAGTAAAAATAAATGTTAGAGCTTTCTTCCCACTCCATGCATCTTCTGTCCCTTTGAAATAGTCAACCAGCCTGGAAAATAAATTCTTACACAATTGTCAGAGGTCTTCACAGCATCTGAAAAGAAGGTTATTATCATGAATGACTGTGCATACAGTTGATTTGGCTGGAGGAGCAATGTGTATCATGGACTTGAAGGCTGAATGTGTTTTGCTTAGCCCCAAAGACAGAGCAGCCCACCTGTGACCTTAAAGTACCTTACTCGAGGGGACTGCTCCAGAGCTGTCACAAACTGGAGTGAATGAAATAGCCGAGGACTAGGGGGACAGGCTACGTTGAGCTCCTCTTCTGTGAAATGTTGAGGTGAACAATGAAAGGGTAGTGTTGGGGTGCCAGAGTTGGAAGGAGACGTAAGGAAGATATTGAGACTGTTCATGCTAAATCCCATATTGAGAACCAGCTCTTATGGCAGATAGAAGCCAAGTTGGATAAAACAGGGACATGGTAATTTAAGATCAAGAATGTAGCTATGGCTCAGATTAAAGAAAGTAGTGTTATACAATGTAGAACAGACTATATGGAAAACCAGTTGAAGAACAATTTAAGATATATAAAATTCCCTGTGCCCTTTGATACAGTATCACCTGTGGACATAGTTAGAGAATAGAGGTGCTGAAAATTCCATCTGATAATCTTCCTCCAATTTCTAGAGTCTACTATCTGTCTCTATCTGGGAGAGATACAAGAGCTACAACTGGTGAACAAGGGGAAACTTGGAGGGCATTATGAACCTGACTAGCTTTTTGGACGGTTTGCTGCATGTGATGACTAAGGGGTATGTTTACTAAATGGCGCTAACGTCGCAGCTGCGATGTTATTGCGTGATATGTGATGTTATCGCGTGATAATGCTGCATTACCGTGCGAGAACTTCATGTATCGCGCGATAACGTCTGCTGCGGCAGTAAGGTGTGCCGAGGTTGGAGCAAGGCCCCCCAGAGGGCAGAGGAAGGCTCCCCAGGGGCTGAGAGAAGGGGTCAATGAGCGGAGAGTGGGCGTGGAGTGGCTCCTTGCACACTAATGCCGTGAAATAAAGCTCAGAAAATTAGCGCCAGTGAAACCTGGCGCTAGGCGCATTTGCAGGTCAGAGAAACCATTTCAGTCAGCAATGTACAGCAAAGGCAGGGAAACCCAAAAACGTGATAGTAGTGATACATGTGCAGGAGCCAAAAAAGCAAAGAAACAGATAAAATGACTAGACCCACATTTGAAATCCCAATAACCAAGCTGGCCAATAGTGATATTAATGAGAAACATAAAGCAACACTATTGACAAAGCATAAAAAAGAAGATATCATGTTTGGAAGGGTCTATTCTCAGTCCCCCTACAAAGTGAATGATCCCACATTGAAGTACCGCTGATCAGGGTGTTTGTCATTTATATTGGGCAGGTTTGTTATGGCGTGCAAATGTGCAGCAATAGCAGAGTGGGCACGTAGGACAGGGCAACTGTACTGATGCTGGAAATGGGATACAGAGGGCTGCAGGCGGCACATGCTGTGGTCCCGCTTGGGCACATTGCGGACTAGGTAGATGCCTAGGTGGCACATAGGAATGCCGAAACTGTAAAGCAGGAAGACAGCAACTGATGAGGGTCCAACATGGGCACGAATGTGTTCCCCACAGTGTCCCAGGGATATTACCCAGCAGGTACCCCCAAGGGCACAGAACATTGGCAGGTGGTGCCGGGAGGAAGCGCGCATGTCCATGTAGGCACCCCCAGCCGAGAACCCACACCATAGGCAGCTGCCTACTGGCACACTGGCTGGCCTGGGACTGTGCACCACCAGCACCACCGGCACCACCGGCATAAGGGCAATGCAGCATGATGGCAGAGGGTCACAGGTTCAAGTCCCAGCTGTGGCCCCCTGCAAACCATGTCCCTATATTTTATGCAGTGGTAATAAAGACAGAACCTTTCTTGCAGAGAAATGAAACATGCCATAAACGCCTATATGTCACCCTACAGAGCACATACACTATAAACATGTGCAATCCCTAGAGCAGAGTGTCACACCTGCAGTCCTGGAGGGCCAAACACCATTCAGGTTGTCAGAATGTCCCTATTAAATATGCATGAGATGTATTTACATGCACCACCCCCATTGTATCCACATGTATCCATGCATATTCAGTAGGGATAGCATGAAGACCTGAATCATGTTTGGCCCACCCGGACCGGAGTTGGAAACCTCTGCCCTAGAACAGCAGCACAAACACCCACATCCACAGGCTCCACTATCCAACGCCTCATGGAGAGACAGGCCGTTGGGCCCTGCGCAGACTAGCATCTCCCAATACTAGCACCTGTATACCTTAGCAATGCCGTTCTAAACTTGGGAACACGTTCCACATATATCTAAAGGTCGCTATGATCAATGTCAGATAACACATCCTATGTTAAACACAATTTGTTGACAGAGATTCATCATAGCAACCTTTCTGATATCTGTGGAGTGTGGTTCAGTGTATGTTCCAGACAGTGTTTACCACCCCGGGGAGTGACCCCAACAGTATTGAGTACCATAGCAATGCCTGCACTGTGCCCAGAACTGGTGTGGTGGCCAGGGCTACAAACCACCTCTATCCTTGCACAATGTTGAAATAGGTGTGGGAGTGTGTGTATGTCTACCCAGTGTGTTGTGGCTGCCTACACCTTACTGAGTCCACAATGCTTGCACTGTTTCCAGTGTTAGCCTGCCAATGTGCATAATGAAGAGCAAGGTACCATGAGTATGGCCCGGACAGGGCGGCCTGGGCAGGATGCATCTGCACAGGGCATAGGGCAATGGCTGGGACATTGTAATGCCCAACCACCACCTGCAAGGACAGGGTGGCCACAGCATGTCATGCTGGGAGATCATTCTCACCCTGACTGAGCAGTGACCATGTCCACAAAAATCACCAAAAGTGCCCCCTAAAAAACATTTCATAATATATTTTTGTTGGATGCCGCTGAAAAAGGCACACACTTTAACTGTGCCCTCAATTCAGTTGTATCCCTTTTAATCAACTTAAAGTAGAACTTAGTGCTACTTAACTTAGTCAGAAGTACCAACTCCTCATTAGATTCACTCTGTCTTCAGAGAGCAGACATCTAAATACCAGGTTCAAGCAGAATTTTTAGCAACTTGACTCGATCATCTAATTGCGGATCTCCACAGTATCATGCATGACGTGCATGTTTCGGGACTAATCTCCTGTTTCAAGTGCTGTCATTACGAGTTTTTCTCAACTGCTTCAAGTGCTGTCTTACGAACCTTCACCAACCGCCTTATAATGCTGAAAATCAAACATCAGCTGATTCTTTAAAGGGCTGAATATTTCCTATTGGCTACTTTCAGCTTTCTATCAAAATGTCAGCCAATGAGAACCATAGGGGTATCCCACTCAATCAAGGGAATCCCTGCATCTCTTGGATGACGTCATATAAGACTGGACCATTCAACTTCCTTATTAAGACCCATAGGAAACACTGTGTTCAAGCGTTATATCCAACTTTGTTCACAGCGTTGGAGTTTAGCAGTCCGATCCCCTCCCCTGGGATCAGGGGGAATATGATCAATAATTGACCATCGAAGATCCTGAAAATCATGGTTGTGTGTTACACAGTGCTCTACTATAGGGGCAGATTCATCTTTCCATCGAAGACGCGATGCATGTTCTACCAGCCGAGTCTTAATCATATGTGTTGTCCTGCCCACATACATAAGAGGACACGGGCAGTATATAACATATACCATGTATGATGAAGTTCAATCCGTTTCCCATCGGCGCTTAATAAGTTGACCAGTCAGAGGATATATCCATGTGCAGCCCGTCACTGAAGAAGCACAATTTACACAACATCCACAAGTGGTATGGCCATTATGTTGTAAAGGTGGAACAGGAGATCTGTCTGCTGTAACCGTGGATCGGGCCACCATGTCTCCCAGATTAGCACCACGAGTAAACGCCACCATAAGGGGTTTTTGAAAGCAAGAATGTAAGGCTAGAATGGGCCAATGCTTTTTCAAAATATTCACTACAGTAATACTTGACGTCATGTATGGTAAAATACCAACAAAAGATTGTGGTGATGTTGTATCTGATCTATCCATATTTTGATCACCCAGTATCCATTCCCTATGTACATGTAAAGCACAGCAGTATGCTAACTTTACAATTTTAGGTGGGTAACCCCTATAAAGGAGTCTTCTGCTCAGTTCTGCTGCTTGACGTTTAAAATCCACTATGGATGAGCAAATGCGCCGTAATCTTAAAAATTGTCCAAAAGGGAGCCCTCTCTTTAACGGACTTGGATGAAAACTTTGAAATTTAAGCAAGCTGTTACGCTGCACTCGTTTATGATATAGAGAGGTCTGGAAATGATCCTCCTCTTTAATTATTGTGACATCCAAAAAATCAATACATCTATCTGCTATATGTGCTGTAAAAGTTATGTTGGGCTTGATGTTATTTAGCCATTTTAAAAATTCTTGTAAATCCGCAAGTGTGCCGGTCCATAGAAAAAACACATCATCCAAAAAACGCTTCCAAAATGGAATATGTTGAAAATAACTGGATTCATATAGATGTTTTTCCTCGAAATCTGCCATGTATAAGGTTGCAATTGATGGCGCCACTGACGCCCCCATCGCAATACCAAATATTTGCTGATAAAAAGATCCTTGGGACAGAAAATTTTTAAATCACTCGATGACAAACACCACATTACAAAATTCAAGCTCAACATCAATAGTGGTTAATATATCAGGCACATCAATATCAGATGAACAAATTAATATATTGAATAAATTAATATATTAACAAATTAATATATTGAATTAATATATTAAATATTGCTTTTTGTGTAAATAGTTAACATGTTATCCAAGTTAATTTCCCTGTTATCTGTAATTTACGGTGTAACCCCACCGTAAAACCTCTTTTGATGTTCCATGTAAACCGCACTGATGTTGAATAGCGCGGTATATAAGAGTATTAAATAAATAAATAAAAAATAAAGGTCTATCGTTTGTACCTGAGATATTCTTTGATAGTTTTCAATTTAGATTAGATTTAGAAAGCCTAATAAGGAAGTTGCATTTTAAAGTATTTTTTGCGTCTGAAACACAGCATACGGAAGGGGTAAATACACTATTGTCACGGAGAATACAATTACCGATGCGGTCAACGTGGATTCCCCCAGGACCAATCCCTCCTGCACTCAATTTCTTTAAGGATTTAGTATTACGTGATGTAGGTCAACTAGAGAAACTAACTAATCCTAAGTTCAGTGTTCTTACAAGGATGGAGAAACAAACATTGTGACAGTTACAATCAAGAATGGATATCGTGATCAGACGTACAGATAAAGGTGGTGCTATAGTGGTGATGAATAGAGAGCAATATTTATTGGAAGCGTCGCGGCAACTGTCAGATATCAATACATACAGAGCACTAACTGAGGACTCCACAGAGGATATACGGCAATGTATTAAACAACTTACATCACAAGCTTTAAATGATAAATTGATTAACAGAAAGGAATGGCAGTTTTTGAACCAACCAAATCCTACAGTGGCCAAATTATATCTGGTGCCAAAAATTCATAAAAATATAACATCTCCACCAGGTCGCCCAATAGTTTCTACTAAGGGTTCTGTTTTGGAGCCGCTTTCTATTTACATAGATTCTTTCTTACGGCCTTTAATGGGAGACATGATGTCCTATGTTAAGGACACATCTCTTTTTTGCAAATATTGGCTGCTAATCCAACATGGGCGTTTGATACAGAGATAATCCTGGTCACACTAGACGTATCGGCACTTTATACTAGTACCCCGCAACGAGCAGCTTATGAAGTGATAATTACAACATTGCAGAGCAGAGGTGATCTTTCGACAGAAACAGTTTTGTTAACTGGAGATCTGTACACGGCGCTCTCCCTCCGCCTTACTCTTTTCCCCTTAACTTGCATCTCTCCCACAAACTTCACAGACGCCAAATTTGGAAAACACCAGGTCACAGCTTTATTGCCCAATAACACTTTAACATTTTAACAAGAACAACAACTTAGCCAACTATCCCCCCACCCCCAGCAGAGCGATACCTCACCCGCCATACTATTAGCAAGGTGACCTCGCTTCCGCACCTGGCCCGGTCACCACTGGTCCAGTTACTACCACCCCTGCCCGACTTCGCCATATCACTAGCAAAAGTCAGCTCGGGGTTCTCCGGGTCACGGGCACCCTGCCCACGCCCCAAGTAGCCTCTGGCTCCGGACCCCGGAAACCTCAAGGGATCCCACCAAACCAACCCCCCAAACTGACCCTCCAATTAATGGGTGGGAGGGCGGGACACCGGCCGCTGCCTGCTCTTCAGCCATTTGCTGAGCGAGCGTCCCCGCCGCCGCAGCACATGGCCCTCTCCCTTCTCTGATTGGCTCTCGCCACGCGCAACCCCGTGGCAGAGCCAATCAGTTAAATGATGCTGCCCGTGTCTCCGCGCCTCCCACCCTCCCCACCGCTTCCCCCCCGAGGGCAGGGACCCGCGCCAGG
The DNA here is from genome assembly GCA_033557465.1 of Ichthyophis bannanicus. Lineage (NCBI taxonomy): Eukaryota > Metazoa > Chordata > Amphibia > Gymnophiona > Ichthyophiidae > Ichthyophis > Ichthyophis bannanicus. Next base: position 364,454,767 of record CM066031.1, on the reverse strand, counting down.
CCACGCCACAGGTTACCGGCGGCTGCCGGGACCCTGCCCGTGGCCTTCAAATAACCGGAGATCTGTACCCGGCGCTCTCCCTCCGCCTTACTCTTTTCCCCTTAATTTGCATCTCTCCCACAAACTTCACAGACGCCAAAATTGGAAAACACCAGGTCACAGCTTTATTGCCCAATAACACTTTAACATTTTAACAAGAACAACAACTTAGCCAACTATCCCCCCCCCAAGTGGAGCGATACCTCACCCGCCATACTATTAGCAAGGTGACCTCGCTTCCGCACCTGGCCCAGTCACCACCGGTCCAGTTACTACCACCCCTGCCCGACTTCGCCATATCACTAGCAAAAGTCAGCTTGGGGTTCTCCGGGTCGCGGGCACCCTGCCCACGCCCCAAGTAGCCTCCAGCTCCGGACCCCGGAAACCTCCGGGATCCCGCCACCGGCATAGTCACACCATGTGACTTTGCCGCCTCCCCTTACCTGGGCTCAAGCTGTGACCTGCCCGCATTGCCCCTCACCACCCACTCCAATGCTTCCTGCCAATCGTTCAGGAGAAGGTCCACCACCACCGGGGCCAAATGCACGCCATCATTCCTGTACAAACCTGAACAAGCCACCTCCGCCCAATCATGCTGCACTTGATATCCCCCATGTTCCACCACCCACCTCCCAATCTGCCTATTGATCTTCGTCAACCCCCGGGACCAGCGCTGCTGCCCCCAGCACACCGGCCTCGGGATGACATCCGACCAAATCAGCACCACCCCTTCAAACATTGCCAATATTTGAGCAAAGTCTCTGTTTGCAGCATTGATCAACTGCTTGCAGGTCCACGACGTCAAATCATTTCCTCCCAAATGCAACAGCAGGAACCCCGGCGGTGTCCTCAAACGCGCATGGTGATGAAGCAAGGGCATCAGCTGTGGCCATTTTAGCCCCCTCTCTCCCAGCCATGAAATCGCCACCAAGGCAGGCTCCAACCCCAGGTTCTGCCCGATAGGCCTCGCCTCCGCACGCTGGCCAGCCCAGAACACAAACGAATGCCCCAAAATCCAACAGCCCTGCACACCTCCGCCCCGATCTGAAAAAGAAAACAATGGTTAATTATCAGTGTCCTCGCAGCCCCTTCATAACCGGACATAATTCTGAAAAGCTCTGGACCACCACCTTCCAATTGCTTGTATCTGGAGGCCTGACATGCCAGCACCTGCTGCGCTAGTCGCTGCCCTGATGCGAAAGGAATGCACCGCAAATTGGCTTGCGTCCTCCCCCATCTGCTGCAGCCCCAAACGCAACACCGCCGTTACTTAATATCTTGTGACCAACATAGCATCCGCATGCACAAAAAGCCTGCCCTCAACCTGCGGGCGACCTTCGAGGAACAACCACATCGCTGCTACTGGGCACATGCTCCCCTCTATCGCCCTCAGAACCACCCACATGCCTCTGCCTCGCTGGTCTGTTTTCGATCTTTTCAACAGGACCCTCAAGCGATCCCCTTCCACTTGCACATGCTGCCTCTGCAAGCTGTTCCCCACACCCCTCTTTGTGGACTCTGCTACCAATTCCCCCACCCAGAACGCCCCGAAAAAGGCCAAGCAGAATATTGTCTTAAATAGCTTGGCTTCGTACCCTGAAGCCGCCACCGCAGGCAAGGCCTCACACAGACCTCTCAACAAGTCATGTGTTACTGGACGATGCATATCCTGCCTAACCGGCCTCGCCCGCCCCCATCCCTGCATCAACTTCCTCACTAAAAATCCCTCGCCTGATGGGGCCCAACCCACCGCTTTCACGAAAAAAGCAAAGCCCGCCAAGTGCCCCCGTACGGACACCTGAGACACGCCCTGTCTCTTCGCACTGATTATGTATCTCCCTAATAAATGATCCGGAACCACCCCTCCACGCCACCCTTGCCCTAGTAAGAATTCAACCACCCTCACACAGCCTCTGCAATATGCCTCCCAAATTTTTCCCCCACCGAGCTCCGCAGCATCTCTTTCATCTCTGCAGGCCACCATTCCATAAGCTCCAAGGGACCTCCAATCCCTCTGCATCCGCCTCTGGCGCCAGCTGCCGGAAACGATCCCACTGCAAACGGGAAAGATCATCAGCAATGCCGTTATTGTGACCCGGTATGTGCCGCGCTCTCAAGGTCACATTCCGACGCAAACAGGACAACACGACTTTTCACATCAATGCCGCCACTTGGCCGCACTGAGGCATATAATTATTCACCACACTCACAACTGCTTCATTGTCGCACCACCACACCACTTTCTTGTTACTCAACTTACCTGGCCACAACTCCAAACCCACCAAAATCGGGAACAGCTCTAAGAACGTGATATTCTTTAAGAGTTCCTCATCTCTCCATGACGCTGGCCAATTTCCTGCACACCATGCCCCTCCAAAATTAATACCTAATCCCGTGCCCCCCCCCCCCGCCGCATCCGTGTACATCTGCAACTCCTCACTTGAACGCTCTTAATCCACAAGGACAGCTGACCCATTGAAATCAGACAAGAAGGCATCCCACACTAATAAGTCTTCGCGCATGCTCTTGGTAATTCGAATACGGTGATGAGGTTTAGACACACCCGCCATTGCAACCGCCAACCGCCATATGAATACACGACCCATCGGTATGACTCGACATGCAAAATTCAATGACCCTATCAGAGCTTGCATTTCTTTCAAAGTGTACTTCGCTGACACCAGCGCATTCGCCACCAAAACCCTTAACTTCACCACCTTCTCTGGTGGTAGGCGCACCACCATTTCCACTGAATCCAACTCAATGTCCGGAAAGGTGATCCTAGTCGCCGGTCCTTCCGTCTTCCCTCCCACTAGCGGCACCCCCAATTCCCCAGCCACCTCCACAAAACCCTCCAACAATGCCCTATATTGGGAAGTCTGAGCTGCCCCAACAAACAAAAAATCATCCGGGTAATGAACAACATCGGCACAGCCCACTCGTCGCACAACTACCCACTGCAAAAAAGTACTGAACTTCTCAAAGCACGCACAAGACACTGCACAGCCCATGGGCATGCATTTGTCGAAATAATACTCTCCTGCAACCTGGAAACCCAGTAGATGAAAGGAAGATGGGTGCACCGGCATCAAGCGAAACGCGGCCTCAATGTCCACCTTTGCCATCAATGCCCCCCGCCCAGCCTTCCTCACTAGTCCAACCGCTTTGTCAAATGAAGCGTAACGTACCGTGCAGCATTCCTGAGGAATGTCATCATTCACCGACGCCCCCTCAGGATAAGACAAATTATGAATTAACCGGAACTTATCCGGTTCTTTCTTTGGAATAATCCCCAATGGAGACACCACAAACTTCCTAAACGGAGGCTCCAAAAATGGGCCAGCTATCCTGCCCAACTTCAACTCTCCGTCTAATTTTTTTTTCACCACATCCGCAAAACGGCGTACCAATGGCCCATTCCTAGCAGCTGCAGCCCCAACCCCACCCTGGACTGGAATTAGAAACCCGTCACGAAACCCCCAAGCAATACTTCCCTATCCTGTTTTTTAGGATAAAGGCACAGCCACTCTCTCAATACTCCTACCTGTATGGGCGAGGGGGCTACACTGAACACTGCACTCTCACTTGGCAGTCAGCAATGCGCTCCCCAAGGGTCCCTTTTTAATACATTTTGTTGCTGAGTGCCCTCCACCGCAGACCGTACATGCATGCCGGAACTTGCAATCGGGGAACGGGCAGGAGGACTTGTTGAACCTCCAACACACATCCCCCCCAACCCCCTGCTTGCTCAGGACCCCGACTCCACCTGCACAAAAGGAACGGTTCCCCACAGCATTAGCTCCCCACCCCAGCTTTCACCGCAACTTCCCCCCCTACCTGCCATACTTGACCTTACTGACATTTGCGTGAGCCACAAGTTGATATCCTGGCTGCCCCAAGACAACAACTTGTTCTCCTCCATTTTATCCTGAAACTTCTCATCGTAATTCAACCATGACCACCCGTCATGCATCTGCGACGCCTCAAGAATAGAGTCCGCATACGACAAAAGCATCCCATACTGTTCCGGGTACCACTGACCCCAAACACTCGCCAAGCACAAAAAGGCCCTAACCCAATTCACCACTGTCCGCGCCACTTTCCTGACCCTCCCAGCCTTTTCATCCTCTTTCTGTTTTTTCCTACTTTCCCTCGAGCGCTTACGACCCTCCAACAGCCGGAAAATGTCAATATACCGCCTCTTCCGTATCCTACGCCTCAACGTTTTCGGCACCCCTTCCCACAACTCTGACAAAGCTGTCACAACCGCTGCCCCCCCACTGGAAGAGCCCTTCTCTAAGCTCTTCCCATCCCCAGCCGATGATCCTGTGGATGAACTAGAGGACGTCGACATGGACGATTCAGATCTGCGCCTCCGACGGCATGTATGCCTCCTCTTCCTAGTAGCCTTCCCCGACCTCTCTACTCGCTCCCCGCTCCCGACCCCACCAGCTTGCTCTATTCGCAACTCACCTGTCTCCGCCGCATCCGGTGACTCCTGCACCAGTCATGGTAGCACCTCTCGAGAACCGTCATCAACCATCCGCGGCTCTCCCACTCCATGTGCCGCCGTTCCGTCGCCACGGCCTCCACGTGCAGTTGTCACCTGTGCTTCACCGCTCGCTGTCCTACATTGCTGCACTCTGCTGTGAATCGCTCCCGGGGACGCCATCAACGGAACCTGTGAAGACAAAAAAGGCACAACTGCAGGGGGAACAACTGCAGGCCATGCCGACTGCCATGACCCTGACCAGTCGGCTCTGGAATGGCCCTGCCCACCTCCTATCCAATGCTCCCATCCTTGCTGTCCCATAGACCCTGCCCCCCCCCCCCGGACTCCCCCAGAACCTCCCACCACCCCAACTCTCACTGGAACCCCATACCCTGCCCAATCAGCCACATTCCACACCCCCCCTCTGCCTTGGCGTGCCTCTTCCCCCCCGGCCAGCACCCTGGACTCTTCTCCCCCAGCCTGCCCCACACCAGCTCCTCCATCCACACTCTGTCGCTCTTCAGAGCCCCCAACTCTCATACCCCCCCTAGCCCATGCAGTTCCCCGAGCCTGTCGCCCGCGCCCCACCCCAGCCTGCTGCCCCGCTCTTGGTGGCCCTCCACGCCCCCTTACTGCAGGCCCAGCTGATCCAGCATCCCCTTCCGCCGCTACACACCCTTCCTGGACGCCTGAGCCCCTTTGTCGCCCCTTACCACCCCCTTTTCCTGCCCGACCCCTAGCCCTCTGCCCTGCAGTCGCCTTGCCCCTTTCCAGCCCCCCTCCCATACTCCATTTTCCGCCCGGCATCCTCCTTCCTAGGTCCCCCCTAACTTCCTTCTCTTTTCCAGTATCTTTAAACTACCTTATTATTATTTTTTTTTTGCTCCCATACTCCCAAGACTTTTCTCCAACGATCTCTTTAATTATTTGATCCTTTTTGCCTCTTTCCCCTTCCTGCCTTCCCCCGCTCCCCCAGCCATCTCCCCAGACCCCCCCCCCGATACCCACTTTGCGCTCTCCTTGCCTACACACAAAAAACCGCCGCAACGATTGAGACTTCTACAGACCCTAGGCCACTCGTCCTGCTCTCCCTTCACAGTCGCCGATCGCTGCCGCCGCTGATAGCCACCTCCGCTTCAGCCCTGCAACTCCTGACACCGGCCGCTGCCTGCTCTTCAGCCATGTGCTGAACGAGCGTCCCCGCCGCCGCAGCACATGGCCCTCTCCCTTCTCTGATTGGCTCTCTCCATGTGCGACCCCGCGGCAGAGTCAATCAGTTTAAATGATGCTGCCCATGTCTCCGCGCCTCCCACCCCCCCCCCCCCGCTTCCCCCCACCGAGGGTAGGGACCCATGCCGGGCCATGCCACAGATTACCGGCGGCCGCCGGGACCCTGCCCACGGCCTTCACATTAAATCTAAATTAGCTGAAATTATGATATTTAGGAATTATTTCTCATTCGAACAAAAGTTATACTTGCAAATATCAGGGGTAGCCATGGGGGCCACCAGTGCCCCTTCTATAGCAAATTTATTTATGGATTTGTATGAACGACGTTGGTTAGAGACTTCTCCATATAAAGAACACCTAATGTTATGCTATGGAAGAGGCCAGTTAATTTGTTATTACAATTTTTTACATGGTTGAACAGTTTAGATTCTGCAATCCAGTTTATGTATACTTATAGTGGGGAGAGTATAACCTTTTTAGATGTCAAAGTTCAGAAAGGTATGAACGGATGGGTGATATCGTTATATAGGAAAAACACAGATAGAAACACCTTTCTACATTATGGTAGTGGACATCCAAAACAACTACGGGACAGTTTGCCCCTTTCACAATTTCTAAGATATAGAAGGAATTGCTCCGATCATGCGGATTATAAATTACAATCTCGCAGATTGATGCAAGATTTTCAACATAGAGGGTATCATGAAAAGGTTATCAAATCTGCGTATAAAAGAGCTCTTTTCAATAACAGAAGTTTACTCTTACAAACTAGTAAGACAAGACGAATAGATGACACTAATATAAATTTAATAACGAAATATTCTCCATATAGTAAACAGATTAAACGTATTATTAAGAGTCACATGAATGTTATAAGTATATTACCTGGATTATGACATAAATAGATCAGATGCGTGTGGACACAACATCAAAATCTTAAAGAGAAACTCAGCCCCACGGTGCTAAGATCAACTCAGGATATCACTGATGAAACATCTGTTGGGCATCATGCATGTGGTGATTGCAACATATGTTCTATATCTGAAGAAATCACGGAGTTCGAGTATCATGGTGCCAGATACTCCAGACCACGAAGATTTTCTTGGTGAAGTTGCCACATATGGATTGATATTAACCCCTGCCGTTCACCTTGTTGGTGCATCTGTGAATTGACTTACAATAACAGCAGGGAAAGCAGGGAAAGCAGCGATATATTCCTCAATTTGAATTTCACTCTGGTGGGGCTGCACTCAGGTGCGGTGGCAGCTGGAGAATTTTGAGAGGTTGGATTCGCATAGTCTGCTTCAGTTAAGTGCTATTTTAGATTCTCTATTATTTGATGTTGGGGGAGAGCTTCCCTTAAGATCATATTTAGTGTGGTTTTTCCACAAACAAAAGATAAAAAAGGAACATTTCACCTCGAGAGGAAGTGAGTTCTTCATGGTGAACGTTCCGACAAAAATTTATGTGTTTGTCTCTTTTCTCTGTTTGATAAGATATAAATTGAGACAAAGCACCTCATGCAATTCTAGTTTTGTTGTATATGGCATTAAATGCCCTTGTGATCTTATGTTTATTTATTTATTTACATTCTCTTATATACCGCGCTATTCTGCATCAGTGCGGTTTACATTGAACAAACTGAAATTACATTGAACAGGGCATTATAACTTGGAGATAACTATTTTACAGGGAACATGGGCTATGGAGGGTTAAGTGGCTTGCCCAAGACCACAAGGAGCACCTATGGGACTAGAAACCCCAGTCCTTCTGGCCCAAGGTTCCTGTCCTCTAGTGGGATTTGAACCACCGACCTTCCGGCCTGAAGTACCTTGCCCCAACCACTAGGCTACCACTAGGCTTATGTGTATTGGTAAAACGATTAGAGCCTTCAAAGTTCATATGAACGAACATCAAAGCCGATTACGCTGTAAGATGCAGGAAGCCCCTATTGTGGCACATTGTCTAGGATGCCAACATAATTTTGATGACCTTAAGTGTTTCTGTTTGAATAAGGTTACGATGGGACAGAACGGTAAATCTAAAGAGCAGACGTTGCTCATTCGTGAACAACAATGGATATATTGACTGCAAACAGTTACCCCGGGAGATTTGATTAACGCGATTGAATGGGGAGTATGTATCTAACCCATAAAGCCTTGTTATTCTGGTAGCAATGGAGGAAATAGTGCCTCTATGATGCAATCCCTCAGCTTCCCCTAAAGGAGGGACTACTATTTAAATGGAAGACACACATCAACCCGCATGCGCGGCATTTTTTTTTTAAATGTATGTTTATTACAAATTTTTCACCAACAAAACAAAAACAACAAAACACAAACATAATTCCAATGATACTGAAAAGATACATCACTAGAGCCAACCGGCCCACTAGCACCCAGAACATGATCTGAACCTAGCTTATGTATCAGAAAGAACGGGCTACATTACAGAAAACTCAAGAAAGAAAAGGAAGAAAGGAAAAAATAACGAAGGAAATTAAAAACAAAAAACTCAAAACACCCAAAATAAAAAAACATAAAAAAAACCCCACTGAAAACCCCACCCTCCCTCCCCAAACATCATCCTCCCGAGGTATCACACTCGAGAAAGCAGGAGAAACATCAAAAATAAAGGGGGAAAACTACCCCACCACTTCCCCCCAGAGTGCCGCATACCCCTGGGACGTCCACCCGACTGCTCACCTGACCCCAGGGGGAAGCCTGAGAGTACACCACAAGTCTAGACCGAAGCACGCTAAGTCGCATAACTATCTAACGCGACCCACTTAGAGAGCTTGGCCCCAATCCCCCTAGCCTGTTGAACTCTATCAAAAGCTTGTTCATATTTGGCGAACAAACAAATCTGGTTCCACCATTCTAAATATGAAGGTTTACATGGGTTTTTCCAGCGTGAAAGTATAAGTTTTATCGCCACCATGATCATAAAGTTTAGAAGAAAACGATTATGCTTAGCTATGCCTGGGATCATTGCTGCATTTCGAAATGTTATTATCTGCCATGATAAAGCCTCTGAGAAATTAAGGACTTTCTGAATGGTATCCCAGACTTTGGTCCAAAAATTCAGAATGTGAGGGCATTCCATCAGCATATGCCGCAGTGTGCCCACATCACTGTTACAGGCCCAGCAGAGATTAGTCTCATTTCTAATGCATTTGCTTAACCTAAGTGGGGTAAAAAAGGCTCTGTGCGCCAAAAAAAACATAGACTGAGTGAGAGCAGCAGATCTCGATGCGCGAATCGTAGATGCCCAAAATTTCCTCTACTCTTTCTGTGACAGCCCTTTCCCAGTCTCATCTTCCCAGATGCATCGCAACCCACTGTTGGGAGGTGCATAAAACTCCATGAATAAAGCGTAAAGACGAGAAACTGTACCTCTTCTGGAATTTATTTCTTCAATAACTTTCAGGAGTCCCCAGGACTCAGACAGCCCCTCCAAGGACGGGAAAGCTGCCCCCAAACAATGACGCAACTGCAACCATTGAAAATAGCAGGCGGATGGGAGATTAAACTCTTGCTGTATTCCACAGAAGGTCTTCCACCGGGGTCCATCCATTAGCTGACCAATTGACCATATTCCCAACTTCTGCCACCGCGGCCAGGTACACGATTCTTTGGCGATTTTAAAAGCCGGATTAAACCATATTGGGAGCAACCGTGAAGGAGGGTTCTTTTCCCTGATGATCAACATCAAAGCTCTAAAAGCACGCTGCTTGGAAATGATGACACTGCCAACCCCATAGGAAACTGGATGCAACATGCCCGCTAATAAGTGGATGGGACACCGAGCAACCATGCGCTCTTCCATTCGGAGCCAAGTCGGAGTATAGACTTCCTCTTCCCGCATATTCCACTTCGAACCCTGGCTTAGTAGGAAGGATCGGTGATACCACAAAAAATCTGGGAAATGTACCCCACCACTCACCTTGTCTGCCTTCAACTTCTTGAGCGCGATGCGGGGAACTTTCCCATCCCATAGAAAAGCACACAGGATCCGATCCAAACCCCTATATATCGCAGGGGACAGCAGCACTGGTAGCATGCTCAAAAGATAATTTATTTTGGGAACTAAAGTCATTTTGATGGCCTCTAGCCGGCCCCACCATGTAAGATGAAGCGGGGACCACTGCTGAGTATAAGACCGCGCTATGTCCAATACTTTTTTTGAGTTCAGATGCACTGTCTCGTCCAGAGAAGCAGAGTAGTGGACTCCTAGATATTTTATCGATGCCGCTTCCCATTGGAAAGGGAAATTATCCACCATCGAGGCATTTGCCCTTCGATTAAGGGGGAAGGCAACCGACTTTGCCCAGTTAACTTTATAGCCTGAAAGCATTGAATATTGAGCTATCACCTGCAACAGCGTGTCTATTGAGTCCGGATGAAGAAAGACCAACAGGTCATCTGCGTAAGCAGAGAGCTTGATATGGAGATCTAACAGCTGTATACCACGGATCATCTCTGATTGACGAATCTTCGCTACCAGTGGTTCCAGTGCCAAATTGAAAAGTAAGGGCGATAAGGCGCACCCCTGCCTGGAGCCTCGCAACAGAGGAAGAGGCCAAGAGAGAGTACCATTGACCAAAATTTGCGCCATAGGATTTTCATACAACACTCGCACCATGGCTATAAACTCTTCGGGCAATCCGAACCATGCCATCACACTGTACAGAAAGGGCCATTCCAGCCTGTCAAAGGCCTTCTCAGCATCTATTGAGAGGCCCAGCAGGGGACTATCTAAGTTGGTTGCTATTTCCAGTACTTCGCAAAGCAGTCTTCCATTATCAGCCGTAGATCTTCCCGTCACAAATCCACACTGATCCGGGTGGATCATTAGATGTAACACTTTGCTCAGACGTTTTGCCAGAATACTAGAGTATACTTTGTAATCCGAATTGAGAAGGGAGATGGGCCTATAGTTACTAACACTTGTTGGGTCTTTTCCCGGTTTCTCTAATACAACAATTATAGCCTTAGCAAATGCACCGGTCGCCTGCCCCTGCTTCAGGAGCACCTGATAATACTCCAAGAGCTGAGGAAGGAGGACGTCTGCGAAGGTTCTATAGAATTCAACTGGGATGCCATCCGGTCCGGTCGCTTTCCCAATTTTCATACTCTTTAGTACCTCTCGTACCTCCTCCAATGCTATGGGTTTGCCTAACTCGGCCGCCAGGTCGGGCTGCAACACCGGTCGATCAATGGAAGCCAAAAAATCTTTACAAGCCGTCTCATCAAAGGATATCTCAGAGGCATAAAGACGGGTATAAAACTGGCAGAAAGCTTCTGCTATTTCACAGCTGTTGGTCAAAAGATCTTGCTGTCCAGATGAGATATGAGTAATATGTGCTTTACTCCTCCGGGCCTTCAAGTTTGCAGCAAGTAGCTTGCCCGCCTTATTCTTTCCAGTATGGTATCGGGTTCGGCTATCAAACAATTGCTGTTCCACTTCCGTGCTTAATATAGTATTATATTGATATCTTAACTTCTGCAAATGAGTCAGCACTGCCGGAGTGGGAGCTCTCTGAAGGATCCGTTCTCCTGCTCTAATCTGCTCATCCAGCTCCTTAAGTTTGACTCTTGCCTGCTTGGCTTTAGCTATTGAGAAGCTGGTAATCTGCGCTCTAATCGTAGCTTTAAAGGCTTCCTACCATGCCCAAATCGCTGTGTCTGCTTGAAGATTGCAACTAAAGTATTCCTCAATATTCCTCTTCATGGCCTCCTGGAAAGGTATGTCCGCAAGGAGAGATCTGTTGAATGACCATACTTGCTGGCTGGATATACTTCCCTCTAGGACTAAATCAAGCACAACGGCAGCATGATCTGAAATATGAGTGCTGAGAATGTCCGCATCTTCCACCGCTTGTACTAAGGGTCTGGAGATTAAGAAAAAATCTATCCTGGAGTGGGAGCCGTAAGGCATTGAAAAAAAGGTATAATCCTTCTCCACAGGATGCAATATTCTCCATATATCCACAAGACCTATTTCTTGTATTAGTGAGGTCAAAACCTGTGAGGCGCTGCCACCACGAGGCCTAACTGGGTTGCAGTCAAGCAGGGGATCTAGGACTCTGTTAAAATCACCCCCAATAATCACTGGGACAGGGGAACTCTCTTGAGCTACTTCTGCAAGGGTATGAAAAAATGAAGATTGTTGACCATTAGGGGCATAGATGTTGATTACAACCACCTGTTGGTTGCCAGCTGCCAAGTGTACTTTGGTCCACCGCCCCTCACAATCCGCCCGTGTGGCCAAAACTTGCAGCTGCACCTTGTTATGTAACAGAATGGCTACCCCATTTTTTTTCCCCATAGCAGGCGAGTGGGCAATCACTTTAAAATGCTTCGATACTAATTTCAGGGCCTCTTTAGAGGACAAATGCGTTTCTTGCAGCAAAACTAAGTCTGCTTTTTGCTTTTGGGCATACACTAATATCTTTTTCCTTTTCACAGGGTGCATAATGCCCTTCACATTCAGCGACAAGATTCTAAGGGGGCACATTGACAGGGAAGCATATGAAATTAAGGGCCAAGCTCTCTATCACCAAGTCTAGCATGCAACATTGTACCTCCTCCCAAGCTTCCTGGTCATCCCAAGGTGGTCTGCGGCACCACAACCTACCCCTCCTCATACGGAGCCACACCATTGGGTGAGACAGCAGAGGGGAAAATGGCTACACAGAGCAAAGGTAATCCCCAAGCCCCGAGGATCCCATTATCTCATTATTGCCTATATCTAGGCAATAATGAGAGTGGAGGAGTGGCCTAGTGGTTGGGGCAAGGTATGGAGGAGTGGCCTAGTGGTTGGGGCAAGGTACTTCAGGCCGGAAGGTCGGGGGTTCAAATCCCACTAGAGGACAGCAACCTTGGGCCGGAAGGACTGGGGTTTCTAGTCCCACAGGTGCTCCTTGTGGTCTTGGGCAAGCCACTTAACCCTCCATAGCCCATGTTCCCTGTAAAATAGTTATCTCCAAGTTATAATGCCCTGTTCAATGTAATTTCAGTTTGTTCAATGTAAACCGCACTGATGCAGAATAGCGCGGTATATAAGAGAATGTAAATAAAAAAATCTAGCAAATATTGAAGATGCAAACGCATGTAACACTATCATACAGATCTTATTTAAGCAGGCAAACTGTATTAAACATTCTCCATGCACTGCCATACAACATGCATAACCTAGTGCATCTACATACATTCAAAAACTGTTAAGAGAAATATAGAGCCCACAAAGTCCATGCCTTAGGGCTCCCTTTCCACCTGCATTCTTAATGCTTCCTGGTCCTCTAGGAATCGCATCAGGCCGCTGGGATCATCAAATGTTTTAGTGCGGTTGTCCAAAGTCACTTTGAACTTCTTTCTCTTATCCATCGTGGCCTTGCTGAGATCTGGGAAAAATGAAAGCTTGTGCCCTTCATAAATGACTGAAGTCGCCACCCTCGCCGCTGCCATTATTTGCATGGCCTGTTGGTGCCGAAATGCGCACAGAATAAAGGGTCTTGGCCTCGGGCTATGCCCACCCGTATATGCCGGTATTCTGTGGGCCCGTTCCACCTCGAAGGGCTTGGTAAAGCTAATTTTAAGCAACTTGGGTAGGAGTGTTTCAATGAAACCGATTGAGTCAGTACCCTCCGCCCCTTCCGGAATACCAACAATTCGTATATTGTTTCTGCGCTACCTGTTGCTGAGATCTTCCAAATTCGCTTCTAGTGTGTCGACCTTTTTGAGGGCCTTAGAATGGTTCTGTAGGCGTTCCTCGTGCGCAGTAACAGTGGCGTCTACCCTCTCCAGTCGAGCTGTAACGCCCCGCATTTGCTCCTTGAGCTCCTGCATATCACCTTGCATCAGGGCCAAAGTCTCTCCATTCGCCAAAATTAATGCACGCAGTGACCAAATTTCTCCCAGTATTTCCTTCGTTCCCTCAGCGGGGCCACGATCAGGCGCCATCTTAAGAGGAGAAGGGGAATCTTGTTTCGCACGTTTAAACCCTGCGTTACCTCCAGAGGGGAACTCCAACTTAGTTTGTTTCACCGAAGCCATTCTTTCCCCTTACTATATTTCTTTCTGCCAAAAAGCGCTGCCACCACCTCCGATTAAGGCAAATTTTCCAGGAATCTACTCAGGGCTTGCAGGAGACAGCGCTCTATGCGTCCATCTTGTTCTCTGCTGGCTCCACCTCCCCCCATGAGCGGCGTTTTTTGAAGCCGAAGGGCTCATAGGCACCCACCAAACAGCGATAGAAGGAGTTGTATTTGCAAACATTACAAAGACTATACTAAAGGTATGTGAGAGTTAGATGAAAGTATCCAGTTTGATATTATGATAATCAAGGCATTACAATGAAAGTTGCATTTTGTTTACAGCGTAAGATCGAACCCCCTGATGAAACGTGATATAGTGAAACGCAAGCACGGTGCCGAATCATGGCATTGGGGAACACAAAAGTGGAATAAGATAAGCATTTTTCTTGATTGAAGCAATTTGAAAATATTATACTTGCTCAGAACTGTATGTGAACTGAGGTCATTGATGCAAAACAGGTACGGCGGAAGACTAAGTTCCAGATAAAATACCTAGAAAGTCTGAGACCTTTCAGTTCATCACAACAAAAAACAATATTAAAAAATCATATATACAAGCATCTATCCTAGTATTTAGTAGTGAACACACAACTATTAGATGGTAATTTGCCTGAAAGTATATTAGAGGATATATGGTGTAATATAGCAGGTTAATCCTCTGTCAACAAGACCAAAATTTTCTAGTGATATAACGCCATTTGGCATTGTGTGTTTTGGTTGGCTCGGTACGACACACATGTATGCTTCCCGTTTATCAACAGTGTGGTGTTGTCTATGACATCTTGCCTGCCACAGTGGGGTGACTGTTCCTATCGCATCATCTATTTGTGGGGAATAGCATGGCCATCACATGCTTGCACATGTGTGCATCTCTGCCCTTGTCCAGGGTGCATTGCATGTGTGTCTCTGATGTGTTCAGGGCTGGCGCTACTACCTTTTGGCCTCTGGTGTCTGCCCATGTGTCTGCTGTGGTTCAGGTTACTGTTGTTTGCACTCCGTCTACCTCACCCGTGCTCTGTATCTCACACCTCCAAACACTGGCGCATAGTGGTTGTGTCCCATCATGTGTTCCCTTATGTTTCTGTCTGACCTGTAGGTGCTGTGGGTCTGCACGTACATTCATGTGTGCATGTGTGCGGACATCAGGTACTGTTTTAATGTTCAACATTTCTTTCTGCAGGTGACGCAGGATATGGGTGTTGGCCGTGGTTGCTAACTCCTGTGCGTCTACCACAGACACGTGCAGAGATGAGGTACAACGAGGCCCATGCCTCCAGTCGCTCCATCATCAAGCACACCTTTGGTGTTTTGAAAAGTCGCTTCAGGTGTCTGGATAGGACCGGCGGGGCCTTACAATACCAACCCGTGACAGAGATCATTATTGCCTGTTGCATCCTGCACAACATTGCTCTCAGGCATGATATCGATGTCGAAATTAATGAGGATCTGGAAGACGATCCAACGTGCCCTCCTGTCTGTGGCCGTGGTGACAGACATGAGGGCGCAGCACTCAGGTGCCAGCTGATTGAGGAGCTATTTGCATGTGAGTAATGGATGTTTCAGAATGACACTTTTGTATAGATATCTGTATTACTACTACTACTGAGCATTGGTATCATACTACCCATCATACACAGCACTGAACTGACATTGCTGACACAATGTCTGGCCATCTGAGCTTAGAATGTGGTCCAACTGCTAACAGAGACGGTGTGAGCAGGGGACGACAGCGGGAGGAGGTGATTAATGTGTGCAGGTTTGTTAGGCTTAGGTGATGTGGTAGGCTGACACACAGGATTTTGGATGGTTGTTAAGGGTGACTGCCATGCAGCCACAGGTAGTTAGTTCCAGGCGTTGGGTGCTGCAAGGTGACAGGTGTGTGGTCCCACATTAACAGTGGGTGAGCGGCCCATAGATAGAGCCAGCTGGCTTGACGTGTGGGGATGACATTTGAGGGATATGAGGGGATTGAATGGATCATAAGCTCTGATGAGCAGGGACTGTGTGTTACAGGTTTCGGTATGGTGATGCATACAGGTATTAGCACTGTTTACATGCTCAGTAGTAGTAGTAGTAGTAGTATTTGTAGTACTTGGGTTATGCGGGTCAGGGTAAAAGGCAACCACAGTGTGACTCCATGTATAGATCAGCAGGTGCGTCTTGACCTTGCCTGGGGCCTGTGAGGTGTCGTGGCAGGTGGGGTGTTATTGTCATACTGTGCATGTCGATAACTTAGCCATGCAGAGCAGTGTTGCATACATTTTGAAGGACATAGATGATTTTGAGGCAGACCAGCAAGGTGTAGGCTACAGTGACCAGGTTGGCAGGTGATGGAGGGGGTCATTAGTGCTTTATGTGTATGTTCTGGGTGGATGGCAGGGACCTTGCTGATATTATCTAGGGGGACACTGCAGGCCTTAGCTACATGATGGGTATGTGTGAGGATGGGGAGCGAGGAGTCATAGAGACCTGCTACCTTGACGACCACATTGACAGAAGGTGTATCTAACCTATACACAGACACTGTAAGGGTTGGAGAGGGTTTAGGGGCGATGCCCAGATGTCTGATCATGGCCATGCTCAATTCATGCAGCAGGGGTACCTGCAGCCAGCAATGTCAGGGGGCAAACTAAGGTCGTGGTGTGGTCTGCCAAACATAGCTCATGCGTGGTGAGATATCTTTGGGTCACATCAATGTACAGCTGCTAGGGATAGCTAGGGGATATGCCTGCTGCATCAGGGAACTAGGTATGGGGCCAGGGGAATGTAGCAGCCCCTGCATAGCTCCCTTTCGTACAGCACCTGGGAGCGGGTTAGCAGGGGAGGTGGACCCACAGGAACACACACTGAGGGTGCTATGGGAGACATATGGGGGTGGCAAGCTTGTACCAAGACCTTTGGGATGAGCACATCACAGGGTAGCACAGTGACGGTTTTGGTCAACGGTCTCGAGGGCAGCAGACAGGTCCCAGAGGGGACAGACAGACTACAGGCCCTTGGACTTGGCCAGGAACACATCAGTGGCGTCTTTGGGTGGGGACAATTAGATACCGTGTCATGACGAACTGCCAGACTGTGACGGGTCTAGGGGGTTATGAGAGATGTTGACGTGAAGCTGGTGTGTTTGTTGCACAGCTCCAATATGACATATGTATTTATTTATTTACATTTTATTTACATTCTCTTATATACCGTGCTATTCTGCATCAGTGCGGTTTACATTGAACAAACTGAAATTACATTGAACAGGGCATTATAACTTGGAGATAACTATTTTACAGGGAACATGGGCTATGGAGGGTTAAGTGGCTTGCCCAAGACCACAAGGAGCACCTGTGGGACTAGAAACCCCAGTCCTTCCGGCCCAAGGTTGCTGTCCTCTAGTGGGATTTGAACCCCCGACCTTCCGACCTGAAGTACCTTGCCCCAACCACTAGGCCACTCCTCCACTCCATATGTATGTTTCCCTTGTGTTTCTCGATCCACAGGACATGCTTGGTGACGTTCCAGGTGCTGTAGTGCAGTGTCAGCTGTGTGTACCTCATTCAACGAGCAGGACACTAGGGTAGGTGGACATAGAGGTGATTTGTGTGTGTGGACAATCAGGAGCAACACATGTCACAGGTTATCTGTCTACTGCACATATGTTGTGGGTGGCCTATTTATCGGGCTCCCCGGTACCCCATATGTTGATGGTGGCCACACATATCCACATGTGTTCATGTGCAGTTTGTCATCTCTGGCACTGTCTCTGGGACACATCCAACAGGGTTGTGTGTGTCTAAAGGTCCTAGGTTTTCTGGTGTTGGGCCCCACTTACACTCTTCCATGACATTGTAGCATCGGCCAACAGCAGTGTATCATAGCAATTGCCAGGCCTTTATCTCCACTAGTCACCCATTGTGCACATACAGGCCATATGTTACTGGTGCCACGCTCACCTTCTCATACTATGTGTGTGGGTGGCTCTGTTATGATACAATGTGCATGCAGTTTGCACTATCATGTGGTGTGAGGGGTCTGTACACCTGGGGAGCGGTGGTGACTGTGCTATCTCCACCTTACTGCTGTTTACCTTGTGGACATTGTGGACATGTGTTGTGTGTTGTGAGCTGACCTATCTCTTGTGTGCTTACAGACCACTGCGCAACAGCATTTTTGTATCACAGATATCGCCATAATGTGGACATGCATCAACAGTGGCTGGACATAGGGACATGGTGACTCTACACATTTCGATGACATCTTCTCCCTTCACTGTGACGTGTTGTGGCCTTTGAGCACCTCAGGGGATCCCAAACATACACTTGCTGCAAACACACGGTAGGTTGCACCTTTGATCTTTTGTGAATGACATCAGCCTTTACATGTTAATGATTTACTGTCTGTCTCATAGACATTTCCTGTTGGGTCTCTGTACACGAATGCTGATGCACATGGGGTGGAGCTGTGAAACACCTGTGTAATATGGGTATGGACATGACCATATCCATGTGACACCCTCGTCTGCGGTTCCAATTCAAAATGTCCCCAATATGCAGTGTGTTCTGTGTTGTGATCATGTTATGCTTGCCTGTGTGACGTTTCCTTACATACATATTCATGTTTGACTCTCTGCAATTTGGGCTGATGTTGCAAGCAGCATATCAATACATTGTTTATCCTCTTCTGACACAAGGCAGTGAACACACAAAGCACATCTACTACAGTGCATCCAGCGTCACTATCACCCACCTGTTGGAGGACACAACAACACCATGGAACTATCCCTGGGAAATGGTGCCATAGGATGTTTGACCTCTGCGAGTGGGACACATGCCTAGGATGGACAGTATTATTGTTGGACTGCTACTTTGGCCATGACAGGCCTGTCCAACTCACCGTTGCTGCTGTGCTCTGGCTGTGTGTGGTGTTCATCGCAGGGGACATCGTAGCCATTACAGAAACATGGTTTAATGAATCGCATGATTGGGATATAGCCATAGATGGCTATAATCTATTCAGAAGAGACAGAGAAAATGGAAAAGGAGGAGGAGTAGCCTTGTATGTCAAAAGCAGTATTAAAGCTACTGAAATGCAGGGAACATGGGGAAAAGAAGAAGCGTTCTGGATTGCATTGGAAAGAGGAGATGGCACTGTCATCCATATTGCTGTAGTCTACAGACCTCCGACTCAAATTGAAGAGAGAGATAATGAATTGATTATAGATATTGCCAAGATAGCAACAAAGGGGGAAGCAATCATATTGGGTGACTTTATTCTACTTGATGTGGATTGGATGACTCCTTCTGCACATCTGGAAAGAAGCAAAAAAATTGTGGATGCTCTCCAAGATGCATTACTTAGACAAATGGTGATGGAACCAACCAGGGAAAGCTCAACACTGGATGTAGTGCTCACCAACAGTGATAACGTGTCGAATGTCTGCGTGAGTGCCCCTGTGAGCAACAGCGACCATCACATGGTGTGGTTTGAGATAAAAGCCATGGTACAGGCCAATCATAGCAAGCTCAAAGTCCTAAACTTCAAAAACACTGACTTCAATAAAATGGCCGAGTACTTAAAGGAGGAGATGATGGGGTGGAAGGAGATAAAGGAAGTGGAATTGCAATGGACTAAACTAAAGGCGGTAATAAAAGGGGCAACAGATAACTATGTAAAAAAATAAATAAAAGCAAGAGGAGAAGGAAACCTATTTGGTTTTCCAAAGAGGTGGCTGCTCAAATAAAGGCAAAAAATACAGCTTTCGCAAAATTCAAAAGCTTGCAAACAGAAGAACACAGAAATGAATACAGGACCAAACTCAAAGAGTCAAAAAGAGAAATAAGGATAGCAAAATCAAAGGCAGAGGAAAAGATGGCTAAAGATGTTAAAGGTGGCGACAAAACTTTCTTCAGGTATATTCAGGAAAGGAAGAAGATCAGAGTTGGAATTGCAGGACTCAGAAGTGCTGGGAAAGGACTCGTGGAAAGTGACACTGAAAAAGCGAAATTGCTAAACAAATACTTCTGCTCTGTTTTTACTAAAGAAGATCCTGGAGATGGACCAGCTGTGACTCCCAAATATAAAAATAGGAATGAAGTAGATACCACACCATTCACAGAAGATGAGGTGTTAGAACAACTTGCTAAACTGAAAGTAGACAAAGCCATGGGACCAGATGGGATACATCCCAGGATACTGAAAGAGCTCAGAGAGGTTCTTGCAGGACCGTTAAAGGATGTCTTCAACAGATCCTTGGAAACAGGAGTCGTTCCTCAGGACTGGAGAATGGCTAATGTTGAACCTCTACACAAAAGTGGTGACAGGGAAGAAGTGTCAAATTACAGGCCCGTGAGCCTTACCTTGGTGGCAGGAAAAGTAATGGAGGCGCTCCTGAAAGAGCGAATAGTGAACTTTCTCAAAACCAACAGGTTGCAAGATCCAAGGCAACATGGTTTTACCGAAGGACAGTCTTGCCAAACAAATCTGATTGAGTTCTTTGATTGGGTGACCAAGGAACTAGATCTGGGGCATGCAATGGATGTCATCTATCTGGATTTCAGCAAAGCCTTTGATACTGTTCCTCATAGGAGGCTTGTCAATATACTCAGTAGCTTGGGGATGGGTCCCAAAATAGTAAACTGGATTAGAAATTGGTTGACTGACAGACAACAGAAGGTGATGGTACATGGAGCTCACTCAGATGGGAGGAAGGTGATTAGCGGGGTGCCTCAGGGTTCGGTCCTGGGCCCGGCACTGTTCAATATATTTGTGAGTGATATTGCTGAAGGACTGAATGGAAAAGTCTGTCTTTTTGCAGATGACACAAAGATTTGCAACAGAGTGGACTCCCCCGAGGGAGTGATTAACATGAGGAAAGATCTACAAAAGCTGGAAGACTGGTCTAATGCTTGGCAACTACGATTTAATGTGAAAAAGTGCAGTGTCATGCACTTGGGTAGCAGAAATCCAAGGGAAAAGTACACGATAGGGGGGCGAGAGGTTGGTATGCACAGTTCAGGAGAAAGACCTTGGTGTGATTATGTCTGATGATCTCAAGGTGGCAAAACAGTGCGACAAGGCGGTGGCAAAAGTCAGGAGGATGTTGGGCTGCATACAAAGAGGGATTACCAGCAGAAAGGAAGAGGTACTTATGCCACTGTACAAGTCACTGGTGAGGCCTCACTTGGAATACTGTGTTCAGTTTTGGAGACCATATCTTGCAAAAGATGTAAAAAGACTGGAAACTGTTCAGAGAAAGGCGACCAAAATGATTTGAAGCCTGCGTCAGAAGCCTTATGAGAAGAGACTTGAAGACCTAAATATGTACACTTTGGAGGAGAGGAGGGACAGGGGAGATATGATTCAGACCTTTAAATACTTAAAGAGAAATGATGAACAAACAAAGCTCTTCCAAAGACGGGGAAGCTGTAAAACTAGAGGGCATAACATGAAGCTGCAAGGTGGTAAATTGAAAGGCAATGTCAGGAAATATTTCTTCACTGAAAGGGTGGTGGATGCTTGGAATGCCCTCCCAATGGAAGTGGTGGGGGCAAACACGGTGATGGAATTCAAAACGGCATGGGACAAACACAGTGGATCCCTTTACAGCAACAGGATAAAAGCAAAATAAATGGTACCATCTAACTTCTGAACTATCTAGCGTCTCAACAAATAAGGGTGTCCTACATGGAGTGGTGGGTTCACCCCTAAACAAAAACAAAAACATGGGGAGGGGTGGCCTGCACAGAGCGACAGGTGCACCTACTCTTGCCATCTTGCTGGGCAGACTAGATGGACCATGCTGGTCTTTATCTGCCATCACTTACTATGTTACTAGGTTACTATGACCTTTCCAGTACTGTGGCATATTGGGATGTCACACTTGACTATGCATGCCCAGGGTTTCAAGGACAGTCGTAACATGACTTGTTGGATTGCAGACACCCTTTGCACTTTGGACACTGTGTACTGGTCTCCACATGTGCAGCAGGGACTGACATTGTCGCTGTATGTTGTACATCCTTCTGACATTGTGTTGTGTTTTGCCCATGTGTGTGACATGGAACGCAGGATACGCTCAACTGTTTGTTTCAACACAAGCATACAGCCATGCGTGTGGCACAGGGGGAGCAATGGAGAGGTCCTCTTGTCCATGTCCACCTAGCCTCCACTTGGACATGATACAGTATTTGCCACGACACCACTTTACTGCACACCAGCATCTTGGATTGCTATTTGCAATCACCAAGGGTGTTACAGTGCATGTGTGGCATCACTGTATCATGTTTCAACGTGCACAGTGCATGTGCATGTAACTGACTATGTTGGTGCAACACAGCATGTTGCAATATGGCTTCTGTGTGGGTTACTGTAACATGTTTGACCTTTCTTTCCATCTATATATACAGGTTATTATGTCTGTTTATTGTACAGACGTGACGCTCTGCATTGATTTGCAAACCTAGCATCACATGTCTGTACAGTCCTATTTATCCCCTGAGGTAACGACACTCATATTGCCCCATTATATTTGGAGTGTGGCAGTGTGAGTGTCCATTTTCTTCCTTCATTTGTGCATTCCATGTACCGTGATAAATGTGTATAGACACTGTATCCACACCAACCAGTGCAGGGGGACCTTCTGCATAGTGTTATCTCTGCATGTTTCTGCGGATGGTTTCATTTGAATTCTCTGTGTTCATGTGCCTCTGCTACCTGTTAGCATATCCTCATTGTGCATTTGACGATTGTTTAGGGTTACATTGTTGCAGCTTTGATTCCTATATCAAGCATTATGTGACAGCTGTAACATAAATTCCAATATGTGTGTTTGCACTTTCTTACCTTTAACAACATATGCTGTTTCATTTGTGTGCCTCTTGTGTTGCCAGATAGCTATGTTTTAAGGAACAGATCATGATTGATGTGTGTTGGGACCTCATCATGCACTGCCTACTGTCTACATGCACACATATGTAACTAACACATTTGTGGCATGCAGCAGCATGTGGGGAGTGGGGGACTAATGCATACTGCACACCATGCACCTGATGCACATTATCTCTCCTGCCCATCATTTGTAGACGGGCCAGTGACCTTTCTGTAAGACGTGGGTTGCTGCCCTGCAAAATGTGTTCTCAGATTTTCACCTGGGATCCAATCACCTTGATTTTATGATAGGCGGTATCCACACTATCTCTGATGATTAACCAAAATAAAAATGTGTTGAATGTACATTTGTCTCTGCTGCTGCTTGAACACACTGACACACGTATTTAGTGATTTCCTGGTCATGTACATGGCCCACCTGTGCTCACATCCTTGTACGGTGCCAGCTGTCTAGCTGCCAGCCATCTGCCACATCACTGGGTGTTACAGGTTCCCATACACACATTTCCTTTGAGGTAATATCTTTGCATTGTGCTTGCTGTGGTTGTTTGGAATAGTGGTTACAGACATGTGTTGTAACACCATAGGTTGCAGGTTTGATTCCCACCTGGGGTTTTTTTTGTGTTATGCTAACCTGACCATGAGCTAACTACAAGGTTCATCACCTATCACACACCCTTCCACCTCTTCACTGTACACCAAAATGTGCTCTCTGTGCTGCCTAACCATCACATATTAGCTGTTACATGTGTCTCTTTCTTTGTAGTGCTCACATGGCCAGTCTGTTTGGGGGATTGGCACTGCTGTGGTTTAGCTGCTCTTTGGCACACCTGTTTGCAGGTTCAATTCTCACATGCTCCTTTTCTGTTCTGTTCCATATTTTGCTCTGCTCCACAGGGCATCCCCTGCCGCCCTTTGGGTTTAGCTTCTTTCCTCTTTTGCATGCTGTATCCACTGCATAACATCTCATTGTGTGTGTGCATGTAGTTATATGTGGTTCTGGTCCTAATTACAGACTGTGATTTGAGCTGTACACACCAGATCTGCATATGCATTCCATGATGGTTACTGTTGGAGGTTTGCATATTCTGGCAGCCAGCAGGCTTCTTGTATGATGCCCTGCAGTATTCTTGTATGCAGCCTTTGCTACTGACCTCATGTTGGTGGTGTAGCCTATCGGTTTGTGCACTGACATTTGTGCTAATGGTCATAGGTTTGATTTCTCTCTGTTCTATTTCATTTGTATGCCTGTCCTGCACAGCTAATTTTCATTCCTGTAACAGTCATATCTGTGCAGATCTGTGCTGTTAGCACATTGTACCCTTATCACAGTTGCCAGCCATCCTTCTGTCCTTCTATGTGTGTATGGTAGCTGTGTGCTGTCCTGCCCTGATGTGCAAGCTCCTACCCCATGTCCTGCACTGGTACACATTTCTGAATTGCAGCTGTTCCTATTTGCCTCTCCTGTGTGTGCTGTGCATGGCACTGCTACTCCTCTGTCCTCCTGTCATTGCACCTATCCTGCCACCTCTACCTCCTCTGCTGGACACATCTTCCCATCCTCTGCCACACACTGTCATTGTTGCATGGTGCATTACCATCACCCTGTGCATCTCTACAGCTGGCCCTGATATGTTTGTCCATTTTTCAAACTGCCACATGGGCTGAACGCAGATTTGTCTGATCCATCAGCTCAGATCTACTTCCTTCTATCACTTGTGCATTGTCTTTCCTTGGTGCTCTGTGCAATGTTGGGTTACATCTGTGTTTGGCCCATACCTTTCTTGCTTTTCAACTTGGGGAACCTTTCTGCCCTTGGCCAACATTTCTTGAGTGCCCTATACATCCTTGGGGCATCTTTAGCCACACCTTAGATTCAGCCAGCTTATGGGGCGCCTAATATGGTGCCTTGGGGGTTGACAACCTTTCAACACGCCCTCTGGGGCACATTATAACCCACCTTGGCTGACGTGGTGGTTTAGGATGTGCCTTCTGGGGCGCCCAAAAAGGTGCATTAGTTTATGGCACTGCGGTGCGGGTATTTTTAGCTGGCAGCACAGATTGTTGGACTGTTACGAGCAGGAAAAGGAATTGCCTTGATCACCCTTATTCATTAAGCCCACTGGGGGATCGACCTCATAAACACTTATACAAAAGCATAGTGGTAGCTGATTCTGTTAACTATGTGCAAAACCTTGTCGAATAGAGGAGAGAAGGGGGGGGGGTTAGGTTATTAGGGGGAGTGGGGTTGGATATTAAATGATATAAAATATAAGAAAAATAATTAAAAAAAAGAAAGCATAGCACAAGTGCAGAAGGTTTCTGATGAAGAAGGAACTGCAGAGCTTATTTGTTTTTATGGATAGGCAGACCGGATAGGCTGTATGGTCTTTATCTGCTATCACTGTATATTTATTTAACTGTATTTATTTTTAACTGTACGATTCTTTAACTGTACGATTCTTTAACTGTACGATTCTTTTAACTGTACGATTCTTTTCATAATCTTCTGAATCTTCATCATGTCTCCCTTATCCTATGATACCCTTTTTTAGAACTTTCTTTCCTGTTCATTTATGTCTTGCAGATATTTGAAGATCGCTATCATATCTTCCTTTTCACTCCTTTTCTCAAGGCTACATATTTATTTTTCAAATGTATTTATTAGTATTTAGCTCACACCTTTCCAATGGTAGTTCAAGGTGAGTTACATTCGAGTACGCAGGTATATGTTTAGATCTTTAAGTCTGCTACTCTATGATGTATTATGAAGATATCTGAGCATTTTGATAGCTGCTGCCTGGACTGACTATTGAAGATGTGGCCTCCAGAAATTGTGCACATGAAATCTCACCTATGGTTTTCACGGTGGCATTATCACTTTTTTTTTCTACTGTTTATTCCTCAGCCTATGCACCCTCAGGCTAGGGGGTAACACCATGAGATTGCTGCCATTTTTGTTAGTACTAGAAGTTTAGACATGCTCAGTCCTCAGCTGCTGAAGGAGAGTGACTACTCATCCATGACTGGATTGGACTGGAGGTGCGATATGGAAAGATTGCATCAAAGGCTTTACTGGAATCCAAGTACAACACCTCCAGCACATGCTGACTCTCAGAACTTGAGATGCACAGTAGGCTATAGGAAACAGTATATGCAAGACTCTATTATCATTTCAGAAACTATCCTCTCAATTTTTAAAAAGTACTTAGATGTTCAACACTATGCCAAATGTCTGAGTGTTTTTCTTTCTGCTATTCAGTTGCATAATATATAGAGGTTTAAATATCCAGCTCTACATATGCTATGTGTTGTACAGGGAGGGCAGGTTTGGGATGTTTTAGGGGTGGAGTCACAAGTATATTCAGACTAAGGAGATCATTTTAAAAGTGTTAAAGGCACATTTCACAATGGGACGCCCAAGTGCAATCTGGATGTCAAAGCCAGAGTGTCTGAAAAAAAGCAGGCAAGTGCAAGTTCAGGTATGATTTCAGAAATGTGGATGTGCCCAATATGGACGTCTATGGAGACATCTATATAGATGTCCCCAGGATAGCATTCCAGAACCAAGACGTATAATAGCATAATGACTAGAATAGTGGCTTATAGGCAGGGTAGCTAGGGTTCACATCCCAATATGGGCCTGCGTGATCTTAGATTAGTCACTTAGCTTTCCATCTTCTCTATGATCTCTGGATGTTTTAAGGTCAAAACAAGCACTTTCCTGATACCTGTTGATGCCTGGAGCAGGTCTAAATGTGGACATGCCTGCAGAAGTATCTGCCCTTTCTTAAATTGAACTGGGACATGTAAGTCGATTCCATCTCCTCAGACACACCTTCACCATGCCCCCTGCCTACTTGGACATCCTCCCCTGGTGATGTCTTTAAAAGTCATTTGTGAAATGGGCTCTGGAGACATCTCCATGATTTGGACATGCACTTGATTGTCTTCAGACACCCAAATCATGATGAAGACTTTTAAAATGGCCCTCTTAGTCATGATTTGGATGTCCAAAGACGTGCATGTGGATGTCCAAATCACAGAGATGTCTCTAGAGTAATTTTACAAATGGCTTTTATAGATGTCTCCCATGCAAGGACATCCAAGTAGACAGGAGCATGGTGGAGATGTGTCTGGGGAGGTGCAATGGACTTAGACATCCCCGCTTGATTACAGAAACATTGGGGACATCTGCAAACCTGTCCACATGTAGACCTACTCCAGGCACGAATGGGCCATAAAACATCAGCAAGGTATAGAGAAAATGAAGAGTTAAGTAACTAGCCTGAGACCACAAGGAGCAGCACTGGAGTTTAAACCCTGGCCATGTTGCTTCTAACCCACTATTCTAACCATTAGGCTATTAGACATCCTTGTTCTGAGCTTCTATTCTGGAGATGTCTATGTAAATGTCCCCATAGATGTCCATATCAGGCATGTCTACGTTTGTGAAATCATGCCTGAACTTGGCCAGATGTTCTTGTTTGGATGTCCCAGATTGCACTTGGATGTCCTTTGTAAGATGTGCCTTCAAGTGCATAGGCACTGATTTTCAGCACCTATACACGTGAAGGCACAGTTTAGAAAAGCCACATAGGTGAAATCTGGGCAGGGCCGGCCCGTCCAATGAGCAAGAATGATGTTTGCACAGGGCCCCGCGTTTCAGGGGGCCCTGCGCAAACAACATTCTTCATTAAACGCCCAGATAAATTTTAAAAAAAACCTGGCTGCTGCTGCTGCCGCTGCCACCGTAGCAGCGGCAGAATCAAGTATCCCACGGCCCCCCACCTGCCAGGAAATGCCTGTTTCCCATCAGCGCTGGCAGGCTTAACAGAGCTGCGAGAGAGAAACTCTCCCTTCGCGGCTCTGAAAACCAGCACAGAGGGGACTGATTCAGGGGGATCTGCCGGGCAGGCGGGGGGGGGGGTGTGGGGGGGTGTGGGACACTTGATTCTGCTGCTGCCATGGCGGCAGCGGCAGCAGCAGCAGCCAGTTGTTTTTTTTAATTTTCCCTGGGCTGATGGGGGGAGGGGGGTTAGGACTGGTAATGGGCTATGGGCTATGGGCTGATGAGGGGCTTAGGACTGGTAATGGGCTATGGGAGGGCTAAGACTGAAAATGGGGTGATGGGGAGGGTTAGGACTGGAGGTGGGCTGATGGGGGGGTTAGGACTGGTAATGGGCTATGGGGGCTAAGACTGGAAATGGGCTGATGGGGGGTTAGGACTGGAGGTGGGCTGATGGGGGGTTGGTCTGGTAATGGGCTATGGGGGGGCTAGGACTGGTAATGGGGTGGGGAGGTTGCTAGGACTGGAAATGGGCTGAGTGGAAGGAGGGCTTGAACTGCAAATAGCTGATGGGGACGGGGCTTGGAATGGAAATGGGCTGACTGAAAGGGGGGGCTTGAACTGAAAATAGCTGATGGGGAGGAGGGCTTCGAATGGAAACGGGCTGTGAGGGGAAGGAACTAGGATTGGAAATGGGCTGAGTGGGGGAGAGGAGCTAGGACAGGAAATGGGCTGATGGAGGGGCTAGGATAGGACTGGAAATGGGCTGTTGCGGGGTGCGGGCTGTTGGGGGGTGCTAAGATTGAAAATGGGCTGTGGTGGGGGCTTAGATTGAAATGGACTCATGGAGAGGCTAGAACTGGAAGTACTGTAGGCTCATGGGGGGCTTGGATTGGAAATGGGCTGAGTGGAGGGGAGCTAGGATTTGACATGGGCTGATGGTGGGGCTAGGAAATGACTAGAAATGGGCTGATGTGGAGCAGGGATTGGAAATGAGCTGATGGAGGGACTTGGATCGGACTGGAATTTGATGGGGAGCTAGGACTGGAAATGGGCTGATGGTGGGGCTAGGATAGGACTGGAAATGGGCTGATGCGGGAACTAGAAGGGAGCAGATGCCGGGTGGGGCTGGAACTAGAAGGGAGCTGATGTTGGGGGAGGATTAGAATGGGATGGGGCTGGGAGAGTGAAATGGAGAGGGAAAAAATATTTTGTGTGGGAGGGAAGAAAAATCTACAATTGGCCGGGTATTGGGAGAGTAAGTGGGGATTGAGGATGGAGGGGTAAAATTTGAGTGGATGAAATAGGAATGAGGAAAGAGCAAAAAGAGAAAGATTAGTATGTTAAAGCAGATGTAGAGAGAGAATGGAAAAAAAACCTAGAAGAGAGAAGAAAGGACAAATGGACAGCAGACGATGGAGAGTTAGCAGAAGACATGGAGAAACCAGAAGAAAGTGGCTGGAGAAATTGCAACTGAAAAAAAATGCACAAAGGTAGAAAATATCTCTTTATTTTGAATTTATTAACTGGAATATGTCAGCTCTGGGAAATGTGCATCATTAATGTCTGCACTTTGTTTAGTACAAGAGGAAATTAATTTATAGTTTTATTTCCACAGTGTTGTTGTTGATTCCAAATTTGGCTTTTGGGGTTCCCAGTTTAATTATTGTCTTTCTGTTTCTAAATTGTGATTCCTTGTTTGGTGATGGTCTGTGTTCTGCATGTGTAACAGAGCTGAGGTATTCTGTTTATGTAATTCCTATTTGACATTGCCACTTGTTCTCTTTCTCTTTCCCCAGTAAGTCATGTATTGTTATTCTCTGAAATGTATTGGTTTAATATTTGCAGTGTTGCCTTTTGATAGGTAGAGTATGGTGCTTTCTGTGTCCTGGTAGTGTTGTTAAGATACAGTGGGTTTGCTATGGGTTCTAAATGGGCAGTGTTTGTAGTAGTTCCTAATGTGCCTGGCGGTGGACACTGGATTATAGTAATGTAGAAATCTTTTAGTCTTTCTTTATCCATACACTCATTAAGAGGCATATTTACTAAAAGTTAGTGTATGGTAACATTACGCAAATATTTATGCAAATGAGGCCCCGCACCGAGTCTCCGCACATGGCCCCGCACCCCCCTTGAGCCGCCCCTGAATCTGGGACGTCCATGTCAAAACATCTAAAATTCCATCAGAGTGGTAGCATTGAAGGTGGACATGTGCAAGTGCTTTTTAAAAATTACCTGTCTCCACTCTCGAAGATAATGTCTCTGTCAAAACATACAGAAACTAGGTCATGCTGTATAATTGCCTGGACATGTACAAGTTGTCACCCAATTTTAGAAACATCTTCATGTCCAGTACTGTATAGACAGTAGCAGTCTAGACAACACAGACATGCCCGTGATGGTATTTCAGAATGGACATACATATCCCAACCTGCCATTTTACAAGTGGTAAGGTGCAGCAATACGGCAGCCAGGAAAAGGGTGTCTTTAGCTACTTGACATTTGTTTTCTCATCTTCAGCACACTTTTGTTGGAGGATGTCAGGTGCCATAGCTTGAAGTTTTGAAATGTATAGAATCTGAAACATTCTGCAGTATTCTCTCAGCTGCAAGAATCATTCATCAACTGATTGAATTGCAGCATCAAAGATTGTGAAGAAAGAAATTACTTTGAATTGTTGTTTTGGATCTGTGATAGTAGCATCTTGTGCTTCATAATCAAAATATGCTTTTTTATGGCAAGATCTTAACTAGTTCAAATGGAAAACAGACATCAATATGAAGTGCCTCTGTGCATTTTTCAGGACATTTTCAAATTCTCCATCAGAACGGTAATTCTGTAGGCATAATCCTACAGCCTCCAGTTGTGTTGTTGCTGCAGAAGTGTTGATATCAACCCTCTGAAGTATCTTGCTTGTTAGATTTATTTCTAATAGAATATCATAGCATAGCACCAAACCACATGGAAATTTGAAACTGCCGATATTGTTCAAGATTCCTGTTCCTTCTGCAATTGTTTTGACCTGAGTGGTTCCTGCCATTGTATCATCTTCCATAACTGCAGTTATAGCATCATCCACTTTTCCAATCTGGTTGCGGAGAGCCTTTACTGCTTTCACATGACTTTCCCATCTTGTTCTACTCAGTGGTTTCAGCATGAGATGTGATGTTCCCAGATGGTGCTTTAGAATTTGCTATCGATGAGAGGATGCAGAAAAAAATTCATATATACTCTGAATAGTGTCAAAGATATAAATGCATCAAGACAAATAGAAGCAGCATCACTCACCACCAAATTCAATGAATGTGAACTACAAGGGACAAAAAAAAGCTAATGGATTTAGATCCAGAATCAAACCTTCATGCCACTCTTTTTTCCTTTAATGTTGACACCATTATCATAGCCCTATCCTCTCATATCTGCAATATTAATGTTCTATGTCTTTTGACTTTTGAATCAGCACATCTGTCATCTCAGCTCCTGCACTGTCATCTATGTCAATGAATTCCAGGAAATGTTCTCTGACAGTTACCACAGATGTTTCATTTTTTAAAGGTTCTTCTGCTGTAACAAAATGCACTTTTAAAATCATTTGTTCAGTATGACTGACATTAGGGGTGCTGTCTAGAATAATATTTCTCAGACTTCAGATGTTCCAAAGTCTTTTTGATTTGTGAGGAGAGTATCTGAATGATCTTATTTTGAACTATTTTTCCAAGATTGGTAGTGTGCGGTTTTTTGGAGGTTTTTCTTCTTAGATGCTCCTTAAGTATAGAACTGAATTCTGCCATTAACTCCACAGTTTTGAGAAAGTTATCGTTATTTGGCAAGTAATCTTAACAATTGCAATTAGTCTTTTTAGAACATTTCTCCAGTGCTGAGACTCAGAATCAATCTTCTGCTGTTTGCTTTCATCTATGGTTAACTTTAACCACAGTCTGGTCTCCAGCTCTCTCCAGCTCAAGAACGCTCTGCAGTGATGGGATGCCTTATGATGATTTGCCAGTGTTCTAGCCAGATTCTTTCAGTCTCTTGTTCCAGTGGAACTTAATACAGATGCGGTAGTGTCAGCTTGGAAAAGGTGGCAGCAAAAGCAGTAGGCAGCGTCCTGGCTGAGTAGAAACATAGAAATATAACGACAGAAAAAGACCACATGGCCCATCTAGTCTGTCCTTCCATAACAACTACAACAGTCCCCTTTTTACCTTTAGAGATCCTCTGAGTACATGAGCCACTATCTCTCCACTTTTTCGCCATTGGGCTTTTCACGCCAGTAATGAATACGATGAAAGCTTCTTCTGTATACAAGATCTTTTGGAAACTTAAACATCTTAACTTGCTTTGGACCATTCAGTACAAGGAAGTCTCTCAGCTTATTGGATATTTCTGGCCACCACCCTAGATCTTCTAAGAAGGATGGATTACATTCTGAGGAAACTGCAACCTCCAGTTCCATTGAACTTGCACATTGATCTAAACACAAGCTTAAAACTAAGATGCAGACAGCAGTCCAGCAGCGAAAAAGGGGGCTTTCCAGTCTTTTGCATTTAGTGTCACATGTATGATTTTCTCCCAGTTGGTGAGAGGTCTTACTAGGTGCAAGGAGCTCTTTCCTCTCAGGGAATGAGTCCATTCTCTAGAGGCTAGAGTAGCAGACTTGGAAGACATAAGAAAGACAGAGAGGTACATAGACGAGACCTACAGGGATATAGTCCTGAAGTCCCACCTCCAGTCTGGCAGCATCCCTGTTGCCATGGAAGAGAGAAATCACGTGACAGGAGAGCTTCACCTTGGTTGGCAGGAAGTGATCCTGTAACTAGGACCTGTCCTCCAGGTGATGTAAAACCCTCTCGCACCGAGGAGGTTTCTCCAGGGCCATGTGCCCATGAGGGAAGGGTTAGAACAGCCGTTATAGTTGGTGATTCGATCATTAGGCATGTAGATAGGTGGGTGGCTGGTGGACGTGAGGATCGCCTGGTAACATGCCTGCCTGGTGCAAAGGTAGCAGACCTCATGCGCCACCTAGATAAGGTCTTAGATAGTGCTGGGGAGGAGTCTGCTGTTATTTATTTATTTATTTAGTATACATTTGTATACCGCTACTTCCAGCAATCAGCAGCGGTTTGATTACAGATTGGAAATTGTCAAATAATGACAGGAAATTTTTGAGGTATAAACACATTGATTAGACAGGAAAGCACAGCACACAGAGAACTATTTTACAGGGAACATGGGCTATGGAGGGTTAAGTGGCTTGCCCAAGACCACAAGGAGCACCTGTGGGACTAGAAACCCCAGTCCTTCCGGCCCAAGGTTGCTGTCCTCTAGTGGGATTTGAACCCCCGACCTTCCGGCCTGAAGTACCTTGCCCCAACCACTAGGCCACTCCTCCACTTGGTACATGTCGGTACCAATGACATAGGAAAATGTGGTAAGGAGGTTCTGGAGGTTAAATTTAGGCTTTTAGGTAGGAAGTTGAAATCCAGAACTTCCAGGGTAGCGCTCTCCGAAATGCTTCCCGTTCCATGCGCAGGACCCAAAAGGCACGCAGAGTCTCAATGCGTGGATGAGACAATGGTGCAAGGCTGAGGGTTTTGGATTTGTTAGAAACTGGGGAACATTCTGGGGTAAGGAGGGGCTCTTCTGAAGGGATGGGCTTCACCTTAACCGGGATAGAACCAGGCTGCTGGCATTAACCTTTAAAAAGGAGATGGAGCAGCTTTTAAACTAGATAATAGGGGAAAGTCGACAGTTGCACAAGAGCACATGGTTTGGAAGAATGTATCCTTGAAGGATACTACCAAAAGCAGAGAGGTTCCAAAAAAGAGTAAAGTAGTCCAAATGCCCTTGAATATGGAGCAAACATAGCTTAAAGATTCCAAATTACACATGCCTACCAATAGCCAAATTAATATGAATAAAATACAAGCTCTAAAATGCTTGTATGCAAATGCTAGAAGTCTAAAAAATAAGATGGGAGAGGTAGAAAATATAGCAATAAATGAGATGTTAGATTTGATTGGAATCTCAGAGACATGGTAGAAGGAGGACAGCCAGTGGGACACTGTGATACCTGGGTACAAACTATATCGTAATGATAGAGCTGATCAAATTAGTGGAGGGGTTGTGCTCTATGTTAGAGAGGGCATTGAGTCAGAAAGGATTAAAGTTTTGCAGGAAACAAAAATTGCTTTAGAATCTCTATGGATTGAAATTCCGTGTAAAAAGGGGAAGGTGATGGCAGTGGGTATACTATCGACCGCCTGGCAAAATGAACAAATGGATGATGAAATGCTCAAAGAAATCAAGGAAGCTAACAAAAGTTACAGCACAGTAATAATAATGGATGATTTCAATTACCCAGTATCGACTGGATCAGTGTCACGGCAGGACATGCTAGGGAGATAAAATTCCTAGATGAAAAAAATGACTGTTTCTTGGAGCAGCTGGTTCATGAACCAACCAGAGGGGAAGCCATATTGGACCTAGTCTTTAGTGGAACACCAGATCTGGTGCAAGAGATAAGGGTGCTGGGGCCACTTGGCAATAGTGATCATAGCATGATCACGTTTGATTTAATTAGTGGAGAAGGGATGGTAAGGAAATCCACAGTACTACCTTTTAACTTTCAAAAGGGAGACTATGATAAAATGAGGAAAATAGTTAAGAAAAAACTAAAAGGAGCAGTTGCAAAGGTTAAAGACTTACATCAAGCTTGGGTGTTGTTGAAAACTACTATCTTGGAAGCCCAGACCAGCTGTATTCCACGCTTTAAGAAAAGTGGAAGGAAGTCCAAAAAACTGCCAGCATGGTTTAAAGGTGAGGTCAGAGAGGCTGTTGTTGCCAAAAAAGCATCTTTCAGGAAATGGAAAAAAGAGCCAAACAACGAAAACTGGAAACAGCACAAGCACTGGCAATTTAAATGCAATGCATTGATAAGGCAGGCAAAGGGAGAATTTGAGAAGAAGCTTACTGCGGAAGCAAAAACGCATAATAAAGACTTTTTCAAGTACATTCGTAGCAAAAAGATTGTGAGAGAGTCAGTTGGTCCATTAGATGACAGAGGGGTTAAAGGGGCACTAAGAGGCGACAAGGCGATAGCGGAGAGACTGAATGAATTCTTTGCTTCGGTCTTTACTGAGAAAGATGTAGATATGTTACCCATGACTGAAGTGGTATTTAAAGGTGTGGAAGAATTGAAGGAAATATTGATACATCAGGCAGATGTATTACAACTATTTGATAAACTGAAGAGTAGCAAATCACCTGGACTGGATGATATACATCCAAAGATGTTGAAAGAACTGAAATATGAGATTGCAGACCTGCTATTAGTAATCTGTGAACTATCATTAAAATCATCTGTAATACCTGAAGATTGGAGGATGGGGAACGTATCGCCAATTTTTAAAAAGGGTTCCAGGGGTTATCCAGGAAACTACAGACCAGTGAGCCTGACGTCAGTACCGGGAAAAATGGTAGAAACCATCATAAAGAATAAAATTGCTGAACATGTATATAGTCATGGCTTAATGGGAGACAGCCAACATGGCTTTAGACAAGGAAGCTCTTGTCTTACTAATCTGTTATGTTTTTTTGAAGGTGTGAATAAACAGGTAGGCAAAGGTGAGTCAGCTGATATAGTGTATTTGGACTTTCAGAAAGCCTTTGACAA
Organism: Ichthyophis bannanicus; assembly: GCA_033557465.1. NCBI lineage: Eukaryota > Metazoa > Chordata > Amphibia > Gymnophiona > Ichthyophiidae > Ichthyophis > Ichthyophis bannanicus. The sequence goes on along the minus strand of CM066031.1, from coordinate 364,419,570 downwards.
GGTCCCTCATCAGAGACTTTTGGCAAAACTAAAGAGTCATGGAATAGGAGGCAGTATACTACTGTGGATCAGGAACTGGTTAAAAGATAGAAAGCAGAGGGTTGGACTAAATGGCCAATTTTCCCAATGGAGAAAGGTGAATAGTGGTGTACCCCAGGGATCTGTGCTGGGACCGCTGCTTTCTGCATTCATAAATGACCTGGAAAAGGGAATAACGAGTGAGGTTATCAAATTTGCAGATGACACAAAACTATTTAAAGTTGTTAAAACCCATGAGGATTGTGGAAAATTGCAAGAGGATCTTGATAAATTGGAAGACTGGGCATCAAAATGGCAGATGAAATTTAATGTGGACAAGTGCAAAGTTATGCACCTAGGGAAGAACAATCCAAACTATAGTTACACGATGCAAGGTTCCACATTAGGAACCAAGACCCAGGAAAAAGATTTAGGCATCACTGTGGATAACATGTTAAAACCCTCCGCCCAGTGTGTATCGGAGAGCAAATAGAATGCTAGGTATCATAAGGAAAGGAATGGAAAATAAAACAAAGGATATTATAATGCCTCTATATCGTTCCATTGTGAGACCGCACCTTGAATATTGTGTGCAATTCTGGTCGCCATATCTTGAAAAGGATATAGCGTTATTAGAAAAGGTTCAGAGAAGAGCCACCAAAATGGTAAAGGGTATGGAAGGGTACCCCTATGAAGAAAGGCTAAAAAGGTTAGTGCTCTTTAACCTGGAAAAGAGACGGCTGAGGGGAGATATGATAGAAGCCTAAAATTAATGAACAGAGTGGAACGGGTAAACATAGATCAATTGTTTACATTATCAGAATATAGAAAGACTAGGGGACATACAATGAAGCTACAGGGGAAACTATTTAAGACTAATAAGAGAAAATATTTTTTCACTCAACGTGTAATCAAACTCTGGAATTTGTTACCGGAGGATGTAGTAAAGGCTGTTAGTGTAGCTGGGTTTAAAAAAGGTTTGGACAAGTTCCTGGAGGAAAGGTCCATAAACCATTATTAAAAAGGGACCCAGGATATAAATGCTTGACCCAATACAAGCATTGTGGAACCGGTTTCTTTTGGGGAAACTGCTAGGTACGTATGACCTAGATTGGCCACTGTTGGAAACAGGATACTGGGCTTAATGGACCTTGGTCTGACCCAGTATGGCATATCTTATGATCTTATGTTGTTATGTTCTTATGCTGTAGTCTCTTCTTCCAGCATCGGAACCTCTTCATCCATCTAAGTTGCTGATGTGGAGGTAGTTCAAAAAGATTAATATGTATATAGAGGAAAAAGACCTCAGACAACCCTCCTACCAATATCAGTAAGGAGGAAGAGCCAGTCGATGGACAATAGTGCCATAACAATCGAACCAGACTCAATAAGACATCAGTGGTCAAAAAAACCTCTATAAAGAAAACCAAATTGGTGAAACAATCATAAGGCATCAGCAACTACAGTCAGAAAAGATGCAAAAAACCTTAGGAACACAGCATGAAACTCAACATGGCAGCATTAGAAAAATCACATTTTACCCCCAGTACAAATACACACAATTTAGGCTTGCCAATGGCTCCATATTCGCCTATCAGGGTCGATCCAGGCCTGAAATTAGCCTATTGCAGGTGTGGACTTGTAGTTTTGCTTTTATTAAGAAATGGAATTGGGAAATGAAAACTACCTATCCCTAGCTGGAATGTGGTAAATCCCAGGTCTACATGGATCAGTCCTGCCTTGTGGATCTGGTGCCAGGTTAGCAACCCTACAAAAAATCTAAACTGTGATTTATCTCACCTAGTTACTAACTTATCAAAGAGAGAAAATACATCCATTATTTGTGCCCTAGCAAAAAAGAAAACAATATAATTTTTGTCGGATCGTTTGCCTTGAGAGGGAACTATCCCTCTCTCGTAGCAAACCCTCCTTTTTTTTCTTCAAATAAAAGAGTGCACTCACCCTTTTTGCGTTTCACTGAGGCAAAATTATAAAATTAAGCTCAGTCTCTGGAACGTGTAAACTAAGCATTACTTAGCTCTAAATCTGATGTAACCCAGTCTCCAATCTATGAATCAGCTCAACTATATTAGAACCGATGGGTGGAATATGGAGTACGGACTTGTACCGGATACAAGCTAGCATTGCACGAAGTCTCACAATTGTTATTTCATCGTGCTCTTCGCAGCTTATCAACGGATCTTCCTCTGAAGACGTATATGAGAAAATTGTACACGATCCGACAAAAATTATATTGTTTTCTTTTTTGCTAGGGCACAAAGAATGGATGTATTTTATCTCTTTGATAAGTTAGTAACTAGGTGAGATAAATCACAGTTTAGATTTTTTGTAGTTCTTTTGGTGACTGTAGATTATGGTGTCTGAAGATTAAGGTTTTTCCAGCACTTCCACCTTCGCCTTTTCGGAGGAGCGTATAAATCAATTACTGCAACGGCCCACGCTGTTTGAGGATGACTCACAGATTCCACAGATAGAGACCTTTACTTCGTGGACTGATTTCAAGAATCTAAATAAAAAATTAACACGAGTGCAACTACATGCAGAAACAATGACACAATATTTGAAGCAAAGGATGATCCCTAGAGGATTACAGGTATTAACCCCCCCCCCCATATGTTTCAAGATGATAAAATCTTTTATAACACTTGGAACGGTATCCTTAACAAATGTGCATTGGATTTAATAGCAGTGGAGTGGAGGAGTGGCCTAGTGGTTGGGGCATGGTACTTCAGGCCAGAAGGTCAGGAGTTCAAATCCCACTAGAGAACAGCAACCTTGGGCCGGAAGGACTGGGGTTTCTAGTCCCCCAGGTGCTCCTTGTGGTCTTGGGCAAGCCACTTAACCCTCCATAGCCCATGTTCCCTGTAAAATACTTATCTCCAAGTTATAATGCCCTGTTCAATGTAATTTCAGTTTGTTCAATGTAAACCACCTTGATATCATGAAAGGCGGTATATAAGAAATGATAAATAAATTGACCAATTATCTGAAGAGGAGAAAAATTTACAAATGCAAATTGTCCTCACTTACGGATCAATTGAAGGAGACTATGTCACTGGTGAAGTTTATGGCGGATAAGGAGATATATGATACCCAGCTATCACAATTTCGAGAGTCTTTACATCAAGTAAAGATTCAGAAATTTGTACAGGACCCCAATGATTATGAGAAAGACCAGGTGTACACTTGGTGATCACAGGATAAAGAAGAAATTGCACAAAAACATGTTACTTTTGAAGATATGGAGGAGGATGACAGTAGTGATTCTATGGAGAATGGGCAAAAGAACAAAAAATCCCGGGATGACAAACGTGCGGGGCAGGTTTTTTCAAGAGGCCGCCCTTATTCATGCTGGCCTCAGTATCAACAACAGGAGGAAGGTCGCAGGGGACCAATAACCCGCTCATTTACAAGGTAGCAGTAATTGATTTAACGACGCAATCTATCTCTCCATCTCAAAAGGAGATATGAAATTTGGGGCTCTCTTTTGTCCCCACCACCCAATATAACCCCTTTTACATGCGGATTGCTTTATACTGGTTCTTCCGAAAATTACAGGTGTCACATTTTTTTGCAAGTAAACCTCCTTCAACATCAACAGATGACTCAGTCTGTAGATTAAGATCAAAATGGATTCCGCAAGTTCCTATTGATCCAGTCATTTCTACGTTCCAAAATTTAGTCCTACAAGATGTGAAATCTATGGAAGATAAGTCTATTTTAAATTTTTCAAATTTATCGAGTATACAACGAGCAAATTTACGAAGTTTACATGAACGAACTAAGATCAGCATACATAGAACAGATAAGGGAGGAGCCATCATTATACAAGATAAATCACAATACATTCAAACAGTACTAATGCATATATCAGATTCTAAATACTATCAAATCTTAGCGGAGGACCCGTCCTTATCCCTAAGTTCTTTGATTAAGCAGTATACCATGCAGGCTTTGGAATCCAAATGGATTACTCTTCATGAATTTGATTTTCTGAATAAAAAACACCCATTGATACCTATCCTGTACATGGTACCTAAAATACATAAAGATTTACAGAATCCTCCAGGTCGCCTGATTGTATCATGCAGAGGATCTATTCTTGAGCCTTTATCACAATTTTGTGATGTCTTTTTACGTCCTGCGACTCATCAGATCTTGTCTTTTGTAAAGGATTAGTTTCATTTTCTTTCTAAACTTCAAAGTCTAAATGCTGATGTATCTTCAGTGTTATTAGTCACCATGGACGTTACAGCTTTATATATTAACATTGATCAAGATGCAGCTTTAAACATGGCAGCCAATTTACCATTACAATTGCCTGCTCGGCTACCGGAGTTCATTTTACACATCCTGAAGCTAGTTTTGAAAAATAATTTTTTCCTATTTGAAGATCATTTTTATTTACAAATACATGGTATAGCCATGGGAGCTACAGTTGCCCCGTCAATAGCAACCTTATTTATGGCACAATTTGAAAGAGAATTTTTGTAATCCTCTACATCAGGGGTCACCAACCTGCGGCCCGCGGGCCGCATGCGGCCCACGAGGTCCCTTCGTGCGGCCCGCGAGGCTCTACCCCGGTTAACATTACGTGCGGCCCGCCAAGGATTCCCGCCATTGTATCCACGCGCTCGCAGCTCACCGACGACCACCTGCAAGCGTCCCTTCTCCTGTCAGTGTCATCTGTGAAGCCGGACTTTAAGCGTTTGTCTGCTAGCATGAATCATCAGCCATCTCATTAAATTCAATAAAGGTGATCAGCCATTGTTTTCATAATTTTGCGTTTGTTGTTTTTTTTCGCGGGGGCGGGGAGAAGGGTGGTGCGGCCTGCAAGGCTCCCGGTAGTCGGCTGTGCAGCCCGCGGCCCTCTGGAGGTTGGTGACCCCAGCTCTACATGGTTTTCTCAGATTACCCACTGGACTCGCTATTTGGATGATATTTTTTTCCTTTGGTCAGGCACGATTGATCAATTAGAGAGGTTTTGTAAATGGATTAATACTCTAGATATTAACATCCAATTTGTACTGAAATATAATACAGTCTCCATAGAATTTCTGGATATATTTTTTTCTATAAGGAGGGATCTCGTCTACAATCCACATTATACCGGAAACCAATTCCGAGAAATACTCTCCTTCATTATCAAAGTTTTCATCCTGGATCTCTCCGTCGGGGGTTACCTATAGGGCAATTCCTTCGGCTACGTCGAATATGCTCTTCTTTGGAACAATTTAAACATCATGCTATGGATCTCAAAAACCGTTTAAGGGAAAGAGGCTATCCTTCAAAATTGATTAAAAAAGCTTATAAGAGAGAGAGATTTAATTACCCAGAATGGTGGCCCGAGGAGACGATGGGTCAAACCGCCGTGCAAACACCTGAACAGGCAGTGTATATTGGAGTTTTATCTTATATGCCTAACTCGACTCAAGTCATGAAGATATTGAAGAAGCACTGGGAAATTCTAGCTCTACATTCTTGTTTTAAGAAATGACTAATGTTTGCTTTTCAAAGGGACCGCAATTTGACAGATTTATAAATACACTCTCCATTAAATGAGTCAGAGTCTGAGTTAAAGGGACATTATAGCTGCGGGTCATGTGATTTTTGCGAGACTACCATGGAAGGACTGTTAGGGGAAGATCCGAATACGGGGATTAAGATTGAAAATCACCATTACACGATGTGCGTCGGCACGTATGTAGTATATGTTCTAATATGCCCTTGCTGGAAAATTTATGTAGGACGAACGTCTCGCCCTATGAAGAGACGCTTATTAGAACATCGATCTCGAATAAATACCAAAACATTATCTGCTCTGGTAGCCTCTCACTGTTTAGAATTTAATCATACTTTTCCGGATCTTAAATAGCGAATTATAGATTTAATTCCTGAATGGACTCGAGGAGGGGATCGTTTTAAAAGTTTGCAATTTAGGGAACAATCCTGGATATACCGCTTACAATCCGTAACACCATCTGGCCTTAACCTTTCTCTTGATTGGTGGAGCTTGACTACCTGATGTTTCTAGACAGCCAATAATAGCCCATGAATGCGAACGAGGCTGACTTTAAAAGTGGTAGGGATCACTTGATGATTTAGATGTGTGTTGCATGAAGAAGGACCAGGAGATTCATGGTTTGAAACGCGATCATGTACAATTTTCTCATATACGTCTTCAGAGGAAGATCCGTTGATAAGCTGCGAAGAGCACGATGAAATAACAATTGTGAGACTTCGCACAATGCTAGCTTGTATCCGGTACAAGTCCGTACTCCATATTCCACCCATCGGTTCTAATATAGTTGAGCTGATTCATAGATTGGAGACTGGGTTACATCGGATTTAGAGCTAAGTAATGCTTAGTTTACACGTTCCAGAGACTGAGCTTAATTTCATAATTTTGCCTCAGTGAAACACAAAAAGGTGAGTGCACTCTTTTATTTGAAGAAAAAAAAGGAGGGTTTGCAATGAGAGAGGGATAGTTCCCTCTCAAGGCAAACAATCCGACAAAAATTATATTGTTTTCTTTTTTGCTAGGGCACAAAGAATGGATGTATTTTAGGTTAGCAACCCTAGCAAAAAGGGGCTTGCCAACCTGCACCAAACCAAAGGTCACCACCACAAATGCATAAAAGGGGTTTGGCAAACCCAGCACAGCACAATCCACCCCCCAGCACAAATGCACACAATTTAGTCTTGCCAACTGGCTCCAGATTCGTCTATCAGGGTCGATAGAGGCCTGGACTTATACTACATGTCTGTGCCTGCAATGGGATAAACCCCAGGCTTGCATGGATCGGTCTTGCTTTGCAGATCTGGTGCCAATGCACACCAAAAAAAAATTTCACCACCCTATAAAACATCCACTTTTCTTTCCCCGTGAAAACCTTGCCCAGCAGCTTCCCTGCTTTCTCTTGACCCCCTGCCCTCCAGACCTTAGGTAGAGAATACCACCCTAAAAGCGATCCACACATGTGTTACCAGCACAGAGTTTAGGAACTTTCTACTAAATGTGCCAAACAAGAGGGGCTCAACAGTACCAATGCAACAGTTCCCACTTCCACAAAAACAACAAGAGCAACTTAGCGGCCAACACAGCATTTTCCATCTTCCTGAAAACAAGAGTCTCAGTGGCCTCTACACAGCACTTCCCATCCTCAGAAAAACAAGAGGAGCTTTGTGACCCAATACAGCACTTCCCACTCCAACATAAACACCAAGAGAGGCTTGACGTCTCTAACATAACTGGAAACTGCGCACTGTACCAGCATGGTGTTAATGTAAATATATATTCCACAAAAAACAAAGGAAATGCAAGATGTTCACACACCAAAGAACTAAAAGAAAGAGCGAGAACTACAGCACAGTTTAAAACATTAAATTATAACTCTTATTTTGTTGTTATAAACTGTGTTATCGTTCTTGCTTTTTCTTTGAATGTATATTTTGCATTCACAGAATACCCCTCCCTTGACAATGGGTGCAGAGCAGAACTAGGACATTCACCAACAGAACTCAGTATCTTAAAAAAAAAATCTTATTCTGATCATCTCACTAACAACAACAAACATTCTCCAGTACCAGGCATATTGCGGAACTAATACAAAACCCTACAAAAAAGTCACCAAGGATTGTGCTAGAGGTGGAAAAGTCCAGAAATCAGCAGTGGTGAAGCTATCAGGCTACTAAACAAAATTAAACTGAGATGTTTCCTTAAAATTTGAAATTTCCTTGAATCTGAACAGAAAATATTTAAAATTTTTGTCTGGCAGCATCTCAAAGAAAAGCAATATTACAGAACCTCCCTAACCAACATCCTACAGTTGACTACACCAAGAACCCAGAGTACAGGATCCATAGAGCAAATCTATTATTCCATAACAGCACTAACGTCTGAAACACACATGTAGCGTACCCAGAAAAGGGAAGCACCATAAATATAGCAGTGGGCCCTAGAACATCCATATTCCTATTCAGAAAACTGGACAAGCTGGATTACTACAGCACCCTACATAGAAACTCCATGTTAACAGAACATGTAGCCTCAGTCACACATGCAGAACTCTGCTTCTCTGAGCTGTGATTGCTGCCTCTTACAGTCTTTTGCTTATAGGAGTAGCTTATCCCACAGACAGGAACTGTGCAAACAGCAACTGCAGCCCAGAGAAATAGAGCCTGCTTTTGCTAGCCACCTGTCCCCACTCAGGATGCCCTGCAGGTAGGCTCAGCCCTCTCTTGGCCATGGGAGAGGGGCGAGTTCTTTATTTTTTCCAGGCAGCGCAGAGCTCTGCCCCCACCCGTCCCTGCGGCCAACAGAGAGCTGAGGCTGTCAGGAGGAGCAGGTGTTCTGCGGGCATTGATTGTTTAAGGCAGTGATTGCAGCCCTGCAGAGCTTATGCCGGCAGGACTTGCTGATACCACTATCAGGACAGCTGGTGCCCAGGTCTTCTCAAGAAAATCCAAAAAAAGGAAGCAGCTTGCTAACAGTGGCAGCAGCAGGTAAAAAGAAAGCTTATGCTTTGCTTCAGTACCAATGTCAAATCGGTTGCAGCAACAGCGCAGCAATCAAAGGACAGCCAGGCAATCTATAAAAAGCATGCACCTGGTTCCCCTTTGATTCAGGCTTCACTGATTTGCTAGGACCAGGCTGGAGGGTGACCAGCAGAGGCAAACGGCGGCACAATTAAATAAAAACAAAAGCACTTAATTGGTGATTTGGCACTGTTGCCGCCCTCTGGAAAAAGGCACCATTCTAAAATCAGGTGCACACGTTTATATTTATGTCCCCACCATGCCCCCTTGTGTTCTGGATGTGATTGCACCAGCCACGTGTAAATTCAAGCTTTTCTAAAATGTCTTCAAGGGCATCCATGTGATTACCACATATGTATGGGCTTTTTCAGATGTGGAAATCATGAACAGGGCTTCTAAAATGACCCCCATAGTGTATGCGTTTGGGTTAGGCACAGGAAAAACAGGCATAACCTAGGGTATCTGGGCCAAATGCATATTCAATAGACACCTATATTCAGCACCTATGTGTGTACTTTACATGCACCAGTGCTGATACTGGGCTCTTACACACAAAAAAATATGTGTATTTGTTTGCACATATACGTGTATATATATTCAGTGGCACTAAGAAAATAGACAGTACTGCTGAATATCGGCATAGATTGAAATGTCTTGTGGCCTAGACATTTTTTTAAAGTTTGGCCTCAATGTGGCCCCTTACCTGTTAATGCAATTTTAGCACACAGTAACACTAATGCTAATGCACATGGACTGTTAAAACACACAGTAAGTGGCCATTGTGTGCTAGGGAGAAAAATGAGTGGGTTAGAGGTGGAGTATGGGTGTGGAGAACACATTACTGCTAGAGTGTGGGCAATCGCCACTTACTCAGTGGGAATGTGGCAATTACAGCAAGTGCATAGAACAATGCCTCTATGGGTGTCGCTGGGTGCGCCTGTGTTAACTGTGCTGTGCTGTGTGTTCTGCTGTTTGATCAAGTGCTACCTGTCGGGAACTTGCGGGACATGCCCCTGACGGGTAGTACTTACTGCACATTTGCCACTAATTGCGAAGTTGGTGTGACCGTTTAGTAAAAGGGCCCCTTAATGTATATTCAGTTCATTAACATGCCTTAAACATTTTAGTGCACACAAATTTAATATAGTGATTGTCACCTATGAATTAATGAGCATGCCATCGATTTGTGTGTCTTAAAAAGTTCTAATGTGCATTATAAATAGTTATTAAAACATATGTGTAAAACAAACCAAAAAAGGACCAGAAAATTGGAAAAAAAGGACAAATGAACCAAAGGGCCCCTTTTACTAAAGTCCGTTAGCTGGTCAGTGTGCATTTTAACAATTAGAAGTCGAGAACACTAAGGTGCAATAGGGTCTGCCATCGTTCACTTAAAATGCACCTGAATCAGCAATTGTGAGATGGGGTAGGGAATAGGTGGCACGTGGGCATGAGAGCCTGAGCTAGTGCCAGGTGCTCGAATGCAGCACGTTGCATAACATGGGTTCACCTAACGGCATCTCTATAGGATTGGCTAAGTGAACCTGCCATAGTGGAGAATGTTTTAGGCGTTAGCTGACGGGAACATGCTGGTCACACCCCTGACAGCTAACGTGGAGGCTTTGAAGTTAACACATGTGAGTTTGGCACATTAACGGAGAATCCTTATTTGGCTTTAGTGAAAGGGGCCCAATATGTTTGGCCCGAGCACATCCCTACTATCTATATTTAGTTTCTTTTACGAGCAGGCCAGAGTGGCTCACAACAAATATAAAACATTAAAATACATTCCACATTAACATAAAATTAAAATCTCCTAACACCACCCCACCCCTAAAAATACAGGGGGCATTTTTAGCAGTAGCAGATACAGCTGCTTTAAGTTGGATATTCAATGTTTGTACATATCCGGTGGCCAGCACAGAATATTCACTTGCTAACTGGATTGCCCTGGAACGTCCTAGTGCTACATGAGTGGTGTTGGGGTGTTTAAATCATTAGGGGCAGATTGTTGAATATCCTGGTCAATAGGATTTATGCGGTTTGCAGGTCTTCAAACCACATATTATATGTTAGTGGTGACAAAGTTGGTGTGTGTGTGTGTGGGGGGGGGGGGGGAGCGTTTATATTAGATGGAATACAGGGACTTTGATTTTTCCGATCCAGGACCTAAAAATCCATAGCCTGGCATGCCAAACAGATCCACAAAATTCCTGCTCATGTGTAATATCCATTCCAGTT